>JASEVX010000005.1:73507040-73547899 GCA_031761405.1 Serripes groenlandicus
ACTATGTCAATGCCTGGAGTCTTTGAGTACTGAGAGCATTCTTTGTTAATCATCATTGATTTTGGTACGCATGGATTGTGAACTTCGTCAATCAGTTTTGTGTACGTTTGTGTGTGTCTTCTGTCATGAAACAGGGTGTTGAATACTAAAAGCGTACTGTCAGGGCATACGCGTGTGTCACATAATGAGTAGACGATCTTCGAACGCCGGTTTAGCGGGCTTTAATAGGCGACAATCCATTTTTGACCCCAAAGCTAAGCGGGTCTCACTAAAAGATGCCTCGCTGGGGGTCGGGGCTGGTTTAAGTAAATTAGTAGCCCTTACGGAAGTGAAAGATGGGGACACGTTTTATAGAACGGAGAGATTGTATCCATCCATCCCTGACCACCCCGAGGATGTGACCATCTCGGTCGTGAAATGGCAGCAGTCTTTGGCACGTGAGAACCGGTCTGGTTCTACGGTTAGCATTTCCAGAGACGATACAACTACACCAGATAATGGCCCGCCTGAGAGCCGGGACAGGTGCTTAAATATAGTTACTTGTTTATTGTTCTGTGTTTGTTTGCTCGTCATGTTGATTCTCCGATAGTTCCCATGACGTAGTAAATATAGTGGATGACTTTTGAAAGTTACTTTCCTAAGTAAATTAGCCGAAGGAATGGAATTATGTATTTTCCCCTGTAATATTACTCAAAGTTCAGTCTGCAAAATAAGTCCATACCTTTACATGATTTTAGTGTACTAGTTAACCCTTTCCACTTTGAACGTATTTTGTCAAAACATAGAAAATCTCCATAATTGAATGGATAACCTATGATAAAAAGTGGAAAACATTGTGGCAAAAGGAGAAATTGCACGTTCTGTGCAATTTCTTCTTTTGTCACTATGTTTTCAAAAAGCCTTCTGCTGCAGAGGCGTCAGAAAGCGTCAATATGAGGGAAAGGGTTAAAGAAGTAACATCTGCAAATGTGAAATATCTCTTTTAGGTTACTGTACTAAGTTAAACATATTAAGGTGGGGATGTCCTCGTTATGAGCAATTTATCCTTTTCGCAAAAGTATTTTCAGAAAGTTCTGTGTTTTTTCAACAATATGTATGTGTATTTTGGAACGAATGAAAATGGCGTTAATCCGAAGAAGCGAAACTACATTGTGTTACAAGTAGGAGATCGAATCCCGCCATTAACTATTTTCGATGATTGACAAAAGTCAGTGTGACTAGAAGATGCTTTAAAGGTAGTCATGCAGTTTCCTAGGAAGTGAGTTGAAAGGTCGGGAACACATGGGTAGAAGAACTGGCCGGCACGGTATATCTGAAATACTGTCGAAAACGGCGTTATAAGGGACTGACTCACTTTATCACTTTCCCATATGAGCCGAATTACGAGAAAACCAACAGTGTGGACTCTGCGTAATGTGTCGACCAGATCAGCATGCGCAGTCCTGAAACAGAAAATCCACAGGAGGCGAACAGTGTCTGTCCGGGTTAGTGCGCGGTATGCTTAGGCTGATCCGGGTCGATAATTTACGCAGACTTCACACTGTTGGTTTTCTCGTGGGACGGCTCATATATAGACGCCACGCCCTCTGACGCCACACGCAGCAGATGACTTTTGAAAACATTGTGACAAAAAGAGTAACTGCTCATAATAAGCAATTTCTCCTTTTGCCAAAATATGTTACCTTTTGTTCAGTAATCACACCCTTCATTTATAAGGATTTTCCACAGCTTTGCCTAGATGTTTTAAACAGTCGTCTGATGCAGATGTGTTGTATGCGGGAAAGGGTTAAATATATTTACAATATGTTTAAATGCACACGTTATACATATTGGTGTGCATTCGTTCGTTCGTGCATTCGACACGTTTTATGGATGGTTGTGGTCTTTTGCACTGCTAATGAACTTTTTATATATGGATTTTCATCAAAATTAGGTGACCATTTTGGTGTTTTTTTAAGAAAGAAACCGCTTTGCTTTAAGTCAAGCGCCTTTAAAAAAAAAAGTAGAATGTTTTTTTGAGATACGCCATGTTTTCATCTATCAATGTTAGGTTAGTAATATGTCGTTAGGAGTTATGTATCTTTCTTTACCGAAACGTTTCTTACTTCCAGAGTTATGCCCCCTATTTAAATCTCATTTAACAAAATATATCTTATTGGTATTATTGGTCTTCATAAGTTGGTAAAGTAAGAAACATAAATGAGTACCCTAATTAACTAGAGTTTAAACTTATTATGTACGACGTTAGCTGAGCTAAGTCCCTTCATGATAAGTGTAGCCTAGCCTATATCAGTGTCATAAAGTATATAATAACATTTTAGTTAAGTTTTGTTTTGTTGAACTATTTAAAATATTTTTTATAGGCCTACGTTTTAACATATGAGACATATTAGTTTTAGTCACAAGCTTAGGCCTATGGTCAGGAACGTAAATAATATCTTATCTACGTCCCTGCTATATGGTCTAGATCTGATCGAGGTCTCCGTGATTTGCAAACACTTTTTTTGTTACGTTGGATTATACGATAGAAACCTGTCAATAATCCCAAATAAAGTTATTTTGTATCGATACAAATTATAACGGGTAACCGGATTAAAGGGGCATTTCATAGAGACGCGTACCTAGTGAAAAACAAATAATAAAATAGGCCTACTTGTCGGCCTAATAAGTCTTATCGAGTTATAAAAAGAATAAAAGACTGATCAAACACTGTAAGGCGTATTAAGTTATTTTCTAACGAGGAATGACTTAGTATGTCGAGACAACAATGTCCTTACTAGCCTTACTACATATTGATTTAGGTATGGTAACATTTACCTGTGGTACGTAAAATATCGATGGCGCATAGCTGACCTTACACGCACCTACTTTTACAAACATACGGATTATAGCGGTGTATTGGGAAATGTTATTGATAGCTTATCATGCAGATGAATTTTTTACTATATGATGTATTTTAGACATTGTAGTTATAAGCATGGTATTATCTTTGTTCATATAAAATTGACATATTGATATCAAATTAAATTTCCCGCGATAAGTCAGCCACCGGAACCAACTTAGTGGGCATGTCTGTTGAACCTAACTGACCCTTCGTGGCAACCGTTTAGAGTCACGCTTATCACAGAACGGTGAAATTATCGCATTTTCGGCGATAAATGGACTAAAAGATGGCATCTAAGGCAAAGAAAAACCCTTCGACAAATAGGGTTGGTTCAGCTACACCGAGAGACCAGTAAGTTCCCTAACTGAAGGGCATGGCGCGTAGAAAAGAAGTGTCATTAGAAACAATATGGCCGCCGCGACATATTTTGTTTTCTTTTTTTAAACTGTCAAACTTTTCGAAAACCATTATATCAGTATGGTTTAATTGTTGTGAAACGTCACATATTGAATGTAAGGAGAGTTTTAATAATGAAAACTTCCTGCTTCGATTAAATCTTGATTCAAAATTGCCTTCTGTCAAATAAAACTGACACAGACAAAATTTAAAAATAATATTGCTGGTTCATCACTGATTTCGAACTAGGATTGTTCAATGTTGATTACTTTAAACACAGTTATAAGTAGCAAAAACACTTTGGGATAAAATATTGACATGTTTGTTATTAAATTTCATTGACATCGTACAAAGTCACCTATCAACAAACACCTGCTGCTACATTGGTATTTTGGTATTTCACCCTGCATTATAAGATGCATGTTTTATATGGGAAACATAGAGTTAAACCCCATGTTATGAATATTTAAAAGATTGAGGCAATTTGTTTTGTTTGGTAAACAGAGAAATGATGTGTGGTATTAAACAAATTTAGTCATTCTTATCTACACCTGTCTGCTACAGATTTATGGAAGAATCTAGTTTGCCGGTCTCCGGAAATGAAAATACAAAGTAACTTCTGCGCATGTTCACATTTTGTAAACGTTTTTTTTATTATTTTGCTCCGCCCACGTCGCTATGCTAGCGACATTTTTTCCGCTGTTACGATCGATTCAGCCTTGTTTTTTGGAGGTTTGGGGGCAGAGCCCCCGATATATAACATTTTCACTCATCTCAATCTTTACATGACAAATTTTCACTTCGAAACATTGGATATTTTAGTTTTGTTTTGTTCGATTTTTTATTCTTTTTTCGAAACATTAAAATCGTAAACTAGTACGCATGCGCGCCATCTTGTCAACCAAAACATTCTTTTCGCTTACTTTACAACCATTTCTTGGGGACCGGCAAACTAGATGTGTTCCCAGATTTATTGTATGTGGGACAGGGTTTATGTTAAATTTTTTAGATTTGAAAGTCATTCAAGTTTATGACATGGCCAGATGTTTCAAAAGTTTGTTGTGTGCATGCGCACATTATATTTAGGCGGCCAATGTCTTGTTTTTTCCAGAAATAAAGAACATCATTAATTTTATAATTGCCTTGCAGATTATTTGAAACAGGCACCAAGTTAGAAGCTGTAGTCAATTGATTTTTTCGAATATTAAAATACACACCTCATTTACAAATAATATATCACTCAAAGACATAACTTTGCATTTCATTTCTAATAAATATATGTAAGTACCGGTAGCCAATAGCTATTTTATACAAAAAATCTGCAGCAGACAACTTTGAAAACATAGTGACAAGAACCGGAAAAATCAACATAAAAGATAGATTCATCATGAGCAATTTCACCTTTGGCCACAATGTTTTCAAAAGTAGTCTGCTGCTATTGTGTCTGCATGTGGGAAAGGGTTAAACCACAATCAAATAAAAAGATATCTACTGCAGATGCGCTGTACAAAATAAGTTTTATTGGATAATAAATAGGGAAATATTATTTTGTAGTTTGGGTTTGGTATTGTCTACGTAGGGCATATCAAATTGATATCTCAGGAGACCAAAGGGCGAGAGAGATGTCAATTTGACCAAGCCCCTCGTAGACAATACCAAATCCAGTATTACTACTGCAACATAATTTTCCTTTTATATTATTGGAACAATTAGTTAATTTCATTATTTATTTTATTTTTGCTTCGCGTAAAGGAATTATGTTTAGTAAATTGTACATTCTTGTCTGTTATTTACGGTAGGCAAATGTGCCTGAATGTAATTAAATGTATTGTATTGTATTGTATTACATATATTTTAAGACAGAATAAAGAAAATGTACAAATTTCTATATTTCAAATAACGAAATAACAAAATTTACACAATTAACACAATTAATTTAATTCATGATTGGCGTGTGAACCACTACCCGCTACCTCAAAGTCCAAAACAAAACAAAACTTTTATCCGTCATGTTTGAACTGCGAATGACCATCTGCATGTATATGCACCGGAAAATGTGCAGGTATATATATATATGATAACAAATAATATATATAGCAAACACTTGTTTACTCTTATTTTCAGCTCTGAACAAGTATAATTAGATTAACATTAAAATTCATATTTTTCTCTTTTTCAGAGCTGCCTCTATAGCTCAAAGTGCCTCAGACAAAAGACCGAAATTAGTCATCTGGCCAGAGTGGAACGATGCAGATGTTAACACAGAAAAATGGGTAAGTAACACTAATAAACCCTTCCAATCATGATAGATGCTTAAATTAGACTTTACCAAATTTAAAACATTTCTAGAAAAGGGTAAGAGATAAAAAAGATAGATAATAATATGGTGTTCTTTTCTGATGTTTAAAAAAAAAGAATGCTACAATAAAGGCGTAAAAAAGAGACTATATGATATCCATTTGAGTGACTGGTCATTTCAGTGCAATATCCAAAGACTTGATAGACAGTGTATCAGTACTACCATTTCTTAGTCTAAGCACGCCCCGCAGGCTAATTTCGGGCTGACACTTTTCGCCTCCTGTGTATTTTCTGTTTTAGGACTCATTACTCTATACCTCTATTTCTCAGAGAGGTAATGTGTCTGCAGGCTGATCTGGGTCGATACATTATGCAGAGTCCATAGTGTTTGTTTTCTCATGGAACGTCTTATATATTCTATCTTTATATAATCACACTATATTCAATTAGTTGAAAGAATCATAGTTTTTAGGTTATCTTTACAGTTTCTTTAATATAAGCTGTGTCTGATTATTTGGGGTCTCATTGCATCCACATACAGTGCAGAATGTGATGAGCCTGTGAATATGCCCAGTCTCATAAAATGCTTCACAGTCTGCCTGTCTGTTAACCCTTTCCCACTTGTTGATGCATTCTAACGCATCTGCAGCAGACGAATTTTGAAAACGTTGTGACAAAAGTGAAATTGCTAAAATAAAGCAATATCTCAGTTTGCCACTACATTTTCACTTTTTTTCATTAATTATGCTTTCATTTTTAAAGATTTTCGATGTTTTTTGCATGACTATTTTCAAAGTCGATAATGCAGATTTGTTGTATGTTGGAAAAGGATAAATATACCTTAATGCACCTTCTGACAAGAAACTAGAATTGTAGCTGCACTAGTTGTATGTCAATATGACTTTAACCCTTTCCCACATAAGCAAATATTCAGCAGAAGACTGAAAACATCTAGGCAAAACCCCGGAAAATATGAAAGTATAATAACTGCAAACAGTTGAAAACATTGAGCAATTTCTCCTTTTGTCACAATGTTTTCAAGAGTTGTCTGTTGCAGAGGCGTCAGAAAGCATCTATATGTGGGTTAACCCTTTCCAACATATAGCTGCCTTTGGCGCATCTGCAACAGACGAATTTTGAAAACCTTGTGGTAAAAGGTGAAATTGTTCACAATTCTTTTGCCACAATATTTACAACTGAATTTGAAAAAATATCCCTGTCATGTCTCTTATTTAGGTTCTCTTTAATTAAACATAAGATCTTGGACCATTTATTAAAAGATTTTCTGACAATTGCTGTTATCAAAGTAAGTGGTTGAAAGATAAAGCATCTTAAATGTATCTTTTCTTGTTGGTGGTTAAACGCAGATTAAACATATACTCTTATTCAAAGCAAAATACTTTAGAAATCATTGTGACAAATGGAAAAATTGCTCATATTAAATGATTTCAACTCTATGCAATAATTAAACTTCCATTTATGGAGACTCTCCATCTTTTAGCCTGGATGCATTCAATGTCATCTGCTGAAGATTTGTTGTACGTAGGAAAGGGTTAAGAGAGTGAATTATACCATAAGTATTGTCATGATTAATACTGGTAAATTAAGCAAGTGCCCCAGTTACAAACTTGTCTGTAATACAGCTGCACAAGGTACACATATATTAATGTATACCAAATGTTAGTTGATCTGTTTTCTTGAAAAGCAAATGGTGCGCACACAGAGCTCTAGACAAGGGGCATTTTTCATGCTTATAGTTCCCTCAACTCTTTTAGCGCCAAAGGCAATATTGAGGTTTTTGCAAACAATACAGATTCAGGTGAGTCAGCTCAT
This sequence comes from Serripes groenlandicus, assembly GCA_031761405.1. Lineage (NCBI taxonomy): Eukaryota > Metazoa > Mollusca > Bivalvia > Cardiida > Cardiidae > Serripes > Serripes groenlandicus. Next base: position 73,514,452 of record JASEVX010000005.1, read on the forward strand.
AACGAGCTGTCTCACCTGAAATCAGCATTGTTTGCCTTTTATTTATCAAAAAGTCCAAAACTGTTATTAAATAAGAAATGGAGACGCCCTATTTTGAACACTGAAGAGTCTACTTTAAACAATTCGGCGCTGAAAGAGTTAAACCCTAAGTTGTGGCACTCAAAAAAGAATAATCACTTAATTTATCAGTGATATAATTCTTTTTAGTATCTACATGACAGGGTTTACAGAGGACTAGATAAGGAGGAGTGAACTGCTCTTTTCCCATCTATATCCCTTATGACTCCACTAAAACCATGTTGTGGGTACTCAAAAAAATCATTCTTTTTAGTACCCACAACATAGGGTTTGAGGGTCAAATAAGGATTTGGGGGATGTGAAATACTCTTCTTATCTAGAGCTCTTGGGTTTAATTCGGTAATAAATAAGTTATTATGGGGAAATGTCTCTTAAGCTAGCCCTGCACACATAAAAAACACCTTTTTTTTTATTTGGCAAATCAATTTCAGAACATCACAGCCAATGTGGTAAGGTTACATATTGCACAACAGTTTGTGGAATCATTGGTTCTATGGTTACTTGACTCTACTTAGAGGGAAACATCTTTATTGTTATTCATGCAAGTGGCCATCACTATATATCTTGCATTTTGCATGAATCATCTATTTCCATGTGGAACACTATGCTAAGCACTATCAAAAGAATCAATATCATTTGAATTTATAATAGTGAACTTTATTGTATATCTACAACATTGTATGATGCATTGGCTTATTGCAAAAAAAGTATACCCCTCTATTTAGAGTCAAGCTTTTGAGTTGTTTATTGTTTCAAGTTATTGTGTTTATGAAGTTATTTGGTATAGTCTTCTAGATTATGATAATCCCTGAACATTTGGAAAAGCTTTTAGTCACTGTGTTGTCTGGTATTGCGTATACCTGTAAATGTGTATGTCCGTCTGTCCCATGTTCATTTATAGTCTTTTTCTCAGCAACCACAACATTTGACTCAATGAAACTTTATGAGAAGATTAAGTACCCAGACTGAGAGAATAACATAAGCTTGTTCAGATTCAACATTTTAGCTTGTCTGTTTTACAAAGAAAAGAAAGTTGAGTTATTGTGATACTCTTGACATCGCCGTCTGCATCATCCAAAAACTTTAACCTTAACTCATAACTCAAAAAACGTTCTACATAATTATTCAAATGAAACATGGTACACATCTTCTTAGAGACAATACACATGTATAGACAAAGTCGCATAACTCTGGCATAAAATCTTTTTTCAGTTATGCCTCTAATTTATGCAAAAAATTTAACCTTGCTCATAACTCAAAAAACATTCAACATTTTCAAATAAAACTTGGTCCACATGTTACTCGAGACAATACCAATGTAAATACCAATTCACATAACTCTGACATTTGTCTTTACTCATTATCCCTTATTGGACATAGAAAAGACAGATGATGGTTGATAGTTTACAACACATACAGGAGCATCAATAATATATACTGAATATTTGGTCTCCGTATTACAAGGCTTGACCATTGAAAACATCAAAAGAAAAGATGGGCAATTAGAACTATTAAAGTGTTTATCTTTTAGATAAAGTGAAAAAATATTTCAGTTAAATGCAGATACTTTTTTGTGAGCAATTTCTGCTTTTACCACAATGTTTTATAAAGACATCATTCTATTTAACCAGTCATTGAAATCAACTTTTAATATTCACTGGCCCAAAAGTTCTAAATGTTTGTAGTTATGTTTTATATTACATGTAAAATTACACTGGCCAAAGGATATTTTTGACCTGAAAAGCCGAACTGTTAAGTTTTGCTTTATATAACATGTAAACTTACACTGGCCAAAGGATATCTTTTAATGGTCCAAACCAAAAGTTACTGGCCAGGGACCATAGGACTGCTTAACAAGTGTCAAAATGCATTTATATTACGGTAATGGTTGAACCAGGTGCATTATTTTGTTACTTATTCTTGTTAAATAAATATTGTCTAACAGTCTTGCACTTTATTTGTCTGTGAAGCAGGAACATTATATAGACAATTATAGGGAACACAATATCAGAATTTGTCAATAAAGATTGGCTGTAATCTTAAAAGAAATTCACCAAGGCCAAATCGTAAGTGTAGGTAGTTTATAGCCAGGCGCCCCAGGTTTAATCCCAACTCACAGCGTTCATGGTGTAGTGCCCCTTAGCAAGGCACATTTCCTAGCTTAGTACTGATGCGTCGCCAGGAACTGCTTTAGATTAAAATAACAAACTTGTAAGTTACTTTCATAAAAGTCCTACATAAAAGCAATTGGCTTCTTTTAACCCTTTTTCTGGCAAAGGCAATTAAAGGCTTTTACAAACAATGCAGATTCAGGTGAGACAGTTCATAGCCAGTTGTCTCTCCGGAAATCTGCATTGTTTTCCACTAAGATTTAAAATTTTACCAAATTTTCTGTTGGACGAAAAATGGAGTAGTCCAATTTTCAACATGGAAGAATTGACTTTGTGAAATTCGTCAATGAAAGTGCTAAAGTTCTGTTAAATCAGATGAGAGATCAGATGTAGTGCAATCAGGGTCTTTTTTGTTAAGGACAAACTAATGATAATTGTTTTCTGCTGTTCACAATTTGTGTTGTATATATATATATATATGTCACAATGTATTTGTTACATATTCCTTCAGGTAAAAATATCTCATAAGAGGCGTATGTCTTGTTCTTAAATCTTTCCTTGACCTCCTAATCCTATGATGCAGGTACTCATAATCGTTTCTTTCAGAGGCTATTCTTTGGAGTACCACATCATGTAATTTTATTGCATATCAATAAAGATGTTATATATTGATTGATTGTTTGGTGTTTAAGCCGCTTCAACAATTTTTCAGTTAACCCTTTCCCTCACACGACAATTCTGCAGCAGACGACTTTGAACGTATTTTTTCAAAACATAGAAAATTTCCATAATTGAATGGATAACCTATGACAAAAAGTGGAAAACATTGTGGCAAAAGGATAAATTGCACATTTTGTGCAATTTCTTCTTTTGTCACTATGTTTTCAAAAAGCCGTCTGCTGCAGATGCGTCAGAAAGCATCTATATGAGGGAAAGGGTTAAGGTATATTTCCTGGATAAGTTACCAGTACTTCTGGTCCATTTATCCTGACACCAGCCAGTAAGTTGTAATTTTAACCCTGCAACCCTGAGCTCCACGGAGGGCAGTCATTACTACCATTTTTAAAGTATTTGGTATGATTCCGCCGGGGATCAAACCCGCAACCTCCCACACCTGAGGCGTACACTCTACCACTACACCACCAGGGCGGTCAAAAAGATATAGACCTAAGCAATATTCGAGCAGTGATTAAAAAACCCAGAAACTTAGCATAACTATTACGTTTGTGGAAAAAGACCTGCCTACACATTAACGCTAGGGACACAAATGGATAGTTCTTATCTTTAAACATACTATGACTAATTGATGAACAGTTCAGAGCAAGATCAGACTGCACATATGCACTGACTGATCTAGATCTACACTGGAAGCAAATGCCTTACATTTGTTTTTCACAGAAGGTCACACATAAACTCTTTGTCTAGCATTGAACTGTATTTAACCCTTCCTATATACAGACACTTTAGGATGCCTTTGCAGCAGTCAACTTTTGAGAACATTGTGGCAAAATGAGAAATTGCTCATAAAACTTTCATTTATTGAAATGTTCAACCTGTTGCCTAGGCATGTTCAAAGTAGTCTGCTGCAGATTTGTTGTATGTGGGAAAGTGTAAAGTAAAATTAAGTGTTATGTCACAACACCCAGCATGTGTGATGCACAGCAACTTACACCAAGAAATGGTAGATTAGTAAATGATTGGTTGAAACAGTATGCCTGACAATTTCAAAAACAAATAAACCCTAATTATGCTATAGCTATTTCCCACCTGCTGCAGATGACTTTTGAAAACATCTTGACAAAAGGAGAAATTGCTTAAAACAAGTCATTTCTTCTTTTGCCACAACGTTTTCAACTTTTTTCAGTAATTTTACATTCATTTATACAGATTTTCCATGTTTGCCTAGATATTTTCAAAGTCGTCTGCTGCAGATTTGTTGTATATGGGAATGGGATTGACTTATAAATTTTTATTATGTCATTTTTTAGTAGAAGATTTTATTTTTATGCCAATTTGCATGTACTAAATAACGTGTATACTGTTATATGTATAAGAAAACAATGCCCTATCAATTAATACTCCTGCCGGAATGTTTGAAAAGGACAGGTTGTCATTGATGAGAAATGTCTTGTTTTCATGCTATCTTACTTTTTTCAATATCATAGTTCTAATTTAATTTTTGTTTACCCTTTCCAACTTTTAGATTCATTCTGATGCATCTGCAGCAGATGACTATTGAAAACATTGTGGCAAAAAAAGAAAATAAATAAAAATAATTTCTCCTTTTGCCATATTTTTGTCCTTTCTAAGTAATCTGCTACAGAACAATTGTATGTTGGAAAGGCATAAGTCTTTTGATACATTTTTTTGGCAACTGTTAACCCATTACGTTTTGTGCAATTTCTTCTTTTGTCACTATGTTTTCAAAAAGCCGTCTGCTGCAGAGGCGTCAGAAAGCATCTATATGAGGGAAAGGGTTAACCTGAAATGTCAATTTTTATGAACATCTTTTTTGAAAACACATGAGGAGAAATGTTAATTGTGTTGTAGAAATGTAACTAATCTGTACCCTTTATTACAGGACATGGCCCACAAAGGGAAAGAGAAGGAAAAAGGCAAGTCGCCCGTGGTATCCCACTCTTTTGATGACCCAGAAGGCAAGATTGAGATGCCATCCGGCAAAAAAGTAGACAACTGGAAACGGCCTCAAGATTATATAACAGAAAAGGTAACGTTAAGTTCTACAACATGAAAATTAATGAACATCTTTTCCCAATGATTATGGTTGACAACTTGTTGCAAAAGGAGAGATTGCTCATTATGAGCAATTTCTTTTTTTGCCAAAATGTTTTCAAAAGTGGTCTGCTGCAGAGGCATCAGAAAGCGAATATGTTGGAAAGGGGGATTTAATACACCTTTCTTTTGTGACCAGGGTGAATGACTGAATGCAGACCAGTCTGCACCCACGGTGCAGTTTGATATATAGGTGTATGTAGCTTGTGCTGCTTCCAAGCTGGTACCACACTTTCTGCCTATAAACTGCAGTTTTATTGGCCAATATTTCACTGTCAAACACAAATGCCTGTGATAGAAAGCTAGATTAGGATTGAAGTGGGGTTGTTTAGGTAAAGTTAAGTGGTTAACAATACATTTAGATCTACAAGAAGATTACCATTGAAAAGCTGGTTTTGTTGCTATGCCAGAACTTAGTTACCGTCTATTAAAGTGTGGTATTTTGTAAAGCATATATCAATTGGCTCCCCGGTTTCAAACAGCTTTACAGAGAAAATTATGGAACCAGACTCCAAAAGTGTCTCCACCTAACATCATCCATAAAAGAAGTTCCAAACATCAGTCAATATATCTGAATTTTGATTCAGTGTTCTATATTGTTATTTCTATCAGGAACGTAGATAAGATCTTATCTACGTCCCTGTTTCTATCGATCAACTAAAACTAACTTCACTTATTATTATGTAACAAACTACGTGAGCTCTAGATAAGGTGAGTATTTCAAATTCTAAAACCCTTATTTGATACTCAAACTCTATCTTGCGGGTACTGAAAATAAATGTCTCAGTGAAACGATTGTATTAAGTACCGACAGCATAGGGATGGATTGAGTCATAGGAGAGATATAGGTGGGAAAAGAACAGTTTACTCATCCTTATGTAGTCCTGATACTGCTTCATAAGATTTATGTTTGTGTATGAATTTTTCAGACCCCAGTTGTCGTGGATACAGATGGTATGGGATCCTTTGATCTCATTTCACAAAATGAGCATCTCCACGAAAGTGAGGTAAAATCATTTACTTTCTGTACATATCTTTAGAATTCCTTTTAGTCCATTGGTGAAAGACGAATGACGTTTGTCGCGTTGATTTTTGTCAAACGTCGGAAAGAATGTTGGCCGACCTGGGATTCAAACTCACAAACACTGGATTGACAGCCCGTGTCACTACCGACTGAGCTACCGGGGCTCGGCATTCCAACATTGACAAAGTTTTTAACCCTTTCCAACATACAACAAATTTACTGCAGACACCTTTGAAAACATCTATTGGAAAATCATTGAGTGTCTCTCTCTTTATAAATGAAAAAATAATTATTGAATAATTATTGAATAAAGTTGCAAACAAAGCGGGAGAAATTATTCATGTTCAGTAATTTCTCCTTATGCCCCAATGTTTCCAAAAATTGTCTGCTGCAGAGGCCTCAGGAAGCAGTTGTATGCATTTTTTTAAGTTTTAAGTGTATCAAGAGAAATTTCAAATTGACCCTTTCCCAAATCCAACAAACTCCGGAAGATGTATTAGAACACCTGATTAAGATATGATTAACCTTTATAATATGAAGTTTAATCATTGAAAAGAGTTGAAATCATTATGGCAAAAGGAGAAGTTGCTCATTACGAGTAATTTGTACTTTTTACAGAATGTTTTTAATTGTCATTTGCTGCAGATACATCAGAAAGTGTCCATATGTTGGCACATTTGTTCTTGTAAGTGAAAATAATATATGAGCCGTCCCACGAGAAAACCAACATTATGGCTTCAGCGTAATGTTTCGACCCAGATCAGCCTGCGCAGTCCACCCATGCTGATCTGGGCCGACACATTCTGTCTCAGGAGTATTGATTCCTGAAACAGAAAATCCACAGGAGGTGAAACGTGTCTGTCAGGGTAAGCCTGTACAGCATGCTTAGGCTGATCCAGGTCGATACTTTACGCAGTGTTGGTTTTCTCACGGGACGGCTCATATTAGCATTATTCCTTTGGTAAAACATAAAAGAGAAGTGTAGCAAGAACCTTTTGGGTAACAGTTTTAATTTGTTAACAAAAGTTAATTTAAGTTAATATTAATTAGCTACACTTGATCACATGTTCCAGATTTAAGTCAATTTATTGTCCCTTTCTTATTATGCAGCTAATGCGTTACATAATCAGCCAGATCAATGCATTGTGGGAGATAAGTGCAGTGAAGAATCCGCCCCCAGACCAGATCACTTCGGACCCAACCACACCCTTCGAGGAGCAGTCACACACATGGAGACCTTGGGAACACATCTATGCTATCAGTAAAGTACAGAAAGGACCGCATGTACCCCCATATAACCCATATGGGAAATATGCTGTTAGGCTTTACTGGATGGTATGTAAAACTTATCCCTTTACCACATACACACCTTCTTTCATGCCTTTGCAGCAAACAACTTTTTGAAATGTTGCGGCAGAAGGAAAATAAGTTGAAATTAAAATTTCTGTTCTACAATAAGAAATGACTGCATTGAAATCATACATGGTTTAAAGTATACTTGTAGAAACAATTTAAATTCAGGGTTAAAACATTTAGCAAAAAGGAGAAATTCAGTGGGAAGTACACAAGTATCACATACCACAATTTGGTCGTTGTGACTTTGGCCTTGACTATTTAAAGAATAGCTTGTCTGGGTCATATCTCCTATCATATTGTACTTAGAATTCATTTTGCCCTAAAAATTGAGCATTCGAATGTTTACCATCTATATATCTTTTAGGACTCCAGCAAACTCTATGTTGTGGGTAATCAATAGAATCAAGTCACTGAAACGATTCTTTTGACTTCCCACAACACGGGGTTTGAGTGTCGGATAAGTGTTTTTTAATTTGAAATACTCACCTTATCTAGAGCTCTGGTTATATTTTTCCCACAGGGATGCTGGAGAAAGATCATTATTGATGACACCCTACCTTTTGACGATAATGACAGACTCATGTTACCCTGTACTACAATGCAGCAGGAGCTCTGGCCTATGTTGTTGACAAAAGCTCTTGTTAAAGTTGCGACCCTAGAGTAAGTTTTGTTTAACCCTTTCCCCCATACAACAAATCTGCAGCAGACGTCTTTGGAAACATGTGGACAAGAATATAGAAAATATCCATAAATTAGGGTATATTTACTATAAAAAGTTGAAAATAATATAGTTATGTGCTGCAGATTTGTTGTACGTTAAAACAATGTGACAAAAGGAGAAAATGCTCATGATAAGAATTATCTCCTTGAGCCACAATTTTTTACAAAATTTTCAACTGGATCATTGTGAGAAATAATTAATAGGACAGGACCTCACAATAATTTTCACAAGAATCAGTTTTTAACCTTGTCACTTTACGTAACTTTCTCAAACAGATGATAAATTAGATTTGCGTCAATTCTAGCAGGTATGGAGGAATTTGTACTTACCTTATATATTTTTATCTCAATGTAAATATAATTTGACGGATCAATATCATTTTTCCTGTCTGCTGCAATATGACTTTAGCTTAAAACCCAAAAGAAACAAATTATGTATAGTCATGAAATTTTCTTTGACAGTTATACTGGTGGAAATGCTAACTGTGAATTTGGAGATGTCAGCATCATAAACTGCCTCACTGGATGGCTGCCTGAACAGATACCATTACAGTAAGTTATATAACATTAGATGAGTAAATCTTAAGTCACTTGTTTTTCAACAATCACACCCGTCAACCTGAAATTTGTTACCCTTTCCCCACACGATTTTTGACACCTGCAGCAGATGAATTTTGAAAATATTGTAGCAAAAAGAGAAATTGCTCAGCAATTTCTCTTTTTGTCACAATGTTATCAACTTGATTCAATGATTATACTTGCATTTATCATAGAGATTTTCCATGTTTTCACATGATTGTATTCTAGTCGTCTGCTACAGTTGTTTAGTACGTTGGAATATTTAACTGAGATTATATGTTTGGTTGACTGCTATGCAAATATCTAAAGAAAGAATTTCACCATAAAGAAAGGATTTCACCATCTCTATAAAAAAAAACACTGGGAAAGAAGAAAATTGCTTGATTAGAGCATTGTTTCCTTTTGCCACAATATTAACGACAACTGTATTTTGCTGTAAAGGCATGAAATGCTGTCTGTTTTAGGTTAAGAGTTAACTCTCAACATAAATCTCTGATATAATGGACCTTTTCTGATCGCTGAATTTTCAGATTGTTCAGTTATATGTTCACACATTTTTCGATAATGTTGTTTTTTTTCCAAAATATAATTAGTGTAAATATTAAAACAGGCCAATCTTGCAAATCAGTTGCATTTTTCGTGGGTTGCATATTTCTAAGTAAATATCAAGTAACCACTTAATAAGCTGATTTCAGAAAAGAAAAATAGAATTTTTTCTTTGCCTCCCTCATTGGCGCTCAGTGGTGCCAAGCTAGCATAGACCTAATCATATGCATCCATGTCAGGAACAATAAATGAAAACAACAGTTAATTTACCCTGGGAAACCCTGGGATATTGCTGAAATCATCTTCAAACAAAGTAACAAACAAATTAGGAGGAAAAAAATGATACAATTGTTTAATTTTGCCATGTGAAAGCATCAAATGACCTCTATCCCACAGTATTAATGTCGTGGATGACTGATCACTGCTTCACATTCTATCACATACTTATGTGTTGACTTTATTTTGTGTTTTAGCTCGCACAAAGCCAGTCATTTATCAAAATTAGCAAATTATTCTGGGCACAGTTTACCTGCATTTAGTAAAGTAGTGTTTAAACCTTTCCCACATACATATGCTTTCTGATGCTTACACAGCAGACATCTTTTGAAAACATTGTTGGCAAATGGAGAAATTGCTCATTTGCCACAACGTTTTCAACTCTATTTGAGATTTCTACTTTCATTTTAAGAGAGTTTCCCTATTTTTGTGTAAAAGTTTTTAAAGCTGTCTGCTGCAGATTTATTGTATGTGGGAAAGGCTTAATACAGCTATATATAGGTAGATATAACCTTGACTAGATCTAGATTAATAAATCACATGATAAATGCTCCAATATGACGGCAGCTAGAAAAGGAAAGTCGTCTGCTGCAGAATTGACGTGTGAGGGAAAGGGTTAAAAGTCATCATCTTGGCTAGTAATCTTCTTTATTTCCTTTAAAATGAGATGTTTTTAAAGTCATTTGCTGCAGAACTCTTATATAGGAATGGGTTTAAGTAAATTCCCCATAAAGATCCTTCAGAAAATTAGTTTGTAATCAAAACAGTAGCGCTATTGATTTTGCACCGATACTAACATGTTCATATCATACCTGTTGTTTTAAAAGTTTCTAATTTAAAATTTAGTTTATAATAATATTTGAGTAAGATTTGTTTTGTTCTTCTTTTCCTGTTACGTTTTAAAATTATAAGCTTTTCCTACATGCAGACGACTTGGAAAAAATTGTGGCCTAAAAAGACATGGCTCAAAATGAGCCATTTCTTCTTTTGCCACAATGTTTACTACTCAATTCAGTAATTTCACTTATAAAGAAATAGTCCTGATGTTTACCTGGATGTGTTTGGTGTATATTAGAGGTCCAGATAAGAAGGTTGCTTGGGAAGATTGTTGTGTGGAGTTAACCAGGAAACACATGAGTAGGTGAACTGGCTGCCGTGATATGACTGAGAAATTGTTAAAAACGGCATTAAACCCCAATCAATCAACCAGATAAGGAGGGGTATTCAGTTCCTTTTCCCACAATTTCTCTCTAGTTATTAAAACAAACCGTATGTTGTGGGTACTCAAAAGAATCGTCTCACTGAGTACCCACAACATAGGGTTAGAGGGTCAAATAAAAAGTTTAGAACATGCAAAGCGCCCCTTATCTAGAGCTCTGTACATGTTGCAGATTTCTTGAATATGTGAAAGAGTTGGAGTATGAACGATGAAAGGTCTTGCTAATGCGTAGTAGGAAGTTCTTGACCTCGCAAGTAATCTGACATGGAGGAAGTTTTGTTACAGAATTTTATTATATTACTAATAACCTTTCCTAAATAACACCATGTCACATTCGTACAGGGGATTTCTAATTGGAGATCAGTCCCCATTACCGTCGCCCTTGGATTCAAAGAAGAAGCCTCGATCTGGAAGAGCTTCACCGCTCGTTTCAGCTGGACAGATACTTGACAATTACATCTCCCTTAGCAATCGGCCATCAAGTCGGGAGAATTCAGGCATAAAGCCGACAAAAAAGATCGGAATTAATGATGATATCAGGCAAGATGACTGCAGTGGAGTTTGGTTTTCAGTTTTAGATAAATACGAGTTGAAAGTGATTGATTGAGAATGATTGTTTTATATAGAGATTTGCAGTTTCGTTTTGTGTGTTATACAGACCTGTATCCATTTCTTTTGTTTGATAAGATTACAGGCATGTAACTGACAAAGATAAATGTTATGGTTAACCCTTTCTCGCATGCAACAAATCTGAAGAAGACGACGCTGAAAACAAATGGGCAAAAACACGAGAACTCTCCATAAAAAAGTTTCATTTTAAAACAGATTGAAAACATTGTGTCAAAAGGAGAAATTGCTCATTTTGAGCAATATCTCCTTTTGCTATAATGTTTTCAAAAGCGTCTGCCGCAGAGGCATCAGAAAGCAACTGTATAAGGGAAAGGGTTAATAAGACAGAGGACTAGATAAGGCGGATTAAACAATGTCTCTCTTATGACTCATCCAAACCCTATGTTGAGGGTACTCAAAAACGTCGCCTAAGCAAGACAATTCTTTCGAGTACCCACAACTTAAGTCAGTATAGCTGACGACGCTATAATGAATACAATTACATGTACTTATCTTTGTCAACCATAGGGGCCTTGCACGCTATTTATAAACAAAAATGTATAGTCTATTATATATAGACAAGGGATGTAACTTCCTTGTCATCTAGATTTGATCCATGTTTGCATTTTGGTCTGATACAAAATAAAATTGGACATGTCAAATTTCACCATTTTTGTCATGATTTTAAGTATGGTGTTCGTAAACCAATCGTTTGCGGATAAAATCGTTGTGACCAGTGTGGAGGGTAACCATTTAGCTACATGCTGACACAGAGCACTTTATTCAATCGTCGTTTTTATTTGTATCCGACCGAAATGCAAACATTGGTCAAATCTGGCTGATGAGGCAGTTGGAGCCCTTGTATTTACATGTATTTAACCCTTTCCCTCATATAGACTGTTTCTGACACCTCTGCAGCAGATAGCTTTTTGAAAACATAGTGACAAAAGAAGAATTTCACAAAACGTGCAATTTCTCCTTTTGTCACAATGTTTTCCACTTTTTGTCATAGGTTATCCTTTCAATTGTGGAGATTTTCTATGTTTTGACAAAATACGTTCAAAGTCATCTGCTGCAGAATTGTCGTATGAGGGAAAGGGATAATAGATTTTTTTTTTTTATATTAGCTTGCCAGGCCCCTGTTGTTAAAACAGTTTAGACTTTTGTATTACCCGCCTTGGAAGGGTGGCACAAATAACTTTTCAGGTGTCTTTCTGTCTGCCTATCTATCCGTCTGCCTATCTATCTGTCTTTCTGTCTCACTTTCACTTATAGGTAAGGCACACAATCATGTACTCCTTCAAACACTCTTTAGTAATATTTAAATGTAACTTAGCTATAGATTTTTGGTTTCTAGACTTCATAATGGAAGATAAATGTTAAATTAGTCATCGTATTTGCTGTTTACAGGGCTCCAGATAATTTTTTGGCAAGAGGAGTAATTACTCCTGAAAATTTTGAGTGATGAGTAACGCCCAAAGAACCATGAGTATTTTAATAAAGCCATTTTAGAGGTCGGAAAAATATATATATTTTTTTGGAGTGGAGGATTAATAAACTAATATGAATGTTGAATGACATATAAATCGTACATGCTGCCCTGTTTCAGTGACTGACCTAAATCGGTGACCTTGTTGTTTGCATATGCTCTTCAATTTGAAGAGTTTTATGGTATCAATGTTTTTTGTGGTCTCAGTGTAAACATATAAATACAGAAATTATTTTTTGGATAGGTCACAGCCCTTTTTATAATGTAGGGCGTGTGCTTTAAGTGCAAAATTACAACTTGGGAAACCCAAAATATACACGTGACGTATTCGCGATATGTAAGTCAAAACTAATTTTAGACTTACGAAAGCCCAAATGTAATGCGGTAAACGTCATCAATATTGGGGCCGTTGAATAGGAATGCACACAAACATTGCAAAGTATACTCCCAGCCACTCAGTAAATCTCGAAAAATTAACTGCAATTACCGCGATTTGTCAAAGAAATTCGACAATTAGAAATGCGTATTATTTCACTCGCAAAAATAAGCTGGTGCCTGAAATCTCACCTCGAGTATAAATGTATCGCATGGTGCATATATGAGAAATTCTTTCCTGTGTAATAGATTTCCAAATAAGGAGATGTTTACTACAGCTTCAAGAAAGCGCGCGAAAAAAATCACGTGATCTGTATGCCTGCGAAAAATATCACGTGGTGTTATTTCTTCAAGTAGAAAGCGACTCCATTGGATGAAGCTCTCCTTATAACTGTCTCGCGAGATTACACTTTAGCAAAGCAACAAATACACACTGATCACGTCAAAAGCGCTTTCATTTAATTCATTTAGAAATTACAGGCGCTTCAATGACAAAGAAGGTTTCCGATTTACGTAAATAATAAGCTAATGTAGAAAACGGGAACCATTACTTTTAGTTCTAAAAATAGACTAGTTTTTTCCGAGAAACTTTGAAAGAAAATATTATTTTTTTGTGATTTAAAAAAGAAGATACGCATGATAACATGAACAGATGAGTAAATTGCAAAATGTATGCGTATTTGTAACTCATGGAATTTGAAACACGTGCGTATTTGGTGATTTTCCATTCGTAATTTACGCAGATACGCACGTTATCTGGAGCTCTGTGTTTATATTAGTTAAGGCATGCCACACAAAAACTAATCAAGTCAGAGATTTTTTTTATTAAGTCTGGAATGTCAATTTTGTTGTTACATTGCCCAATTCATGATTGAAACTTTGGTGTGAATGCAATATGCTTATTAACTAAGCCAGAAAACTATTTCAAGACATTTCATTAAACATCAAGACATACATTTTGCAAGCATTACAATATAGATAACTGTTTAAATAATAAAAAATTTATGCTCTTCAAAAATATGAAAATTATTTAGAAAGAATGTAGGCAATAGAATAGTGAAAAAGAAAGCTTACTTAGTTTTCTTTTGTTTTGTGTAGTTTCTCAGCACCTTAATAATTCCAACCACACTGTAACCAATGTTCTTGCCATTTAGAATGAATGGTGACTACAAACTGATTATTTTTAACCAGGTTTTCCGAAGGAAAAATCTGGTTATTAGTTTGGCGAAGTCGGCGGGCGGGCGTCAACTTTCCTTGTCCGGACCATAACTTTGTCATGCATAGAGATATTTTCAAATAACTTGGCACAAACATGCACCATATCAAGACAATGTTCCAAATGCAAAAACAAAATCTGTAGATTCAAGGTCAAGGTCACAGTGATAAAAAATAGGCTTTAATTGAACTTTTCTTGTCCGAACCATAACTTTGTCATGCATAGAGATATTTTCAAATAACTTGGCACAAACATGCACCATATCAAGACAATGTTCCAAATGCAAAAAAAAAATCTGTAGATTCAAGGTCAAGGTCACAGTGATAAGAAATAGACTTTAATTGAACTTTTCTTGTCCGGACCATAACTGTGTCATGCATAGAGATATTTTCAAATAACTTGGAACAAATATGAACTATATCAATATGATGTGTCACATGCAAAACTTTTGTCTGTAGCTTCAAGGTCTAGGTCACAGTGACAACAAATAGACATCAGTTGAACTTTTCTTGTCCGGACAATAACTTTTTCATCCATAGAGATATTTTCAAATAGCTTGGAACAGATCACCATATCAAGACGCTGTGTCATATGCACAATTTATGTGTTTAGCTTCCAGGTCAAGGTCTTTAGCTTCCAGGTCAAGGTCACAGTGACAGAAAATATACTTTACTTGAACTTTTTTTGTTCAGACCATAACTTTACCATGCATATAGATATTTTCAAATAACTTCGCGCAAATATGCTCCATATTAAATAATTTGGCAATTTAAAAGAATATAGCATAGATATGAGTAAGTTTCATAATCTCGGGCCCTTGATCTAGTCTGTTTGCAAAGGCATAAACGTGTTACTATCAAGTAAAGGGTTAAGGCAGATCACTGATTATCAACCTGGCATTAGGGATCCTAAAATGTGGCTGCTTACAACAAAAGGTTGCTTAATATCTGTTATTTATTATATGTTCTTAATAAATGAGGCCATCAACACACGATTGACTGTATTGAACTGATATTTGTTTGATAAAATTGTGATATATTTAATTGACAAAGTAATTATGATTATTCATCAATAGAAATATTCCCTGTTACTTGAATTACTAGCTTTGATTAACTATTAACAGAAAGATTTGACAGATCTGTTAATTCTTAATCAAACACCTTTCATTATAGAAAACCTGGTTTCATGGAATTTCCATGTCTTGTTCATCCTTGTTCCCACATATAACAAAAATGCTGCAAACTACATGGCAATTATTTTGGTAAAAAATGGAAACAATTGAGTTGAAAACATTGTTGCAAAATGATAAATTGCACATTATTAGCAATATTTCCTTTTGTCAAAAATGTTTTCAGAATGTAATATACTGAAGATGGGTTGAAATACATTTGCATGTGGCACAGTTAGCAGTCTTTTTGTTGTAATGAATTTTCTCAGGTGCTTCGAAGATGATAGTTCAACAATTTTGGACCACCTCAGTGGTGTAATGGTAGAGCATCTGCCTGGGGTGTGGGAGGTTGTGGGATTCGATTCCTGGCCTGTTCATACAAAATACTTTGAAAATGGTTGTAATGGCTACCCTTAGTGGTCAGGGTTGCGGGGAAAGCATTGCGACTGACTGGCTGGTGTCAGGATAAAAGGACCAGTTGTACTGGTAACTTACCCAGGAAACGCTGTGATATAACTGAACAATTATTGAAAGCAGCGTAAAACACCAAACAATCAAATCAACAACTTTGGTGTCCCTTGACACCAGAATACATCATTCAAAAACCTGTACTCATAAAATAGGTAGACACGGTACATTCATGAATGTTGGTATTTCCCAGTTCAGATATGTATTGTTTTGTATACCAACTGATTCATGATGAAGCAATGAAAACCTATTTTCAAGTGCAGTGGACTAAGTGATGTATTCTCATATCTGCAGTCAATTAACCCTTTCCCTCATAGACATTTTCTGATGCCTCTGCAGCAGACGGCTTTTTGAAAACATAGTGACAAAAGAAGAAATTGCTCAAAACAAGCTTTCAATGTTTTCGACTTTTAGTTATAGGTTATCCATACAATTATAGAGATTTTCCATTTTTTGACAAAATATGTTCAAAGTCGTCTGCTGCAGAATTGTTGTATAATGGAAAGGGTTAACCCATTTACTGATAGATGCCTCTGCAGCATATGACTTCTGAAATAAATGTGACATAAGGAGAAATGGCCAAACTTTTCTGCTGTTGGTTGATTGTATGTGGGAAAGGGTTAATTTACATGTTTTAAGCAAGTAAGACCCTGATAAGAAGGTACAGTGGTACATGGTATTCTGAATTTTTTCTTGCTGCATATTCCCAAAAGGTCCGACGACTTTACGATAGCATGGCTTCTGTGAAAGAGTCATACACAATGCATGATAATACAGCTGTTAAGCATGAGACATCATTTAGATAGCCGGCTTAAAAAAAGGTCTATAGAGGAACTTTTCTTATTAACCATTTCCCACATACAACAAATCTACTGCAGACGACTTTGAAAACATTTAGTTTCAAAAATAAGAAAAAATCTATAAAAAATGAAAGAAAAATTGTCTAAAGTAGTTGAAAACATTGTGACGAAAGGTGAAATTGCTCATTATAAGCAATTTCTCCTTTTGCCACACTATTTTCCAAAGTCGTCGGAAGGCATCTGTATGTGGGTAAGGGTTAACCCTCTCAGCATGTAGACACATTTGAGTACATTTGTTGCCGCTAACCATTTTTTGAAAAAGACTTTGGACAAAGGAGAAAAAAGATTTTGCTGCATTGTTATTCAATACTATATTATTTAATGCTATACATGTACAATTGTTTGAATTGAAGTGAGTGTGATTTGTGGAGATTGTATTTCATAGTTATATTTGCTGAATATTTAATGCTTGGCTGTTAAAAAGGCTGATATATTGTCTATGTAACACATAAATAATGTACAGTCAAACCTGTGCTAAAGACCACCTTTGTAAATTTAACAACCACACTTTTAATTATCCAATTACTCAGTTTCTGCATTAATGTAATTAACGACAACCTGTGAACAGAGACCAGATTGTTCCCCTCCCATTGGTGGTCTTTAATCACAGGTTGGACTGTATATCAAATTTCGAGGTAGAAGCCTCTGTTACTGTCACTACTTAAGGTATTCAATTGAGCTTTGCACATGTCTTAAACAGCTTAAGATTAGCTGTCTAATCAAGTCCCATTACTCTGACGTACTATTTAGCAATATTATATCCCTTTATTGACTTAGAGAAAACAGTTTTAGGTTTTTTGTGCACTTACAAACTATTTGGGATATTCAGTTGATACTAAACAAATGTCTACGAGTCAAACTGTTTAATATAGATGATTTCAATTGATAAATAAATAAAGAAATAATAAAAGTAGCAACAACTGTTTCCTTTTGCTTCAACGTTTTCAAGTTTTTGCAATGAATCAACATGCGGGAAAGGTTTTAAAATAATGTTTGATATTTGTTAATCTAGGTATGGTCATATAAATGAAGTGTGGGAATTATTGAAGACCGCTCTACCAGAATGGAAACTGCCTTTACAAGAATGGGAAAAACAACTGATGGAAGAAGACCGATTAAAGAAGGAAGAACAAGCCTTGGTGGTAAGTCTTGTTTTTCCTTTCTCACATGCAACAGACCTGCAGCATATGAGTGTTAAAATATCTAGGCAAAACGAGGAATGTAAATATACATAATTGAAATTACAAATTTTCAAAAGAGGTTCTCAATGGGTCATCAGACATCTGCTTCTGAGACCAAAAATGAGTGAGCATTTGGGCAAAAGTTAACTTAAGGACTGTTGAATATGTGTAACCTTAAGTCAAAATTCAATGTCGCGACTTGAGGCTCATTAAAAACCATTTCTGTCATTGACCTTATTTTCATGGATTTAAGATAAAACTTGCACCTTTAGTCCAAAGACTTCCAGAACAATTGATACTATGTTATATAGATTTATTTCACCATTGTTATGTGTGTTTATGAATAGTCGTTGGTGCAGAGCTCTAAATAAGGGGCATTTCGCATATTCTAAAATCCTCATTTGCTTCTGTAACCCTATGTTGTGGGTACTCAAAATAATTCTTTTGAGTACCCACATCATAGGGTTTGGTTTGATAATAAGAGAGATATTGTAGGGAAAAGAGCTGAATACTCCTTCTTATCTGAACCTCTGGTTGGTGTATATGTAGGCTTTAATGGGAAGGTTTGTGTAAAAACACATTCATACTGTTTTTCAATGTCTTGACAGGAGGGTGCAAAAGATGATAAGTCAGAAAAAGATTCCTCAAGTAAAGACGGTAAAACTGAGAGTAAAGATCTGAAACCAGTTGCTAAAGATGGGACCAAGGAGAAAGGGGCAAAAGATGCCAAGGAAAAAGGTTTGTTTTCAATACTGTCATGAGAAAACCTTTCTTTTTTTTTTGCTCACAGGGCTTTGTTGACATCAACAGCCGTAGCAAAATAATCAACCTTTCTCTCATACAGATGCATTTGTTGCCACTGCAGCAAACAATTTTTTAAAACATTGAAAACAAATGAAAAATTGCTCCTGAATGATGAGCAATTTATCCTTTTGCCACAATGTTTTCAATTCTTTTAAATTATTATTTTCAGAAATTGTTGATATTCCACCCATGGGCTTAAAATAGTCTATGTGGGAAGGAAGCTAGTTGCCTGAATTTTGTTTCTTTGAAGTACTGGTGAAAAATAGTCGGAAAAACTAATTTAGCACCTTTAAATTTATAACTGAAAATCTGTTGAAAAACCACAATCAAATGAGATGTCAATGCATTTTCAGAAAAAGGAGGAAAGGAAGGCAAGGACAAAAAGGGAGACAAGGACAAAGACAAGAAAGGCGATAGTAAGTTATTTGAATTGTTATCCTTGAAATTTTGCAACAGGCTGCACATTCACCCAATCCTTAATAATTTGCTTATTCTATTTTATTAATATATTTTTTATTTCTAATGTAGCAGGATTTCTATTAATAAAACTATTAAAGCTTTAGTAAAAGAGAAACTCTGGTTTGTTTAGAAAATGATCCAAGTTTAGGAAAAGCTGACATGTTTTAACTCTTTCACAAATGTATATACATTTTGACACATCTGAAGCGACTTTTGGCAAAAGGAGAAATGCCTCAGTTTTTCATTTCTTTCCAATAATGACACTTGCATTTTAGAAATCTTCCGTATTTCTGTTAAGACGTTTTCTAAGCCATTTGCGGCATATATGACAGAGGACTAGATAAGGGGGAGTAAACTGGTCTTTTGCCCACAATATCTCTTATCACTGAACCAAATCCTATGTTGTGGGTACTCAAAGGAATTTTCTCAATGAGATGATTCTTTTGAGTACCCAACACATAGGGTTTGAATATAAAATAAAATGTTTGGAACATGAAAAAAATTGCATTATCTAGAGCTCTGTATGATGTTTGTGGGAAAGGGTTAAAATGTTTGTAATTACAGATATTAATTGCTAAACTTGTCAAAAAGTTCTAGGGTCCTATTAGTTTTCCTTTTTCAGTTTTTACATTTAACCCTATCCTACCTGCAGATGCATTTTGACTCATCTGTAGCAGACGTCTTTTGAAAACATTGTGGCAAAAGAACAAATTGCTCTTAATGAGCACAGTTTTCCTTAGCCACAATGTTTTCAACTTGATTCCATAAATTAACTTTACAGTTTATGCCTAGGAGTTTTTTCAAAGTCGTCTGCTGTAGATTTATCATAAGTGGGAGAGGGAATGATTTAGTTTACAATCAAGTCCCAATCAGGAAAGCTAAGCTATGTGACAGCTTTTGTTTAATTTTGCTGCTACTGCCACACCGATATAATTGTTTAGTCTCAAATGTTATGAAATATAAAACATCAAACTTTACCTCAACGTCACAATGGTAGTAAATAACCCATGTTTGTTGCATGCTATTAACATTCAAGGCACTTATGCTGTCAGATACTAACATGTTTAAAGTTACGGAGATTATTTTAAAAAAAATGTTTTGAAGAAGTTGCAGTTTTATTTTATCATTCTTTTTGTGAACAGCTTACTTTATTTGCTTTCCTTCTGTCATACTTTGTACACATGATTTGATTTCATGACTAATTGGATAAGGTTTTTGTTGATTTATTTGTTATTTAAGGCCACAGTTTACTATGATTTCTTTCAAACTTTCACAGATTGTTAACCCTTTCCCACATATGACAGCAGACAACTTCGAAAAACACCTGTGCAAATATGTGGTTGTCCGCTGTAAAAGAGTTGAAAACATTGTGGCAAATTGAGAAATTGCTCATCATGAGCAATTTCTGTTTCCACAACGTATTCAAAAGTAGTCTGCTTCAAAGGCGTCGGAAACCGTTTGTATGTGGGAAAGGGTTGATATCAATAAGAGATGATAGGCTATTGAAAATCACAATTTTTTGTGAATAAGTTACATATTCATAACCCTTTCCCGCTTTTTGTATGTGGGAAAGGGTTAAGGAATGCTAAGAAACAACAGGGATATATCTATCAGGATGTCACCTTTAGTTTGATTGCACTCCAGATTTTGATGAAAATCGAGGGGAAGTAACTTGGGCTAGTGGTGAGTGTCCATTATTGCTACAGTAAATCACTGTTTATTTCAGCACAGATTATTGTCATTAATACAGGGAAAAATTGTCAACTTAAAGACACCCCTGAAAGCTGAATGTTGTTTGCATCTCATCATAAGACCGACATTTGTTAAAATTTATTTTCCTTTCTGTACCACCAACTCGGTAGTGAAGTAATTCAATTGTGAGGGAGACCTGGGGAATGAATCCCCAGTGGTTTGAACCAAACAAGTAGATATGGTAGAACCGCCTTCCTTCCTTAATGATCAGGTTTTTGGTTGAAGAAGATTCCATGTATCATTATCAGGATAATAATTATGAGCCCTTCCACGAGAAAACCAACATTATGGACTCTGCTTAATGTATCGACCCAGATCAGCAGTCCGCGCAGGCTAATCCGGGTCGACACATTCCCTCTCAGAGGAATAAAGGTATAAAGTAAAAATTGCTGAAACAGAAAATCCACAGGAAGCGAAAAGTGTCTGTCCGGGTTAGCATGCGCGGCATGCTTAGGCTGATCCGGGTCGATACTTTACGCAGAGTCCGCAACGTTGGTTTTCTCGTGGAATGGCTCATAAATAAACTTTTAGTAATATAATTGTAATAGAATAATGGAGCGGTATAAAACTCAATTCAAACAAATCCATTAAGTGTAAGAATGAATTAAGATTAATCTTTTCCACTTTCAGCCACAACTACAGCAGACGACTTTTGCAAAGACTGGCAAAAGGTGAAATTGCTCCTGATGAGCAATTTTTCCTTTTACCACAATGTTTTCAACTTTATTCAGTTATACTCTCATTTACAAAGATTTACCATCATTTAGCCAAAATTATTTAAAAGTCCTCTGCTGCAGATTTCTCGCATGTGGGAAAGGGGGTTCACAATTCAAATTTACTGGAATGAAGTCAAGGTCAGCTATAATGTAAATGAATATTTATGTATGAGTGATGTCTGTCATTTTGTGTCATATATACAAGAGGTGTTCCGAAAGTAAAAGGACTTTTTTGTTATACTTTTAACACTAACTTAACTTTGAGAAATAAACTTGATCTTATTAAAATTCAATAGAATAAAATTAGATATGTAGCAAATAAAGATTCTTTGAAACTATGAAGATTGCTCATAACCAATAATTACACATTCATTCAGATATTTGTACCTAGATGTTTTTAAAAGTCATCTGCTGCAGATTTTGTGTACGTGGGATAGGGTTGAAATGGAACATTTACTGCGAGTCCAGCCTGCACATCTTATCATTTCTATGACAACATTCAAAATGTTAAGTCACAATAAAGTAGCGCATAAACAGAGATATTTATATATGGAATATATTTTATCAAATAGAATGTGAGAAATTGGTTTAAATGGTACTTTATAATAATATTGTTTCTATGACAACATTCAAAATATAAAGTCAGAATAATGTACCCAATAGACATAAATTTATACTTTGAATGTATTTTATCAACTTGTATCAACTATTACAAAAGTAAATATCAAGAAAGTCCTATTTCTTTTGAATCATCCCTCATTATGTAGAGCTTTTGTCTTCATCAAAGAATAATTTTTATTAAAAAAAAAAAATGATAATGGGATGGTATAATTCATTTTAGTTGTTGAATTGGGTCATCATCATGGTGGTGAAAAGAAGAAAAATTTAAGCATAATTTAGGGAAAGTAACAACATTGATAAAAAGCACCAACAAATAAACCTGCCAACTAGATGAAATATTTTGATATGCAAAACTGATATTTTAACATTATAGGAGTATTTGAAAGGATAGAGAAGAACATGGCAAAAACAGAGCTCTAGATAAGGGGCTAAAAGTTCTAATAATCTATATTTGACCGTCTAACCCTATGTTCTGGGTACTCAAAATAATGGTCTCAATGGGTACCCACATCATAGGGTTTGGTTTGATAATAAGAGAGATATTTGGGGGGAAAGAACTTTGCATCTCATCCCTCCTTATCGGGACCTCTGCAAAAGTCCTGATGTTTCTTTTTTAAACAAAACATTCAGATAGAATTTGCAAATTACAAATACAGTCCAACCTGTGTTTAAAGACCTTCCATGGGAAAAGAACATTATGGTCTTTGTTCAAGGGTGGTATTTAATTGCAAGGTCATTTATGCAGAAAATGAGTAAATGGGAAGTTAAAAGTATGCTTGCTACAGACAGGGAATGGCTATTCAAAGGTGGTCTTTAGCACAGATTTGACTGTACAGTGTAACTAACTTTAAAAGCCATATGTGTTGCAGATGTAAATGATTTGCCACAAAAACGAGGACTAAGTAGAATAAATTCTAGTCGTAAGATTGTCATGGGAAGTCGACTCGAACAAGACAACGGTAAGATAGAATGACATAGTGCCGTATCTCTTTTGTCTTGTGTTCGAGCATATGTACATGTATGTATGTATGCATCACTATGTTTATATAAATGTTATGAATGCTTTACAAGGAGAGATTCTCTGCAAATCCTTACACAATTTTTTGTTTGAAACCACTATCTGATTTAAGCCTTTCCCCCTTGTAGAGCGCATTTTGAAGCATTTGCAGCAGACAGCTTTTGAAAACATTGTTACAAAAGTAGAAATTGCTCTTTCTCCCTTTAATGCAATGTTTTCAACTATATGTAATCATTATAATTTAATTTACAGAGATTTAACAGTTTTGTCAAGATGTTTTCAAAGTCGTCTGCTGGAGATTTGCTGTGTGTGGGAAAGGGTTAGAGCATCAGACTGAAAGAATAGAAATCATAGACAAATTAAATTTGAACCATGTCAGGTAATCCCCTTTTCCACATGCAGACACAATTTGATGTATTTTCAGCAGACGATTTTTGAAAACATTATGAGGCAAAAGTATAAATTGATCATAATGAGCAATTTCTCTTTTTGCTACAATGTTTACAGCTGTTTAGTCACTATACATTCAAGTATGTACATTTTCCGTGTTTTTTGCATACATGTATATGTTTTCAATAATGTCTGCTGCAAATTTGTTGTATGTGTGAAAGGGTTAAAAATCATAATGGTCTTGTCACATCCCCGATTCGACATCCAAGTAATATACAGAAGCACAGTATAGGCCCTTGATTCATCTATCCAAAGTTTAACAGGTCCCGGACAAAACCGGTGTTTAGCATTCTCTACTTTCGCTTTCAAAAAAGGTCAAAATACTGAAACACTGGATGTATTAACAGGGTTGTAATTATTGTGTCAATCTGTTGTAAACATCACCTTTAAAACTTTCCCAAATACAACAAATCTGCAGCAAATGACTTTGAAAACATAGTGACAAAAAAACTGAAAAATCTCCATAAAAGATAGCTTTATTGTTAAATAAAGTTGAAAACATTGTGGCCAAAGGAGAAATTACTCATCATGAGCATTTTCACCTTTGGCTACAATGTTTTCAAAAGTCATCTGCTGCTATCATGTCAAAATGCGTCTGCAGGTGGGAAAGGGTTAAGTGTATGAATAACGTAATCAATTTTAGTACACACCGGGTCCACTGGGTAATTCGAGGATATACAACTATCTGTCCTGTCCGTCTGTTTCTTTTTATTCACTTCTCTAAAACTGATCATCTCATTAATTGAGGCTATAAGATCATTTTGAAAGACTTAATTGTCCTTACAAAATTCGGTTGAAAGAAAATTAAATATGTGAGGGTGTGCTATTAACATAATTGCACTGTATTGTCTCATTGGTATGGTATTGTTTGATAATTTTGATATTAAGATATTCTGTAGTACTATTTTTGCTGTTTTATAGTTTAGACATGCCCACCGGTTTTATTAGTCAAGGTTGTAATTATAGAAGCATGAAATGTCCTTAGCCCTTTCTCACATGCTTGATGCATTGTAACGCATCTTCAGCAGGGGAGTTTTGAAAACATTGTGACAATTAAAAGGGGAAAATGTTAATATTGCGCAATTTCTCCCTTTGCCACAATGTTCTTAACTCTATTTGATAATTAAGCTTTTATTCATTGAGCTTTTACACGTTTATGCCTAAATGTTTTCAAAGTCAACTGCTACAGATTTGCTGTATATTGGAAAATGTTTATGCAGTGGAAAATCTGATAATTGCAAATTGCTGCTTTTATGCATTAGCAGCTTTACTACAAAATTTAATTCTTTTATAAAATGAAAGTATTTCACTGAAAGGGTAATATTTTTTGACAAGCAGGCTTTGCATGATGATACCCACTGTAATTATTATGATCTAGTTAGACATATTAATGCTTTAACATTTTTTTATAATTAAGAAAACAATTATTTTAAATCGAGTTGGAATTATTTTCAGGAGATAGTTTAAAGCGAGGTGCTTTAAGTCGTTTAAGCAATAGAACGACAGATACAATTGGTATGTAGGCATTTTAAAAACACAGGTTTGCGCCAAATGAAACTTGTACTCGTATACTCGCCACATTGCTTAAAGATTTTGTAGGATTCATTCATTTATCACTTTTTGATATTCAGTTTTCTTATAACATCTCTTGTTTCTACCTCTGAATTTCTCTCACTTTCGTCAGAAGTTGTTTGAGTGACAGCCATTATATTGACTGTAATATGGTATATAGTTCTCCCTGGTTAACATTTCTCCCGCTAAAACTTTGAATAGTCTTGTATATGAGTGCCCTATTTACTCACTAATGCCATTGTTGGCTGAATACTCATTTATATCTTAACCCTTTCCCTCATACGACAATTCTGCAGCAGACGACTTTGAACATATTTTGTCAAAAAATAGAAAATCTCTTAATTTGAATGGATAACCTATGACTTATAGTGGAAAACATTGTGGCAAAAGGAGCTTCTTTTTTCACTATGTTTTCGAAAAGCCGTCTGCTGCAGATGCGTCAAAATGCAGGTGGGAAAGGTTTAAGCGGTGTCTTCTGCCTTTTCCCTACCCCTTTCCCACATGAGAGATATCTGAAACCGCTTTGAAAACATTAATGCAAGAATGAGGAATATATTTATAATTGAAGGTTTATTAATGAAAAAACATTGTGACAGAAGTAGAAATTGTTCATTATCATAATGAGCAGTTTCTTCTTTGTCACAAAGTTTTTAAAAGTTGTAAGCTTTGAATGCGTCACAATGCAATGTGGCAAAGGGACAATAAATCTAATTATTTTAGTTTGAACAAAGTGGGTTAATATATATGTAAACAACTAGGGTAGTTATATCCTTGGCGTGGAATAGTGGGACTATGGTTCTAAGTTATTTGTTCCTTTTTTTTCACTGGAGATTTTCATTATGATCAATAAAATTTGCAATTTCTATGTAGATTTACATTAACATGTTCCACACAAAGTCCTAAAGCAAATGAGATTTATATTATTTTGCTAAATTGAAATGACATATAATTCTAGTTATTTAATTTCTATTATAAACAAATACATTCATGATGACGGGCAAATTTTTGTAATTGCTTAAATGATTTTGTCACATTTTTTTTTATACTTATCTTTGTAAGAGACCCCCTAATTTTAAAATCGTTTATTTGTGTTTCTACAGCAAAAGGTGGAAATTTCCACTTATTGTTTCCCTTGTCCTGCCACATATAACATTTATAAATGGTTGTTATTACATCTTGACTTTTGCTACCAGTGCAGATTAACCCTTTCCAATATATAGACGCTTTCTGATGCCCCTGCAGCAGACACTTTTGAAAACAATGTAGCAAATGGAGAAATTGAAACAAATGGGAAAGGGTTACGATTATTATCATTCATTCATAAACACATCATGTTATAGATGGATATCTTATTTACTTATTTTCTGTTTCAATTAATATTATGTTTCTCTTCTTTTTTCCTTGACCCTTATTTTTTTTTTAAATCAACAGCATCAACATAAATATGTATATATTTCAATATATATAATCTGGAATTTATTTTAATTATTTTATTCACATAATTGTAATCATTTATACATATTTGAGAATGATTGTGTTAGAATTGCCCTATTCTAGTATGCTATATGTTTATACATTTATATTTGCATTATTATATATGTGTCAATATGTATGCATGTTTTATGACACACTACCAAATCAAAGAATACCTCCATGGCTATTCAGTTTCCCTTTCCCAACCTCTTAGCCATTGTCAGGGTTGTCAAATTTAACAAATTGCTGATAAATATTATCAGTTAAAATGGCTATTTGATCTGCTAGTTTCGCTCCCCTGGGGCCCCTACCAGGGTTTTGCCCTTGCTCACAAGGGACCCGCAGCCTGATTGGTTACCTTTCTCATTTGATCTGTTACAACAAAACATTTTGACAACCCTGCATTTCTGCGATAAACGTGATTTTAAACACCTAAAGCAAAGAGATATTGCTCAAAATCATCATTTATATTCAACTCTGTCTCTATAATGTTTTTACAATGTTTATAATAGCCTTTTCCCACCTGCAAAAATTTGCAGCAGACGAATTCGAAAATGTTTAGTTAAAGATATGGAAAACTTCTATTAATGAAAGAGAAAGTATTGAATAAAGTTGTAAACATTTTGGCAAATGGAGAATTAAAAAATTGTCTAAAGAGGAAGGGTCAAAAAGCGTCTACATATGGGAAAGGAAAAGTCGTCTGTTGCAGATGTGCGAATGAGTTTGCTGATGGGATGCTATAACAGAAATTATGTTATTTTGTGAATTAAGAATAAGAATGATAACCCTTTTGTTAGCATTCATTAACCCTTTCCCACATAGAACAAATCTGCAGCAGATGACTTTAAACACATGTGGAAAATCTCTGTAAATGAGAGTATAATTACTGAATAAGAATGAAAACATTGTGGAAAAAGGAGAAATTGCTCGTTTTCAGCAATAATTATTTCTCCTTTTGTCACAGTGTTTTCAAAGTCGTCTGCTGCAGAGGCATCAGAAAGCATTAACATAATAGGTCATAAGATAGGAGTTTCCATGGTGTAACTTGTATGTTTCCATGGTGTAACTTGTATGTTTCCATGGTGTAACTTGTATTTCTTGCATGATAAAAATATACTCATTGTTACTACATGTTTATTAAAGAGGTTGTATTTGACTTTAGTCCGTTTTCGTGAAAACACATTTCACAAGAGCAACAGCTCTCATAAAGACTTTCCTTGCGAAAATTTGTGAGTCAAATATCAGGTCTTTGATTGACATTATATACATTATTATTATTTAGCCTGATAATATTATGTTATGTTTGAAAACAAATAAATTGATGTGGTTTTCTCAGTGTGTGGTGTGTTTCACATAAGCCACGGTGGAATTTGATTCCGTATTCCAAATCTTTTATTTTGCCTGTTGTCAACTCATTATTGTTATGGGTGTATAATAAATAACAGTATTATAAATACATGTATCCTGATACATAAATTATGTACCATCTATATAAATAACTTTTAGTTAGGAGAAATTAATGAAAAATTTGGGTATTACTGTTTCATTTTACAGAGGAACTTTTGAAACGAGGATCCAGCCGAATGTCAAATTTAAGCTATTCTCAAATAGGTAATTTGTCCCGAAAGAAGGTCAATCTTGTAGACAATCTTGCAGATTTTAGGATGTGGTGTTTTCGTCCTCTAAAATTATTTCTTTTTATGTTGGCTGTATTTATTCTTGGCCCACATTCATGAATGATTCTAACAAATAAAGACGCTTTTTGATGCCTCTGCAGCAGACGACTTTTAAAATCATTGTGGCAAAAGGAGAAATTGTTCATAATGAGCAATTTCTCAATTTGCCACAAAGATTTCAACTCTATTCAATAATGATACTTTCCTTTATGGAGATTTTCTATATTTTGGACTTGATGATTTCAGTCGTCTGCTGCAGATTTGTTGTATATGGGCAAGGGTTGAACCTGAGCTTAGCCACAGCAGTTCATTTGTTTTAATTTGTCCTCTGTTCAGAAATAATTTGGGAAAACAATGTAAATTTGAAAATTTATTGTGCATTTCTGATACATACTTGGAAATATTAATTATTCATCAAGCACATATTCATCATGATGAACAGTTTCTTCTTTTTCCACAATGCTCTCAGAAGTCATCTGCTACAGAGTTGTCAATTGTTATCTGTAGTTGGCAAAGGATTAAGTTAGTACAGAAAATCAAATGCACTTTACTGATATGGATGCTTTTTAGAAGGGTTTGTGAATAGTGGTCCTGGAATGGGTTGTTTGTACAAGAAAAACAGACCTCTTGTAGAAACTCTAGAAGATGTTAGAATTTTGGTATTTGTATATTTCTAACTATATCTTTTGTTGAAGAATGAGTTTTGCTCACTCTGTTTTCCTACTTAACTCTTTCCCTCATACGACAATTCTGCAGCAGACGACTTTGAACATATTTTGACAAAAAATAGAAAATCTCTATAATTGAATGGATAACCTATGACTAAAAGTGGAAAACATTGTGGCAAAAGGAGAAATTGCTCGTCTTTGAGTAATTTCTTCTTTTGTCACTATGTTTTCAAAAAGCTGTCTGCTGCTGAGGCGTCAGAAAGCGTCTATATGAGGGAAAGGGTTAATTCTTTCCCACATGTGAATTTTATGCATCTGCATCAAGATAACTTTTGAAAACTTTGTTGAAAAAGTAAAATTTGCTTACAATGTTTTTAAATCTTTTCAGTATATATACATGTACCTGCATTTATCGAGATTTTCCATGTTTTTAAAGTCTCGCAAGATTTTTCGTAAGTGGAAAAGGGTTAAGTTCAGCACTAAACAATCCAATAATTATTAGTTTTACAGTTTGCATTTTGTCCCAGATTGAAAGATTGAATATAAGGAATATTATTCTATTAACTTTATGCTCTTTTAGCAGGCTTTTGTGTTGCAGGTGTTTCAAAAATAGATGCTCAGAGCTCCTTCTCTCTTTTCGCTTTTAAAACATAGTGATTAGAAATGATTGAAGTTTGGTTGTATGAGGCCTTGAGAAGCCGCTATGATTTCCAAAAATAGAGCAATATTTCCTGTTACCACAATGCTTTTAAAAGTCGTCTGCTAATTATGCGTCATAATACGTCTGCAGGAGGGAAAATGTTAATCAGATTGAAATTTGATGAAAATGCCCCTTATGTGATTGTAATATACAGTCGAACCTCGTTAAAACAGATTATTCTCCGTTTATACGGAAATTCGCGTTCCGGATCCGGACAAAAAATATCGGGAACGGAGCTACCATTTACACATAAAATCAGCTTCATTATTCCGGAAGTCCAAACATGTACAATTTTTGTTGTTCTCTCAATTAGTCTGGATTATACTCATTGCGTAAATCTTGTGGCGTGTCATAGTTTTCTAAGTATGTCTGTTTGTTCTTACAATATTTGTTAAAAGCTGTGGACTGTAAACAGTGTAATAAGGCTGTTCCATAATCAGCTAGCGTGTGTCATTGCTTACTTTGATTAGCAGTCATAAAATGGCAGCCAATCACACGTTAATTGTGAACATGATCTAAACTGATTTTGAGATTTAAATTTCGACATTTTGACCCAGAGACAAGTGCATGTCTGACATAAAATAATAAGCTTTTGATGTTCATTTTTTCAAATTATAACAATTCTTACGTTTGTTTTATCTAGCTGTATTTTTCATGGTTAAGCTTTGCTTACGACAAACAGGGCAATCTAGAGGTAAATACTACTTGAAGAAATAAAATCATTCTGACAGTTTGAAATTGTTTAACTTTTTGCATTCACCTCAATTATAATCATAATATTGGGTCCGATACATTGACTCCTATTTTCAGACTAAGATGACAATTTTGATTCAGTAAAATTTCTATCCAAAATTGTTAATCCGGAAGATTCACAATCCGGACTTCAGAGTGTCCGGATTAACGAGGTTCGACTGTATATATTTGCACAAAGGACAGGACCAGGTCAATATTGCTGGACCACCTTTATATAGCGATTCCCTGTCTATAGCAACCACACTTTTAATTTCCCAATTAATTTCTGCATTAATGACCCTGCTATTAAAGACCACCTTCGGACACAGACCAGATTGTTCTCTTCCCATGGGTGGTCTTCCAACACAGGTTTGACTGTATAGCTTTGCACAGAGGACAGGAGCAGGTCAATATTGTTGGAAAATATTGCCCTCAAATGACACATGGTTAGCCCCTGAGATGTACCATACTGTGACTTCACCAGGGCTATATTCCGAGAATGTATGACCAAGTCATTAAATCAACTTTATACAGTAGAACCTGTATATAAAGACCACCCATTGGAAGGCAACACTTTGGTCACAGGTGGTCTTTAATTGCAGGTTCATTTATGCAGAAAATGAGTAATTGGGAAAATTATGTGTCATTGTTATAGACAGGGAATTGCTATTCCAAGATGGTCTTTAGCACAGGTTCTACTGTATATATATATACAGCTTGAATATAATGTATAGATGAATCCTTCTGTAGTAACAGTGTAGGTCAAAGGTCAAGGTAACTTTGACCCTTTGCTAAATATTTAGGACAGCTGATTAAGGGGCATAATGCAATATTTTGGTTTCACTTTTTGTTTTGTTAAATACTTTGAGATGAGGAAAGTGGTTTATATTCCTCTTAAATTATTTTCTTTTTTCTTTTACGTTTTCTTGGTTATAAGTTATTTCAGTAGAATATATAGTTTATATAGTCAACAATGTTCTTAAATGAAGAAAAATTATGATTTTTTTATTTAAATGCAAGGAATCATTGCCTTTTGATTTGAGTTAATAAAATACTGACCTTTTCTTTGTGCATAATAAAGATGGAGGAAAGAGAAGTACGAGTCGACTACAGGGTCCAATCGGTAAGATCTGACACATTGTAATGTTATCCAAATTGTACAGTGGACACATAAAAACTAAAAGCTCAATGTCTCTTATTCCAATCATTGTCTTATAGATTCAACTTTTATACTGTAATTTTCAAAGCATTTATGTAGCATACATGTTATTTATTCATGCTTGGATTCAATTAAACTCAATCTAGGGGAAAAACTGATGATAAATGTGATTTGATGATTTATATTTATGAGGGAAATGGCTGCAAAGAATGTGGAAA
Source organism: Serripes groenlandicus (assembly GCA_031761405.1). Taxonomy (NCBI): domain Eukaryota; kingdom Metazoa; phylum Mollusca; class Bivalvia; order Cardiida; family Cardiidae; genus Serripes; species Serripes groenlandicus. The sequence goes on from JASEVX010000005.1 coordinate 73,546,538, forward strand.
TAATTAATGATTGACTGATGTATGCTTACTTAGTTATATCAGGATAGCTTATGATAATGTCTTACACACTAAAAAGATAACAACCAAAAAGCTTGATACATGCAATGTCGTTTTGCTTTTGAAAAGTATGAATCAGCATGGCTCAAAGTGTGGGAAGTCAATATAGTAAGCTTTGTCTGTCATCTATATAATATATTAGTCCACTCTCAACCCATGGTAGTGGTCTTTATCTTAGAGCCTCAGCACTGGCCATCAGCAGAGGAGGTGGTAGGTGTGAACCCAAGTCAGGTCATGCCAAGTTGCTTGGGTTAGAAATGGTAGATTTTCCCGTTGTCACTTTGAGATGGGAAATAATGTTACAGTCTGTGCCTGGTATATTACGGGGTTACTGTGACTTGCTGAATTGCTGTGAAACCATACTATAATCATAAGCACTATTGGAAACAATGCTTTCAAAAGTCGAATGGCCCTTACTATACATATCAGCTAATCATTGTGTTGATGGATAAACTGACAAAATGACTGTCAACAATAAGTCTAAAATGATCAATGCTATTGTTGAAATGCCTTTCACAGCAAAGAAAAAGAGCACAGCTAAGCTTGTAGGTCGAATTGACAATGTTATAACTGAAGATGAAGAAAAAGATGATGAAAATGATGTTGAAGATAAAGCTGATGGTATTGTTATGTGTATAATGGTGTGTGAACATGTTGTTGATCCATTTTGGAAACATATTTTGAAAATATTTAGTGTATTATTAACTGGATTGGCTGTTGTAAAATGAGAATGTAGTCTAGATATTGTTATACTCAAACAAATAAAAACAGAAAATAAACACAATTGTTTTAAAAGTGAATGAGATTGATTAATTTAAAGTAATAATTTCCTTCTTTTCCAAGAATAAAGACTAAATGTTATTAAAAATTGATTTTAACCCTTTCCCTCATATAGACGCTTTCTGACGCCTCTGCAGCAGAAGGCTTTTTGAAAACATAGTGACAAAAGAAGAAATTGCACAAAACTTGCAATTTCTCCTTTTGACACAATGTTTTCCACTTTTAGTCATAGGTTATCCATTGAGTTATAGAGATTTTCCATAATTTAACAAAATATGTTTGAAGTCGTCTGCTGCAGAATTAACGTATGAGGGAAAGGGTTAAAAAGTGAAATTTTTATTATTCTTTTAATTAAAAGATTTAAAGAAAAGTATCACAATCATGTTTGTGTGAGGAAATAATTATTTACTTGTGTTTTCCCATTTGTATACAGCAAATATTTAGCAGACGACTTTGAAAACGTTTAGGCAAAATATGGAAATTCTCTATAATTGTATAGGTATAATTACTGAAAAAAGTTGAAAA
>JASEVX010000005.1:74148099-74476858 GCA_031761405.1 Serripes groenlandicus
CAGTGGTTTAGGTCTTATTATTATTATTATTGGAACGCCTCTGACAATTGGGGTATTGTCGCTTAAGCTTACAGGAAATATTCCATTGCATTCATTCATACAGCGCTTCCCAAGTTCCTTTTAACCCTTTCCTAGGTTTCTGACGCCTCTGCAGCAGACGAATTTAGAAAGAATTCTGGCAAAAAAGGAGAAATTGCTCATTATGCAATTACCCCTTTTTCTACAATTTGTTCAACTCAAATAAAAAGAATCCTTACATTTAAAAGAAAACAAGAGCACTGCGTATGGCACAGACGCTTGACTGATAGGGAGAAAAAGAAAAAAAATGAGCTAAACAAAAAACAATAACCGGACGACTACGCCGCCGCCGCCGACGACGACGACGCCAGGGTCATGACAATAGCTCTCGTTTTTTCAAAAGTCGAGCTAAAAATTCTATTTTTGTCTAGATATTTTCGAAGTCGTTGCAGATTTATTGTATGCTGAAAAAAGGTTATGGTTCATATCTCGAGACATATCTTTTGAAAAAAACTATGTGTATTACATTCACCATAACATCCCATTTACCTATACGCTGCTCCTTCTATTATTTTTGTTCAGATGTTATAAATTTGGAACATTCCAAATATAGCATTTAAGGTAAGGACTTAACAATCAGTGCCAAGATTTTAATACTTTCCCTCATATAACAAATCTGCAGCAGTAAAGTATGCAGCTAAGCATTGCATTAAGCTTTTCTCACAAACAACTGTCTGCATCAGACAACTTTGAACATTTCTAAGCAAAAATATTGAAACATTTAAAATAAAAAAAAATATGCAAAAGGTTTGAAAACGAGAACAAGAACCATGTAAAATGAATAAAAAACACTTACAAATCTTTCATCATCAGATTCATCATCATCATCATCTTGGTTCGAAACTTCCTGCAATCGTCGCTGAAACTCTCTATCTAACATCAGTTTGCGTAATCGTTCCTCTTCATTAGGGGCGCGCTGCCTCGACTCTAGTTCAGTTATCTCCATATCTCGTAGCCTCGTCATATTGTCCTCTTGCTGCTTCTTCTGCTTCTCCTTCTCCTCTCTGTCCCACGGTGACACTATGGCTTCTCTTTGTTCCTTGATCTCCTTCTGTATTGCAGGTCTGTAGTTACTATTTTGTAGCTTGGGATCATACGTTTCATACAGGTTTTGATGGGAAGGTGTACTTTGTTCTGCAGTTCTGTTAGGATAATTGATGTTCTGGTAATCATGACTCGCCTGGTACCCAGAACTGTGTGGTGGTAATGAGTGAGACTCCTGAGGTTGGAATCCTGCTGAATGAGGAGGCTGGTACCCAGCAGAATGTGGAGGTTGGTATCCTGAAGTGAAGGGAGGATTGTAGCTAGTATTGAAATTGGGCTGGTTCCCAACATAATTATCTTGCGGAGACCGCTGTCCATTGCTGTGTACCATGGTAGCAACAGACAGAGGTTGATTTCTGCTGTTTGGTGGTGGAAGGTTACTGTAACTGGGATCCGAGGACTGTTGGAACATTCTATTCTCCTCTTCACGAATCTTTTGTTCCAGTCTAAAGTCATTGCCAGGTGGGGGTGGTAGAGGGGGCAAGTCATCATCATGAGGGTCATCCATCATGGGGGGAGGGGGCAACTCTGGGGGAATTTCATGAGGGGGTGGGAGCATGTCCAAACCCTTGTTATAATAGGGATCATGACCAGGGGACGGCTTGGATCTAGAATCCATTTTACCATTGTGGAAATGTGTGTTCTGATAATGAGAATTCGGTGAGGGCTGATTAAAACTTTGCTGAGGCTCATTTATCCTTGGGTTATAAAAATGAGGCTGGGTCTGTCGATTATCCACCTCTGACCTGGGAATCTCTGCAGGCTGAACCAAGGGGAGGTTAGGTTTAGCACTCACCGTTGGCTTGGGTTTAGTGGAAGGCCGGGACTTTTCACTTTCACTTGGAGGCCGTCGTAGCTGCTGGAATGGTGGAACAGGTTCTTGCTGTCTAGGTACAGTGTTTTCATAGAAGTTTGGCTGCCTTGGTAAACTTCCAACATCCATTTTTCGAATTTCTCCTTGATTTGCATAATTTGGTTGCGGTCTAATATTACTATAATTTGGTGCCCCTTTTTCGAAACTATGATCATGTGGAGAGCCTTGGTTTCTTTCCATTTCCTGCAATGCTCGAAGTTTTTCCTGGGTAATCTCCTCTGATTTCGGTCTTCCTTGCATCAAATCTGGCCTTTCTTGTTGACCAAAAAATTGTGACTGGGGCCTCTCAAAGCTCTGTGATCCACGAGAACTTGTAGGACTGGGTGTCTGCTTAGGCATGCTCACGTTATTGGGTTTTGGAAATTGGCCGGGAGGCGGCTGCATACCATTTGGATAACCAGCATTAGGATAGCGCATTCTAGGATCCATTGGCTGATTCTCATAGTCAGGGTTCCTGGACTCTTCAAGAGAATGAGGCTGATTATAATAGTCTGCATTGTTTGGCATTCGTTGCTGTTGTAGTGCACTAACACTTTGTGCTGGGCGCATACCTGGGTTCCCTCGCCCATCCATCGAGTTTTCCATATGTAAATTAGGAATTGATTTGGACTTGTCCATATCTCGATTATCCCTTCTGTTGAAATGCCCATGGGGATGAGAGGGTTGTTGTGGGGTTCTTTGCTGGGGATGGCCACCCGGATACTGGCTACCCGGCTCCCTCAAATTGCCAGCAGATGGCACTCTAAGACGCTCTGCTGCAGACATGTGATCACCTAAAATAAATGGATATCAGTCAGAAATTGGAAAAATAAAGCTACTGCCATCATAGATACAGTGTTAGCCTTTTGACCCTTTTAACAATTCAATAATCAAACAAGGAAAGAATAACTGTAGAATAATGAATTTTGCAGAGTCAATACTTAGAATTAACCCTTTCCCTCATATACATGCTTTCTGAAGCCTCTGAAGCAGACAACTTTTGAAAACATTGTGACAAAAGAAGACAATTTCTCCTTTTCCCACAATGTTTTCAAATTTTTTCATTAAATATACCCTCATTTATAGGAATTTTCTATATTTTTGTCCACTTTTCTGAAGTTGTCTGCTGCAGATTTGTTGTATGTGGGAAAGGGTTAATGGATTGTGCCAATAGAAACATATTGATAGTGGCAAGTAATTATATGATAAATCACAAGCAAAAGGTACAAGAATACTTTCAGTAAAATGTTATGTCAATCCACACCTTCAAAGCAAACTTACTGTACTTTCTGATTAATTCTGAGTCACTTTTTACTCGTCTACCCGGTTCTGAACGACTACTGGTCAGACCGTCAAACACATTATCATCCCCTTCATTGTCCTGGTTACTATCGTCGAATGACAATACAAGTTCATACAAAGATGGAGATCGGGATGGTATGGGATAATTATAGATAAACTTTTTGAAAAATGTATTGGACACAAAAGCTGCTTTTTGATTATTTTTCATCCCAAAATAGTCGCCTTTAGGAGTTAGTTTTTCAGCTTTAGCTCTGTAGTCTCTAAGTTCTGCCTCTTCAACTAGTTGTTTTAACACTCTCAAAGGTATATGATTCTTCAGTGTTTGTAGTTCAAGCCTCGAGTAATAATTAAGGGGTTTTTCCTGACCCAATCGGGCTCCCGGAAATGTCACTTCAGCCCATGCTCTCTTATCACGAATTTCAGCATCTGTAATGAGTTCCGAAACACATCCGGAGTGCCATGTGTTTCTTCTTTCTCTCTTGGATGATCTGCGTCTGGGTTTTCTAGGGTGTTTAGTGTCCATTTGGACTGAAACAAGGTGAGAATTAAACAGGCTATAATAATCATACAGATGATGGCCTGAAAAAACTAGGTATGGTACATGCCACAACATGGACATCTTCAGCGTGTATGGCATTTTTGGATGTTGTTCAAATTTTTAGAAAAAAGAATATTGTAAGATAAGCATTTACAATTTCTTTTTGCATCTTCCTTCAAATTCATTGTCTCTTTTCCTGTCCTCTCCATGCAGGAAACTTATACAGAATATATGAACCCTTTCCCAAATACAGACACTTTCTGACACCTCTGCAGCAGACGTCTTCTGCGCAATTTCTCTTTTTGCCACAATGTTTTCAACTTTTTTTTATAATATTGTCCATTTTTTAGAGAGAATTTCAATATTTCTGTCTAAATGTCTTCCAGGTCGTCTGTTGCAGATGTGTTGTATGCGGGAAAGGGTTAAATTGAGAGGACAACATGCCTTTTTCTCTGAGATATCAATATTGTGCAGGTACCATACCTAACCCATTGTGCAGATTGAGTTTGAGGGACCTAACTTTCGTATGCTGTATATTTCTAACATGGAAAGTGAACCTACTGTTTAATGCTGGTGAAGATCTACTATCTGGACCTCTAAGGGCCTGGCCCCTAGGGTCCCTTGGTAAAGTTCTGGTGTTAGGCTTTGCCACACCCATTCTTCCTTCACTATCTTGGAAGTTGTTATAGGGCGGAGGTCCATCCTCCGCTTGTCTCTGTTTACTTGGTGTCATTGGGCCTTTCTGAGGGGATGCTACAATGATACAAACATCTTCATCTTTATCACAATACTTAAAGCAATATGTTTTAAGAGCAAAAGCAAGATAAAAAGTATGCATTACAAAAAGGAGCTGTTGCTTATGATATCTCTTTACTACTTGCAGATGCACTTTGACCAACATGTAGTAGATGACTTTTAAAATCATTGTGGCAAAAGAGGAATTGCTCATTATTGGTTTTTTTGACAACCAGTTTATTTAACCATGAGTGTCCTAGGTTTCCAGCACCTGTTCTTCACATAGCAGGCTACATGCCGATATGGATTTTTAGACCATTGGTCGAGGACAAATGGGACTACAAGGATTTTTTGTCAATCACAAGCAAGAATAATTGGCCCAGACAGGATTCAAACTCGCAACTCCTGAACAATAGCCTTTGTAGATCCCAACCAAGTTATCATGACTCAAAATTTAAACGATTTTGATACAAACGATGCCATTTTCAACAATTGCTCACTGTTTTCAAAGTTAGTATTTCATACAAAATGTAAAAGTTCATGGAACACAATTTTAGATACACCTTGCTTCTAAATGCAGAAACAACTGTTTTACCTTTCCCACCTACATTTGAAAATATTGCGGCAAAAGAAGAAATTTTCCATTTTTAGCAATTTCTCTTTTTGCCACAATGTTTTCATCTGTTTTCAATATTTATGCTTTCATTTCAAGAGAATTTGCATACTTTTATTTAGACGCTTTCAAAGGGTTCTGCTGCAAATTTGTTGCTTGTTATAAAGAAGCCATAAGGTTTTACTTACCTCGCTGCATGATGGGTGAAGGTTGACTAAGAAGTGTGGCTAGACCGTGATATATGGCCCCTTGTTTGGCAACTTTTAACGTAACCGTGTGACCAGTTCTGGTCATTAACTCTGCAGCTCTGTAAAACACAAAGAAATAAAACTTATAATATAACAGCTGTTATACAGCTCTATAAAACAAGATGTGTTTGTGAAACACTGATGCCCCCCAATGGCAACATCTAGGTCAAAGGTCAAGGTCGCAAGGTCAAAAATGTTGGTACTGACAGAAAGGTCATGTCACAAGGAATACACATGTGAAATATGGTAGCCGTACCTGTTATGGTTCAAAAGTAGTGGTCAAGGTTAAAGTTTATTTCGAGAATGGCAACATCTAGGTCAAAGGTGAAGGTCACAAGGTGAAAAATTTTGGTACTGACAGAAAGGTCATGTCACAAGATATACACATGAAATATGGTAGCCGTACCTGTTACGGTTCAAAAATAGTGGTCAAGGTTAAAGGTTTTTTTCGAGAATGGCAACATCTAGGTTAAAGGTCAAGGTCGCAAGGTGAAAATTTTGGTAGTGACAGAAAGGTCATGTCACAAGGTATACACATGTGAAATATGGTAGCCGTACCTGTTATGGTTCAAAAGTAGTCGTCAAGGTTAAAGTTTTTATCGAGAATGGCAACATCTAGGTCAAAGGTCAAGGTGAAAAATGTTGGTACTGACAGAAAGGTCATGTCATAAGGTATACACATGTGAAATATGGTAGCCTTACCTGTTATGGTTCAAAAGTAGTGGGGAAGGTTAAAGTTTTTTTCGAGAATGGCAACATCTAGGTCAAAGGTCAAGGTCGCAAGGTTAAAAATGTTGGTACTGACAGAAAGGTCATGTCACAAGGAATACACATGTGAAATATGGTAGCCGTACCTGTTATGGTTCAAAAGTAATGGCCAAGGTTAAAGTTTTTTTCGAGAATGGCAACATCTAGGTCAAAGGTCAAGGTCGCAAGGTCAAAAATGTTGGTACTTACAGACATTTCATGTGACAAGGAATACACATGTGAAATATGGTAGCCGTACCTGTTATGGTTCAAAAGTAATGGCCAAGGTTAAAGTTTTTTTCGAGAATGGCAACATCTAGGTCAAAGGTCAAGGTCGCAAGGTCAAACATTTTGGTACTGACAGAAAGGTAATGTCACAAGGAATACACATGTGAAATATGGTAGCCGTACCTGTTATGATTCAAAAGTAGTGGTCAAGGTTAAAGTTTTTTTCGAGCAGACAGGCCAAAAACTACATCAAGGTCAAAGGTCAAGGTCGCAAGGTCAAAAATGTTGGTACTGACAGAAAGGTCATGTCACAAGGAATACACATGTGAAATATGGTAGCCGTACCTGTTATGGTTCAAAAGTAGTGGTCAAGGTTAAAGGTTTTTTTGTGCAGACAGACAGACGTGCAGACAGACGTACAGACAGGCCAAAAACTATATGCCCCCCGAATCGGAGATTCCGGGGGGGGGCATAAAAACAAGGGAAGACATTTACACGAGGGGCATGGTGTGAGTGGCCTTATACAGCTCTATAAAACACAAGGGAAGACAGTTACACGAGGGCACGGTGTGAGTGGCCTTATACAGCTCTATAAAACACAAGGGAATACAGTTACACGAGAGGCACGGTGTGAGTGGCCTTATACAGCTCTATAAAACACAAGGGAATACAGTTACACGAGAGGCACGGTGTGAGTGGCCTTATACAGCTCTATAAAACACAAGGGAATACAGTTACACGAGGGGCACGGTGTGAGTGGCCTTATACAGCTCTATAAAACACAAGGGAATACAGTTACACGAGGGCACGGTGTGAGTGGCCTTATACAGCTCTATAAAACACAAGGGAAGACAGTTACACGAGGGCACGGTGTGAGTGGCCTTATACAGCTCTATAAAACACAAGGGAATACAGTTACACGAGGGGCACGGTGTGAGTGGCCTTATACAGCTCTATAAAACACAAGGGAATACAGTTACACGAGAGGCACGGTGTGAGTGGCCTTGAGTACCCAACCAAGACCCGTTATTTACCAAAGGGATCAGAGGACTAGATAAGGAGAAGCAAACTGGTATTTTCCAAATAATAACCCTTGTATTCAACTAAACTCAACTCAACCCTTTACTGTGGGTAATCAGAAGAATTGTCTCACTGAGACAAATCTTTTGAGTACCCACACCATGGGGTATTAGTGTCATATAAGGATTTGGGTATGTGAAATATTCTTCTTATCTAGAGTTCTAAGGAATATTGTTGTTGAAAATGCGTGAACCCTATAAAACAAAGTATCACCCCTCTCTTAAAGGCAGGCCTCATAGAACAATGTCTGCGTTAATGGCATTTTACTTTTGAATAAAATATAGCAATTCCCCTCTACTGAGTGCTTGTGTTGTGAATCAAAGATTGATCAAAAACTGTTTTTACTTGAAGTGATCCAACTAGAGAAACCCAAGTAAGTTCTAAGACAAATGAAAACTACAAATTTGAACTAACTGTAGGTCAAATACTCTTTTGAACTGATGTTATGTAACTAGAGTAGCTTAAGTCCTAATATAAAGGAAAACTACAACTTTGAATAGTCTAACAAGCGTGATCAAATTAAATGTCAGATAGAAACAGGCCATGGGAGGTATTCAAAGTCAAAAATGATTCATCTCAGGCTGAAATTTAGTCACAGATCTTATCCAAATTTTAAGAGTGCTTGAATGACTAGATAATGAAGAGAGAGACTGTGATCACACTGCCTTTGGGTGACAGGCTTGTTTATGTAGGTCTTCATTCTTTGTTTGTCACAAATTCTCCTCATTAGTTTAGTTTTTTATGGTATGATCGAAATAAAAACCAGCTACTTACTTTTCTTGTGTGAGGCCTACAAGGCTCTTGCCATCTACTTCTAACAACTGGTCACCAGCCTGCAATCTTCCATCCTGCAAGTACAAACATCCACTCATTAGATATGTCTTTCTAAACAAAACACTTAACCTTTTCCCACATACAACAATTCACCATGAGCAAGTTGTCTGCTGCAGTTGCATTAAATACAGTCAAACCTGTGCTAGAGACCACCTTTGTTAAGCAGTTCTCTGTCTATAACAACCAAACTTTTAATTTCCCAATTACTCATCTTCTGCATAAATGGCTCTGTAATTAAAGACCACCTGTTAACAAAGACCAGATTGTTTTCTTCACATGGGTGGTCTTTAAACACAGGTTGGACTGTACATCTACATTCTATTTCCCTCCTTTGAGTACATCTTCTCCAGAGGACTTGTAAATATTGAGAGAAAAGGAGAACATTCAAGTTCATCCAAGTTGATGTTTTTTGTTACTGAATTTCTTATGTGGACCTCGGGGGCAAAGTTAGGAACTGAATTTTAGATAAAGCCTTTCCCACATACCTTCACTTTCTGATGCCTCTGCATTATACACCTTTTGAAAACAATGTGACAAAAAGAAGCAATTGCTCATAATGAGCAAAGTTTTCCTTTTGTCACAATGTTTTCAAAATTATTCAGTACATGTAATTGTTTTGGTTTTTTATCATTTATAGAGATTCCATATTTTTGACTGATTGTTTTTAAACTCGCCTTCTGCATATGTGTTGTATGTGGGACAGGGGGGGTTAAGTCCATGTCTTTCCTGCAGGACTGCACAACAGGAGGGCTAGCGGGTTTCCCTTCCAGGAAAGGCATGTTTTTGCAAAACGCCTAGACCTCATGGCTTCCACCTGGTCACACATTTAGAGCTGGTCAGCCATAAGATTTCCACACACTTGACAGTGTTCATATCACATAAACAAATGTGTATATCACAGAAATGGCAACACCCAAAATAAAATAAGAAAATCCACCCATGTTTATAACATACAACTTTACAATTTTACATAAACATAACAAACCAGGAACTTTTAATTTACTTTTTACATTTTAATGTAATTTCACAACTACTCAAAAGTATTTTTTTTAAGTCCTACCACTTGGTAATCCCAATATATTATATGAACAAAGTATCCCATATTTCAGTTCATGTTTTGAATAAATAAAACCTACCGATAATTAAGCACACAATAATTTGTTTAGCACTTCCTGTTTTTACGGAAGATAAATGCAAAAACAATACTGGATCATTACAATCATGTTCTAAATATCCAAAAACTTGTTTGTCTGACAATTACTTTACAAGAAAGGCAATTGTGGATCTATACCTATACTGTACCAAAATATTCAGCCCCAAATGTGTTTTCCCATAATAAAAAAAGAAGCCCCAAATACATTTTCCCATCAAAAATAAAAAACATAACATTTTTTTTAGCCGATATAGACAATTAACCTTTTAAAAAATTGTGAAATATAATCAATTTATCTTTTCCCCATAATGTTTTAATTATTTACCCTTTCCCTCATACGGCAATTCTGCAGCAGACGACTTAGAACATATTTTGTCAAAAAATAAGAAAATCTCTATAATTGAATGGATAACCTATGACTAAAAGTGGAAAACATTGTGGCAAAAGAAGAAATTGCTCATTTTGAACAATTTCTTCTTTTGTCACTATGTTTTCAAAAAGCCGTCTGCTGCAGAGGCGTCAGAAAGCGTCTATATGAGGGAAAGGGTTAACCATCTTAGAATAGCACATATGAGGGTTGAGGAGCCCTAAATGCTGTATGCATTGATTATTTCCCAGACCTAAAATAAAATGTTAACTATGTAACCTCCACTATGTTTACACTATGTTATAACACCAATATCCCTGCTGATCCAGACAACTCAGGTATCAACCTCAATTCACCTGGACACGCTTTGATAAAACAAAATTGTCACTTCCTCTGTCCTTTCTGATAATCATTCCCTCACTAATCCCTTTATTCAACTCTCATTTACTTAAAACATTGACACAGCTCTAGATAACGGCCATTTTTCATGTTCTTAAATCATAATTTGACTCTCAAACACAATATAGTGGATACTGAAAAGAATCATCTCAGCAAGATGATTTTTTTGAGTACCCACAACATACGGTTTGATTTGAGTATTTAGAGAGATGTAGAGTGGAAAAGACCAGTTTACTCACTCGTATCTAGTCCTGTGCATGCATGACGGCATATTACAGTTAACCAAATAATCTTCTGATCATCTGATGCATCTACAGCAGAGGACTTTTGAAAACATTAAGGCAAAAGGAGAAATTGCTCATGACATTTCTAACGCTATCCAATAGCTATTGTTTTCAACTCTATTCAACAGTATAATTATTTCACTTGTATAGATTTTCCATTTGTGTGGTTATATGTATTCATAGATTGTTTTGTCTGTTGCAAGTTTCTTGTATGTGGGGAAGGGGTCAACCCTTTACGGGATACAGACATTTCTGGACACTTTTTGTGAGAATCAGGGAAAAGTTTTCAAAGAGCTTTAACATTTGTTTCTAATGATATAATATAATAGTGGAACAGCCCCTTGCTCAAAATATATTTCTCTTTGATCACTGCATTGCTCGGGTTGATTACAAGCACTTCAAGTAAGCTAATCCTCACAAAGGAATCCAATTCCTGTGAACAGCCTTGCTAACCCCTAGAGTTTAGATGCAGAGCTTTAAGCGCAATTCTCACTGTCACAGATTAGCACCCTGGTACGTCCCGGGAGAAACGTGTCAAACCATGAAGACAACTGCGGCAGCACCGAAGAAATTTGGGATGATCGTAATGAGCCCTGATGTTCCGGCTCGTTCTGGCAGACTGTGATCTGGGCATTTCCTGCACAATGCCAGTATATGCTAGTGCAGGAACGGGTCTCTACCCCGATAGTCAGTGGTAATCCGGGTTTATATACTATCCGGTTACCAACAGGGGCTCCACCGGTGCATGACTTAGGCTTTACCGTTTGGACCTGATGGTCAAGGAAACATGCCAGTGCTAGACTGTAATCGAACCGTTCCAAGCCGGTAAATAACCAGGATAATCCAAGATAAAACAGGTAGATTCAGCTTCTAAACCGGGGTCACACCGGGACAATGATGGATATGTGAGAAAGCAACAGATTTTTCAGCAAACATTTCCAATATACAACAAATCTGCAGCAGATGACTTTGAACACGTCTAGGCAAAAATATGGAATCATCATGAGTAAATTTCTTCTTTTGCCACAATGTTTTCAAAAGACATCTGCTACAGATGCATCAATATGCATTTACATTAGCTGGACAGGGGAAATTCTTTATGAAAGTTGTCAAAGGACATTGAAATCAGTAATCGTCTTCCACCAATGGACTAAAATGTTTCTGTGGGAAGGTAGTCAGTTGCCTTGACAGAATATTGTGTTGCGTATTAGTGAAAACAACCACCAGGAAATCGAATGAGTCGAGGAAATGGTGTCAGTGATTTGAATTTAATACTGCGGAAAATGGTGTTAAGCACTTAAGTCACCTTTACCCTTTCCCACACACAACAAATCTGCAGCAAACCAATTTGCAAACATCCAGGCAAAACTATGAAAATATCTATCAAAGAAAGTATTGTGGAAAAAGGAGAAATTGCTCCTTTAGTCACTTTGTTTACAAAATTTGTCTGCCGCAGACTGGTCAAAATGTGTATGCAAGTGGGGAAACAAAAGCTTAACCCTTTCCCTTATATAGACGCTTTCTGAGGCCTCAACAGCAGACGGTTTTTTGAAAACATAGTGACAGAAGAAGAAATTGCTCAAAACGAGCAAGTTCTCCTTTTGCCACAATGTTTTCAACTTTGAGTCATAGGTTATCCATTCAATTATATAGATTTTCCATTTTCTGACAAAATATATTCAAAGTCGTCTGCTGCAGAAATGTTTTATGAGGGAAAGGGTTAACAAAGAAAAGAGAAATCTGGCATGGTCTAGTGGTTTATCTTCCACATTTCCTCTTTTTGTCACAACGTTTAAAATGTGTGCATGTGGGACAAGGTTAAAAAGCATATTATTATTTTATAAAACACATTGGTATAAATTATGATACTTCAAAATCTATAGAATTGAAGATTACCATAACAACACAGTTCAATATGGTTCACCTAAGGAGACCATTTCCTTGGAGGAGTGTTGAACCCTTTTTCCTAAAGCAGGTGTTTTTTAATGCAACAGTTTAAATCTGTTATATCATTGTGATAAAAGGGGAAATAGCTGCTCATGAATAATGTCTCCTCCTTCCAACAATGTTTTCTTCCCCTTTGATCAATTTAAGTTACTTGTAATGTTCAATTAGATTATTTTCTATTGATCGTTCCAATTTGAGATATACGTCTACTACAATTACCATATGAAGTAATGGATCAAGTGATTATTTATTTAAAGCAGAAATCTTTTTACATCATATAAAATCTACCGTATTTTACTTTCTCAACAAAACACTTGAAAGGCAGGAAATAGGGATCACAATGTAATTTTATGTTAATAGCCCCTAGTCGGACGGACTTTCCATGATTTTGCAACTTCAAGCATTTTTTAATGTGGCCGTTTATGAGTATAATTTCTCTTTTTTCCCACAATATTTTCTACTCATTTAAATAAGAACTATCAAATTGTATTCTGTCCAGCTATGTCTGAACCTTTTTGAAGCATTTTGCCTGCTGTTAACCACTTTTGAAAACAAATTGATGACCAATTTCTCCTTTTGTCTCAATGCTTTCTACTTAATTCACATTTTTTCACAGCTTTGTGGCATGTGGGACAGGTTTACTCCTTTCCCACATAGAACAAATCTGCAACAAACATATTTGAAAACATTGATGCAAACATATGGATACTCTTTGTAAATAAAAAAAACAATAGTTATTGAATAAAGTTAAAAGCATTGTGGCAAAAGGAGAAATTGGTCATCAATTTGTTTTCAAAAGTTGAAAACATAATAAGCAATTTCTCCTGATGCCGCAATGTTGTCATATTAGTCATCTGCTACAAGGCGTCAGAAAGCATCTGTATGTGGGAAAGGGTTAACAAAGGCTGTACAATTTGTTCCTTATACGTGTATCAGTTAACAAAATAACTCATTACCTCAAAATGTTTTACTCTGAGGAAGATAAGTGCAAACTCTGTACAATTAACCTTTCCCTGTATACATACAATAAATCTGCACCATTATGTACTAATTATGAGCTAAGTCTCCTTTTACAACACTGTTTTCAAAAGTTGTCTGCTGCATATATATGCCTAAATGTGTGTCTACATGAAAAAGTGCTAAACAATTCATTTAAGTAAAAATCATTGAACAAGATAATTCTGTTCTCACAATAATTTCAGTAGTCATCTGCTGCAGAGGTAGGTATCTAAATGTGGTTTAACCCTTTCCCACATACAGATGCTTTCTGACACCTCTACAGCAGATGACTTATGAAAAACATTGTGACAAAAGGAGAAATGGCTACTATGTTTTCAACTCAATTCAATAATTATACATTAATTTATACAGATTGTCAATATTTTTGTCTAGACCTTATCAGTCATTGACTGCAGATTCGTTTCATGTGGGAAAAGGTTATATCAAACATCCAGTTTTGTATTGGTAATACAGGACCAGGGTTAGAAAACCAGTGATCTTGAAACAAGACATATGGTGTGAACAAATTTGATGAAAATTTGTCCGATAAATAAACCACCAGCCTGTCCATCCAACCATTCTAATCAAATCAAAAAGTGATAACTAACTGTACCAATCACATGATATCCTAATGTGATTTTATACTTTTCCTTAATCAGAACATTAATTAAATTTTGTTTGTTTTAATTAATGGGTTTTTACGCCATTTTCAAACATTATTTCAGTTATATCATAGCGACATTTCACTACGATATTTGCCTTGCCTAATGGCACACCATCATGACTGCTGCAACTCAGGATGGAACATTGGATGCCAGGTTCTAATATCCAAACGCTAACCACACTCAGCCATGGTGGATTCCCAATTCAGTACATTAACCCTTTCCCTCATATAGACGCTTTCTGACGCCTCTGCAGCAGACAGCTATTTGAAAACATAGTGACAAAAGAAGAAATTGCACAAAACGTGCAATTTCCCCTTTTGACACAATGTTTTCCACTTTAAGTCATAGGTTATCCATTCAATTATAGAGATTTTCCATTTTTTAACAAAATATGTTCAAAGTCGGCTGCTGCAGAATTGTCGTATGAGGGAAAGGGTTAAACCATTTCCTCAAATACAACAAATCTGCAGTAGATGACTTTGAGAACATCTAGGCAGGCAAAAAAGCAAAATCTCTTTAAATAAAGTATAAATATTACATAGATATGAAAACACCAAAGCTAAAGGTTAAATTGCTCATTATGTATTCAGAGCTTGTCTGCAGCATTATGCGCCAAAACGCATCTTCATGTGGGAAATTGAGAAAGAATTATTTTTTGCGTCATTCCACTTCTTTTGCAGTTTACAAAAAAGGGATACTTTCTATATTTTCGGTTTCTTCAACCGAAACTTTTTAAATAATTACAGAAATATTGATTTAACTTACCTGTGCAGCAGCCCCTTGTGGTACGACAGATTTGATGTAAATTCCTCTTTCCCTCTGTCCGTCTCCCTGAAAATACACCAAACAATCACAATTTAAAATCCTAAAATATACAAAACAGCATTTAGACGATTTCCAGAAAACTGTTATTCATACACATCATTCATTCACCTATAGGTTAGATGTCATTTTCAACAATCTTTCTGGTATAAAATTAATAACACATGATTCGTCAATGACCCACTACTGTTAAATTTACAAGGTACACTAATGATGATGAATTCTAATGGCATGCGGTATCTAGACATTACTCATTAGAATAAAACCTGTATTATACCTTGATACAACTCATAAATTATGTAAATGCATTTTCATTATGTACATTATAATATTGCACATCATTTTAATTGTTTGTTAGATGTAACGATAGGAAGAGCAATCCCTTTTTCTGACAGGATAATAGCCAAGGTAAGGTAAGTCTACTCCTTAACCCTTTCCCACATGCACATTCATTGTGACGTATCTGAATCAGACGACTTTTGAATACTTTGTGGCAAAAAAAAAGAAATTGCTCATAACTGTATCCAATAATTGAACTCTCATGCATTGAGATTTTCTACATTTTTGTCTGCTGCAGATTTGTTATAATGCAGTTAACGGCTCAAACAATATTGTGTGTGGGCGCAGAAGATTTCTTTTTTAAATATTGAGTTTATCAGATTTGCTGATCCTTAACCCTTTCCCTCATACGACAATTCTGGAGCAGACGACTTTGAAACTAGAAAATCTCTATTATTGAATGGAGAACCTATGACTAAAAGTGGAAAACATTGTGGCAAAAGCAGAAATTGCTCGTTTTGAGCAATTTCTTCTTTTGTCACTATGTTTTCAAAAAGCCGTCTGCTGCAGAGGCGTCAGAAAGCGTCTATATCAGGGAAAGGGTTAAGTCAATTACAAAAGATGAAAAATTTTTTGCTTCACATTTTTTCAAAGAATAATTGATCCAATACAGTGGTCACCTCTGGTGAGCAGCCAACTTGTATTAAGCAGCCACCCAGGTTCATCAGCCTAATTTTTACTCTCCCTTGGGCGGCTGTTTAACCTTGTCCCACATATAACAAACCTACAGCAGACAACATTGACAATGTTTGCTCAATAATATGAACTCTTCATAAATGAAAGTGTAATCATTAAATAGTTAAAAGAGTTAAAACGTTGTGGCCAAAGGAGAAATTGTTCATTATGGATTATTTCCCCTTTTGCCACAATGTTTTCAAAAGTCGTCAGCTGCAGATGAGACAAAATGCGTCAGCTAATAGGAGGGATTAAGACAAGTTATACAGTAATTATGAACCAGGTTTATCTTGCAGCTTCTTCCCACCATGTTTACAAATTTTATTAAAAATGCAAAACATGTTTTTTTATATTCAAGAAAAGGATAAAAATAATATCTCACTTCTAATCAATTAATCATTGAAACGCAAACTCACCTGTACTTAGTAACTATTAAAATCCAAATATCATATCCAGAATTATCCTTTGAATAAATTACCAAATATAACACATTCTAATAACATTGGCAGATATAAGCATTTAAATATGACATTTAAGAAATCAAGTTTGTTCTCTTCCCCTGATAATCTCAAGCTCTTATAAACACAGAATCTACAGTGTTTAATTTGACATTAGCTATTAACAAGAGACACGCCCCTTTCACATTCATCTTTAACCGGTTGCAACTATGTACCCTACTTCCAATATCCCCGATTTTTCTCTCTCACATAATTATTTTCAAGACAAATCACTCTGAATACTTTCCCCCATACAACAAATCTGCAGCAGACGACTTTGAAAACCTCTAAACAAAAACACGGAAACTAGCTATAACTGAAGGCATAAATACTGAATAAAGTCATAATGAGCAATTTCTGTTTTTGCTACAATGTTTTCAAAATTCGTCTATTGCAGAGTTGTCAAAATGCATCTACAGCTGGGAAAGGGTTATTATATCAAATAACAACAAAGCAAACTTCAGTTCTTGAAAGTGTTTTACTTATTCTCCCTTTTTAAGTTTTCAAACATTGAGGGTCTGCATGGTTTATATGAACTTTAATGTATATCAGAGGAAGAGTGACTGTTGTGAACATTCATTGTCTCTAATTGTTAAACGAAAACCGATCTTTGGAAGATTTTAATTAACCACAATACAACAAATTTACAACTTCGAAAAAGTCTGGGTAATAATTTGGAATTCTCTTTAACCCTTTCCCTCATATAGACGCTTTCTGGCGCCTCTGCAGCAGACGGCTTTTTGAAAACATAGTGACAAAAGAAGAAATTGCACAAAACGTGTAATTTCTCCTTTTGCCACAATGTTTTCCACTTTTTGTCATAGGTTATACATTCAATTATGGAGATTTTCTATGTTTTGACAAAATACGTTCAAAGTCGTCTGCTGCAGAATTGTTGTATGAGGGAAAGGGATAAATGGATGAATAAGTTTTTAAATTTAGTCAAAACAAAAAAATGTTCATTATGAGCAATCAGGTGCTACTGCAGTTGGTAAAGGGTCAAATTATGATAAAAATCCATTCTTTATACTTCGATTTTGGTCAAAACAGTTTCATGATTATAGTAGAACTGGACTGGTCTGGATCTATGCTGGTTTGTAAAATCCCTAAGATCGATTTTCGTGTCATGCAACCAATTAAGCATCTTTATACAGGTTTTAATATTAACAGCTTAAAAAGAATTCACATATTTCTGCACAATGGGATTTTTATGAACTGAATTTCATTTTCTGAATAGTTACAATTAGTTTTTAATAATAATTTTATTTCTGCACATATTACTTGAATTACAGGTAAAAAACAAAAAATGCAGGAGTAAAGACGATACCCATTACTTCACACAGACGACTTTTGAAAACATTGCAACAAAAGGTGAAATTGCTCAAAACGAGCAATTTCACCTTTTATTTCAATATTTTGAACTCTTTATCGATATAATTCTTTCAGTTTTCTAGATTGTTAAAATTGTTAGTCTGATGATTGTAAAGCAGATGACCTTTAAAAAGCCATGTGAAGTAATGGGTTAAGTGAATTGTAAGGTCAGGGTTACAGTCTATATAATATTTTACACATAATTATTCTACAGACACTCCGTTTCTATCCACCCTTATCACAAGGTCAACCGCCTCGGTGGTGTAGTGATAGAATGTCCGTCTTGGGTGCTGGAGGATGTGGGTTCCATCCCAGACTGGGTCATACCAAAGACTTTAAAAATGGAGGAATGGCTGCCCTTCTTGGCACTCAGGATTGCAGGTTAGCATTACAGCTGACTGGCTGGTGTCAGTATAAATGAACAAGTAGTACCAAGGAAACGCCGGGATATAACTGAACAATAGCGCTGCGGAATGTACGCCACCACTCGTCTGCTTTTTTCTAAGTCAAAAAAGAGGCATTTCTGAATAATTATTAAAGCCAGAGCTATGTGACTTGGTATAGACTTGTGTATTATTCCTAGGAACATGACTGTGTAACAAGTTTCATATGAAAATGTTGATTTTTTTTTTAGTTATGAAGTTAGTTTTGGAATAACAACACAGACGATGACGCCAAGGGTATCACAATAGCCCTTTTAAATACAGACTAGCTTAAAATCGTTGAAGGCGGCGAAAAACACCAATCAATCTATCACTAGGTGAAAGGTTGACCATTAATAAATTAATTAACTAAGAAAGAAGTAGAACCAGTAAATCTCAGAAAAACTCTACATCAGAGTACTTTTTGAAAATATTGTGGTAAAAGGAACAAGAGGCCCAAGAGGGCCAGTATCGCTCCACGGCCATAAGGCAAAAATAAAATCTCCAAACAGCCCTGCCCCGTGGTGGCTATTTTTTTTACCAACCACCATGGCTTAAAGGAATCTTGTAGAGTGTCACCAAAGGAATGTTTCTGCAAAATTATTTGAAAATATGCCTGACACTTTCGGAGGAGAAGATTTTTTAAGTTTTCACTATGGTCATACAAGTCAAAATAGCCCCGCCCTCTGGCGGCCATGTTTTTCGACCAATCAACATGGCTTGAAGGAATCTGATAGAGGGTCACCCAATGAACATTTCTACAAAATTATTTGAAAATCGGCTGAACACTTTCGGAGAAGAAGATGTTTTAAGTTTTCACTATAGCTATATAACGCAAAAAAGCCCCGCCCCCTGGCGGCCATGTTTTTCGCCCAATCAACATTTCTTGAAGGAATCTAATTAAGGTTCACACAAGGAACATTTCTACAAAATTATTTGAAAATCGGCCTGACACTTTTGGAGGAGAAGATTTTTTAAGTTTGCTCTTTAGCCATATAGGCAAAATAGCCCCGCCCTGTGACGGCCATGTTTTTTTACCAATCAACATGGCTTGAAGGAATCTGATAGAGGGTCACCCACGGAACATTTCTACATAATTATTTGAAAATCTGCTGAACACTTTTTGAGAAGAAGATTATTTAAGTTTTCACTATAGCTATATAAGACAAAAAAGCTCCGCCCCCTGGCGGCCATGTTTTTCGCCCAATCACAATTTCTTGAAGGAATCTAATAAAGGGTCACCCAAGGAACATTTCTACAAAATTATTTGAAAATCGGCCTGACACTTTCGGAGAAGAAGATTTTTTAAGTTCTCACTATTTTTTTCTTTCGGTTGCCATGGAGAATTTTGAATGGATCAAAAAAAATTGAAGGAATTTAGTAGAGGACATTGAGAGGATGCTTCCCATGAAGTTTCAACCAAATTGGCCAAGTGGTTAGGGAGAAGAAGTCATTTAAAGGAAAAAGTTAACGCACGCACGCACGCACGCACGCACGCACGCACGCACAATGGACAATTCGCCATGACATAAGCTCGACTGGCTTTCAGCCAGTGGAGCTAAAAATGGCTCATGAGTAATTTCTTATTTTGCTATAATTTTTTCACTCTATTGAATAATTTAATTTGTATGGATATCTGGATGTTTTCAAGGTTGTTTGCTGCAGAGTTGTTGAATAATAGAAAGGGTTAAATGTGTATACAACCTTTGTGAAAAGCGGATGATCAAAGGCAAATAAAGGACAATTTACAAGCATTTTAGCCTAATTTCAACATCAACATATTAAAAGTAAATAATGGTAAACATTGGAAAAGGCTTTCTCTCAATATATTGAACTTTTCTTGATCAAATAACTTCTTGTCTGTACCTTTTTAACCCTTTTCAATATACAAAAAATATGCAGCAGATATCGACAACCCGGCAAAATTATGGAATAACTCTGTTAATAGAGTATAACTAGAGATTGCTTTTTTGAAAAAGCGCTTGTCTCCCCATGTGTGTGGTTGTAGGGGAGGAAATGAAATGATGGAGATGATTTTTTTAGTTTTGGACTGGAGATGAAGCAACAGTGACAATCCTCAGTTATTGAGCGAAAACCATTTTTCAGCTGAGGGTTACCATGACCTTGGTCTTTGACCTAGTGACCTCAAAATCAATAGGGGTCATTTGCTGCTGGTGACCAACCTGCACACCAAGTATGAAGTTCCTGGGCCCAAGCAATCTTCAGTTATTGAGCGGAAACCATTTTTCAGCCAAAGGTCACCGTGACCTTGACCTACTGACATCAAAATCAATAGGGGTCATCTACAGGTTAGGATCAAGCTGCACACCAAGTATGAAGTTCCTGATTATAAGCGTTCTTGAGTTATTGAGTAAAATACATTTTTCAGCTGAAGGTTACCGTGACCTTCAACATTTGACCTTGTGACTTCAAAATCAAACAAATTCAATAAAGGTCATTTACAGGTTCGGACCAACCTGCACACCAGGTATGAAGTTCCTCAATATAAGCATTCTTTAGTTATTGAGAGGAAACCATTTTTCAGCTGAAGGTTACCATGACCTTGACCTTTAACCTAGTGACCTCAAAATCAATAGGGATCATCTACTGGTGGTGACCAACCTGCACACCAAGTATTAACTTCCATGGCCAAAGCATTCTACAGTTATTAAGCAAAAACAATGTTTCAGCTCATTGTCACTGTGACCTTACAGCTCAAGGTCACTGTGACCTTGACTTTGACCTCAAAATTAATAGGGTCTTCTACTGGGCATGGCCAACCTGCATACCAAGTATGGAGTTCCTCGGCCCAAGCGTTCTTCAGTTATTGAGTGGAAACCATTTTTTACCTCACAAGGTCACCATGACCTTGACCTTTGACCTTCTAACATCAAAATCAATAGGAGTCATCTACTGGTCATGACCAACCTGCATACCAAGTATGAAGATCCTATGCCCAAGCGTTCTTCAGTTATTGAGCGGAAACAAGTGTGAAGGATGTGACCTTGACCACTGTGACCTTGACCTTTGACCTAGTGACCTTAAAATGAATAGGGGTCATTTGCTGGTGGTGACCAACCTGCACATCAAGTATGAAGTTCCTGGGCCCAAGCAAAAACTATTTATCAGCTTATTGTCACTGTGACCTTTCAAGCTCATGGTTACTGTGACCTTGACTTTAGACGTACTGACCTCAATAGGGGTCTTCTACTAGGCATGGCCAACCTGCATACCAAGTATGGAGTTCCTCGGTCCAAGCGTTCTTCAGTTATTGAGCGGAAACCACTTTTTACCTCACAAGGTCACCATGACCTTGACCTTTGGTTATCAAAATCAATAGGGGTCAGCTACTGGTCATGACCAACCTGCATGCCAAGTATGAAGTTCCTATGCCCAAGCGTTCTTCAGTTATTGAGCGGAAACAAGTGTGACAGACGGAAGGACGGAAGGACGGAAGGACGGACGGAACGGGCAAAAACAATATGTCACCCCCATGTAATGGGGGAGACATAATTAGTGAACAAAGTTTTACAAAAAAAGACACCAATTTGTTGGCCTGTTCACTTGCCCATGTTTGCTGGCTTTCTCGTAACAGTACTTCATACAACAAATTTTCCAAGCAACATGCAACTTTTCCACATAGACTGTTAGCCCATTGGCAGAAGACGAACAATGCTTCTTGCATTACATTTTATCAAACATCAGAAAGAATGTTGGGTGAGCTGGGGATCAAATCCAGACCAACTTGGCGATAGCCCGCATCACTACGGACTGAACTACCAGGGCTTGTTCCAATTATGGGCATGGGTTAAAAATGTGAGTGGGAAAGTGTAATTCACAAACTAACTGATTACTTGTGTTACTAAGTTGTGTTTTCAATGACAACTGAAACCAAATCACAGTATTCCATATAAGCAGCAAGCAGCCAGGACTCAAAGGAATCTTTCCTGTGACAAAACTACTCTTTACCTAATGAAACTGGAGCATAATTATGACCATTGAAAACATTGTTAGAACAGGAAATGCTACTCAAATATAAGTTATTGTACTACAATAGTTTCATTTTTGTTTGCTTTCAACTGTCCACATTTACCCTTTTCCCACTTGAAAATGCATTGTGATGCATCTATATCAGACGACTTTATTTCCAAAATGTTTTTAGCCGGATTCAATTATTATATTTTCATTAAGATATTTCCATATTTTTGACTCGACGTTTTCAAAGTTATCTGTTGCAGATTTGTTTCATGTGGGTAAGGGTTTACATTCTTTACTAGCTATCTCTTTTATCAGTTCTAAGTCATCAAACAGTACATATGGTAAAGGAGTAGAGAAATCAATCCTGTTGACTCATTTAAACCTTTTCACTCTTGTTGATGCATTCAGACGCATCTGCTAAAGATGTCACTTTTGAAAAACATTGCGGCAAAAGGAAAAAGAGAAATTGCTCATATGTTTTCAACTTTATTAAATAGTTATGATAGGGTTTTCCGTATTTTTGTTTAAATGTTTTCATACTCGTCTGCTGTATATTTGTTTGATGTGGGAAAGGGTTGAGCAGGGAAGACAACAAACAACTTTGAACATATACACTGCTGTTTAGCTTAAGAAAGCTTTCTGCTTCATATAACATACAAGTATTTTCACTTTCCAGCAAACAATGGTTAGTGACCAATCCCCTAGATGCAATTAAGACATGTCAATACATTGATTTAACATATTTTCCTAATTAAGATGGCATCTAGACATTGCTTGAAAACATTGACAGAAAAGAAAAGAAGAAATCTTGCTTATAAATGGATACTACATGTACTCAATTACCTAAAACTGTTGTAAACCCTTATTTAACCCTTTCTCACATACAACACATCTGCAGCAGATAACTTTGACTGACTGAACCCTTTCCCACATACAGATGCTCTCCGATGCCTCAGCAGCAGATGACTTTTGAAATAATTGTGGCAAAATGAGAAAGTGCTCATAATAAGCCATTTCTACATTTTGCCACTACGCATTCAACTATTTGCAGTGATAATACCTTCATTTATAGAGATTTTCCATGTTTTTGACAAGATATTTTCAAAGCTGTCTGCTTCAGATTTATTGTATGTGGGAAAGGGATTATCTCAGACTTGCCTGAACGCTTCTTAAACCACACTGTTTAATTATATTCTGCACATTTCAGGGATTATAAGGTATCTCAGATTGTACCCCCTAAAATATACTATAAGAGCCTGTCCATGGGAAAAGGTACAAATTGGTATTTTAAACCCTTTCCCACATACAACAAATCTGGAGTAGACGACTTTGAAAACATAGTGACAATAAACGAAGAATCTCCATAAAAGACAGCTTAATTGTTAAATAAATTTGAAAACATTGTGGCCAAAGGAGAAATTGCTCATCATGAGCAATTTCACCTTTGGCCACAATGTTTTCAAAAGTCGACTGCTGCTATTGCATCAAAATGCGTCTGCAAGTGGGAATGGGTTAAACAGTGTAGGTTCAGATCAGCCTGATCAGAATCCACAAAAGTTGACAGCACCTGCTAACAAGTTTATGTATATAATATGTGAAGAATGAAGACATTGATCGGAATGTGCAGATGCAACAGCTGATCTGGTTCTACACTGTTCAGATGAATGTTAATGTGTACGTTTTTGGATGGTACTGGCTTCATATGTATTTAGTCACATAATCATATAAACGCCAATGTACCTCATCTCCAATTGATCATGTACATTGTTCAAAACTACCAGGTATTTAATAGATTCATATCTCCCATTCAGAAGGAATATCTGATAAGTTCATATTCATACATGATAATTATTAATAAGTTGACCCTTTCCCAACTGTCGAAGATTTGTGACCCATCTGCAGCAGAACACTTTTGAAAACATTGATGTAAAAGGAGAAATTGCTCACAATGAGCAATTTCTCCTTTTGCCACAATGTTTTCAACTTTATCCAACGGGAACAAACACATTTTCATTTATAGAGAATTTTCATAGTTTTGCCTTAATTGATGTCTACAAAGTTAACTACTGTAGAATTGTCGTAAGTGGGAAAGGGTTAATTGCAACATTAGATGAATGAAAATCTTAACTGGTAGAATTCAA
Organism: Serripes groenlandicus; assembly: GCA_031761405.1. Taxonomy (NCBI): domain Eukaryota; kingdom Metazoa; phylum Mollusca; class Bivalvia; order Cardiida; family Cardiidae; genus Serripes; species Serripes groenlandicus. Next base: position 74,172,459 of record JASEVX010000005.1, read on the forward strand.
ATAAAATCTATTTGTTTAGAGGGCTGTTGCATTGTTTTGTTTGCTTATGTATATCAATTGTTTTACCCTTTCCAACATACAACAAATCTGTAGCAAACAACTTGGCCAAGACATTTAAATTCTCTATAATTTGAAGAATAATTATTGAATTGAAAAGGAAATCTCTGTGGAAAAAGATGAAATTCCTTATTATTTCTTGACAGAACCTTATTGTGACAAAAGTGCAGTAGACAATTTTAGAAAACAACGCAGGAAAGGGAGAAAATAGTCATAATGCTATGTAGCAGATTTTCAGTTCTGTTATGTCTAAAAACTTAAATTATTTAAATAGATTTTCTATTTATTTTCTGCATTCATTAAAAATTCTAAAATTTATCCTTATAATTCAATATATACCTGTGCAGGCTGATGACTTTTGAAATCATTGTGATAAAAAGAGAAATTGCTCAAAACAAGCAATTTCTTCATTTGCCACAATGTTTTCAATTCTATTCAATAATTTAATACACATTCATTAAGAGATATTTTCTACATTTTTTGCGAAGTCATCCGCTGCAGATTCGCTTTAGTGGGAAACGGTTCACTAGGCTTTACTAAAAGTAATTCGGGGAAAAGTTTAACTTTTTCCTAAAATTTATTCTGATGACGTTTTAACCATTGTGGGAAAAGGACCAATAGGAGTAATTCTACTCATCTCAATCAATATTACAATGGAAGTAGAGAATATTGAGCATTTTAACAGTTACTGCTTGTAACTTATTTTGTTGTACAAGCCTCAAACTGTGAAATTATACAGATATTTTTTTTATCTTATTATCAGACAAATTATAAAATATCAAACAGTATACACTTACAAATTCCTTTCAACTGTTCTCAACCCCTTTTCCACAATCAGACACTGTCTGACGCCTTTGCAGCAGACGACATTTGGACATAGTTAGAAAATGAGAAATTGCTCATAATGAGTAACTTCTCCTTTCACCACAAGGTTTTCAACATTGTTCTGTCATTTATAAAGAGTTCAATATTTTTGACTAAAAGTTTTCAAAGTTGTCTGCTGCAGACTTGTTATATGTGGGAAAGGAAGGGTTAAACTGTTTTCAACTTGGATGAGCCTAAAATGTTGAGGTAAATCAGAGAATCTGCAGAAAATTGTATTTATTTACTGTCAAACATAATAAGTAGGTAATTAGGCTAAATGTATGTCTCTTTCAAAAAACATGTGCTAGAAGTACATGTACAATGTACCTGCCAAAAGTCTGCCGATCAACAATGATAAAAACTTTAGTTTTTTGTTCACTGATCAAGAATTGTTTTAAGTATGAAGTGTAAATAAGATAATCAGTCTGCATATTATAGCACAGTGATCTTGCTCTTTGACAAATGTCCAACGTAAACCTAATATACAAACAACTTCAACTCTGGACTTTCAAAAGTTGTCTGCTGCGGATGTAGTAATTGCGTCAAGTGCAGCTATATATGGGAAAGGTAAAAAAAAAGTACAGATATCAGGTAAATTAAGTGGCTTAACCCTTTTCCACATACAACAAATCTGCAGCAGATCACTTTGACAATCTAGAAGCAAAAGCATGGACATTTCTGTAATTGAAAAAAATAATATTGAAAAGGGTTGAAAACTCATAATGAGCAATTTCTCCTTTTCTCACACTGTTTTCAAAATAGAAATGTGGCAGATGTGTCAAAATCTTTCTGCATGTGGGAAAGGATTAACCCTTTCCTTCATATGATGCCTCTGCAGCTGACAACTTTTGAAAACCTTCTGGCAAAAGGAGAAATTGCTCATAATGAGCAATTTCAAATATTGAAAAGGGTTGAAAACTCATAATGAGCAATTTCTTCTTTTCTCACACTGTTTTCAAAATAGAAATGTGGCAGATATGTCAAAGGATTAACCCTTTCCTTCATATGATGCCTCTGCAGCAGACAACTTTTGAAAACCCTCTGGCAAAAGGAGAAATTGCTCATAACGAGCAATTTCTCCTTTTGCCACAGTGTTTTCAACTCAATTTAATAACTCAACTCTCATATCTTGGGGTTTTTCACACTTTTGCCAATATGTTTTCAAAGTCGTCTGCAGCACAATTTGTTGTATGTGGGAAAGGATTAAGCACACTTACAAAAAGATAAACATTCACATATCATCAGACATACAAATGCCTTATCATGGATTTATCACTTCAAAATCTTGAAAAGTAAAAAAGAAAAGTCATTATGTAAAGAATCTTAACTTAAATTGATCGCTTCTCATGATTTAGCATTGACTTTACAGCTATGCAATATTATAATCAAGGAGTCTTAGGACATTGTGGCAAAAGAAGCTATAATACAGACAGTGATGCATTCCTCTGACTAGCAGACATCTGATAAAACTTGAAAGGAGACGCTCAAAACAAGCAATTTCTCCTTTTCCTACAATTCTTTTCAATGCTTAATCAAACTTGTTATTCATCTTTTTTTTCGAATGACATGTTACCCTTACTTTTCTCAGATGTTTTCCAGAAGTGTTCCTCTATAAATTGCTCAACATCATGAAAAACAAAGAACAATCAACACAGATTTCAATAGATTTGATTTCACCTCAAATTTGCAGTATTTTTTAGGATAATTGAAATTATTAAGTACGGTTATGTAACTGTAAGATTTAATCAGACAGGGTTTTAAACCTTATGCATTTTGACGCATTTGCAGCAAACAACTCTGGAAAACATTGTGCAAAAGGAGCATTTGCTCATAATGAGCCACAATGTTTTCAACTCTATTCAATAATGCTACTTTCATTTTAAGAGATTCTCTATATTTTTGCTGAAGTTTTGCAGTATGCGGACAATTTTAACTATTTCTCACATACAGACGCTTTCTGACGCCTCTGCAACAGATGACTTTTGAAATCATTGTAGCAAAATGGAGAAATTCCTCACACATTTCCCACAATGTTTTCAACTGCATTCCATTTGATTATTTTTTCCTTTCATTTATAGAAAGCTTCCATACTTTGACCAAGATGTTTTCAAAGTCGTCTGCTGTTGATTTGTTCTCAGTTGTATGACGTGAAGGGTTAACCCTTTTCCAACTGCAGATGCAATTTGACGCAATAGCAGCAGACAACTTTTGCTCATGATGAGTAATTTTTCCCTTGGCCACAATGTCTTCAACAACTTCATTTAACAATTAAGCTTTATTTTATGGAGATTTTTCAGGTTTTTTGTCACTCTTTTTGTTTTCAAAGTCGTCTGCTGCAGATTTGTTGTATGTGGGGAAGGGTTAACCTTTTGAACGTATTTTGTCAAAACATAGAAAATCTCCATATTTGAATGGATAACCTATCACAAAAAGTGGAAAACATTGTGGCAAAAGGAGAAATTGCACGTTTTGTGCAATTTCTTCTTTTGTCACTATGTTTCAAAAAGCTGTCTGCTGCAGAGGCGTCAGAAAGCGTCTATATGAGGGAAAGGGTTAATCATTTACTGAGGTCCTTGAGCCCAAGTTTTATAATACTATCAGGGACTGTAATCAGAAGCATTGAAAGTTTTATCAAGTTGAACAGATTTATATACAAATAGAAACATTTACATGTTTTATCAGGGAAATTTAACGATAATAAACAAATGGCTTTGCACCTTAAATCTACCTATAGAATCCTTATACGGCAACACTTCCAACGATATGACAATTTTTGGGATCTATCAATTGGAAATATCTCAGAACATGTATATGGTTAAATGGGCAGTGGTTTGATTGTTTGGTGCTTTAAGCCGCTTTCAGATATATCTCACCATTTTCTAGGAAAGTTACCAGTATTTATGGTCCATTTATCTCGACACCAGTCAGTCAGTCGTTAGGCTAACCCAGCAACCCTGAGCGCCAAGGAGGGCAGCCATTACTACCAGTTTTAAAGCCTTTGGTATGAACAGACGGGGATAGAACCTGCGACCTCACGCACCTGAACTGGACACTCTACCTCTACCAGGCGGTCAATGGGCAGGAGTCAATTTCAAGCAATTTATCTACAAGATCTTGAATAATACCAGTCAGATTTAGAATCCATTATTTGACAAAAGCAATGGCAAAACTAATGCCCATGGAAGGCAGCAAAGAACCTTATTATATAGGTCAAAGGTCAAGGTCAAACTCACAAAATGTTTGCATCACTAGATTGGTCTTGGCACAAAGAATATTCATGTCTTATATGAAAGTAATATATCACCCACAGGTAAACAGTAGGTCAATGTTAAAGCAGTTAAAATGTCGTCATCAAGGTCATAATATCTGTTGAAGTAAAAGTCAAAAAGGATCATAGTTAAAACCTTAGGGGAAGTATAGAAATTGATTTTCCATTTCCCCTTAATATTTTTTCTACCCTTTATATAGTTTATGCTTTTATCCCATCATACAACAAATCTGCAGCAAATATCTTTGAAAACATTACTAACAAGAGCGCCAAATGTCACAAAATACGCCCGTCCTGTTTTTTTCAGACCAATTAAGTATAGTGATAATTGGTTGTACATCAGGCAAGTTTAGAGAGCAGACACTGTTTGTACAGTTTTGGCCATTTCAAGGGACATAATTGTGTAGTGACTAAGATAACGTGGTAAGTTATCGAACTTGTCCAAGATATTATGCCAATACACATTCTGACCAAATTTGGTGATGATTGGACAAAGGCTTCTAAAGTTATTGAGCTGACAAGACCAATTTTAGGTAATTTCTATAATTAAAGGGCAATAACTCTTGATTGACTAAAGCGATATGGCTAGTTATCAAACTTGTCCGAGATATTATGCCAATACACATTCTGACCAAATTTGGTGATGATTGGACAAAGGCTTCTAAAGTTATTGAGCTGACAAGACCAATTTTAGGTAATTTCTATAATTAAAGGGCGATAACTCTCGATTGACTAAAGCGATATGGCTAGTTATCCAACTTGTCCGAGATATTATCCCAATACACATTCTGACCAAATTTGGTGATGATTGGACAAAGGCTTCTAAAGTTATTGAGCTGACAACATACTGGACGCCGCCCGTACGCCACAGGTAAAACTATAATATGATCCGTTTTGATCCGTTTTTTCAAAACGGTCGTATCAAAATAATGGTATATCTCTATTAAAAAAAAAAGTATAATTACTAAAAAAGAACTGAAAGGATTGTGGCTAAGGGAGAAATTGCTCATGAGTAATTACTCCTTTTGTGTCAATGTTTTCAATAGTGGTCTTCTGTAGATGTGTCAAAATGTGTATGCCTTGAAAGAATCTCAATAACAAGAAATAGTTTTAAATACTTCATAATTTAGTCACTGTCGACATACACATTGGTTTCAATCTAATTGCCTTATTTTGGTTTGGGCACAGGTGTCCTAATAGGCTTCTAGGCTTTCTTAAAATAAACAAGAGTCTACTGGCATTGATCTGGCTTGTTTCAAAAGGAACCAATATGTCATTAATATTCAAATACCATCTAAGTTTGGTGAAGATCAGATAGTAAATGGAAGCTCTATTGTGTTCACAAGCTGTATTATAGCAATTTTGACAATTTCAAGGGCCATAATTCAGTCATCCATGGGGCGGATCTGGCTTGTTTTCGAAAGGAATCAAGCTCTCATGGATATCTAACTACTGTATAAGTTTGATTGAGATACAATCAAAAGTGAAGACTGTATTGTGTTAACAAGCTCTTTTATAGCAATTTTGACCATTTCAAGGGCCATAATCCAGTCATGCATGGGCGGATCTGGCTTGTTTTCGAAATAAACCGAGCTCTCATGGATATCTAACTACTGTATAAGTTTGGTCGAGATACAATCAAAAGTGAAGACTGTATCGTGTTAACAAGCTCTTTTATAGTAATTTTGACCATTTCAAGGGCCATAATCCAGTCATGCATGGGCGGATCTGGCTGGTGAAGACTATTGTGTTAACAAGAAATTGTTTACGGACGGACGGACGCACGCAAGCACGGACGACAGACGAATCGCCACGACATAAGCCCTTCTGGCCTTTGGCCAGTAGAGCTAAAAATTGACCTTCTCAGACAGTTAAATTAATCTTCATAACAGACAATCTATATTGCAAACAATAGCGCCACAAGCAAACACCAGTCTGCTTTTTTCTAAGTCGAAAAAGGGGCATTTCTGAATAATTATAAAAGCCATGTTACTTGGTATAGACATGCGTATTGTTCCTAGGAACATGTGTACCAAGTTTGATTAGAAAATGTTGAACAGTTTACCAGTTATGAGGTAATGTTCAAGTTTTTTGACGATGCAAACAACGACGCTAAGGGTATCCCAACTTTTTTTTTTTTTTTTTTTAAATATTTCCAAAAATTATAGCATCACCAAATAGAGTTGAAAATATTGTGGCAGAAGGAGAAATTGCTAATAATGAGCAACTTCTCATTTTGCCAAAATGTTTTAAAAAGGTGTCAGCTGCAGATGCATCAAAAGGTGTCCATATTAGGAGCAGGGCAACAGGAAGGCTCAACAGCACACTTACGCATGAAGCTTTCCTAAACAACAAAGGCAGAAAAGCTTCTGATACAGCATAATCAACCTTTCTAATTTTGCATAACAAGGACGGATTTACATTACAAAATATGTGACCAAGGAGATAAAGTCACCTTATTCACTGAGAGAATTTTAAACAATTGTAATAATCAAATTTAAATTAATATAGTTTTTGTGATGAAACAAAAAATAATCTTGTTATTATGATAAATTGGACGGACATACCAAAAGCATCACTAAATATAACATTAAATCTACACCAATCAATAATTGACCATTAATTAATAAATCCAATGCAGTTTTGGTAACTCCAATACAATTGTAATGCCACTGAGAGAAGATTTAAAATGTCCTTCCCACTATTCTAAATCAAAAATCTTGAAAACTAAATTTCACACACATTATTATCATCTCCAATCTTATTCCGACCAAAACAATAAAAACATAACAGTAATTTCGCTCTTACAAAAGAAAAACTACACAATACTTCCTAATGGTGGTATAATCAAAAACAATTTGAATTCGTTTCAAAAATACTATAAATGGCTCCAAGTTAGGACTCTTTACACCAAGGTCCTTAGATTAACCCTTACCCAAATATAGATATGCTTTCCGACACATCTGCAGCAGACAACTTTTGAATACATTGTGACAAAAGGAGAAATTGCTCAATATGATCAATGTCTTCTTTTGCCAAAATGTTTTCATCTTTTTTCTGTAATAATACCTTTATTTAATAGAGATTTTCCACGTTGTTATCTATATGAATTCAAAGTCGCCTGCTGTAACCAGTGTTGAGCAATTATTTCATTATGCTTTCATAGCTTATGATGAACCAATCAAAACCTTCAAATAAAGTATGCAAAGCAGCAACTGGCGAATGAACAGCAAAGAATACTTTCATAGTGATGCCTACTTATAAAGATTTGATTTTCCACAAAATTTCATTCAAATTGAAATTACCCCAAATTGGGAGAATTGGGCGCCGGCCTGTATTGTCATACTTTACATTCCCTCATTGGTTTTATCTTTGTTTTTATACAACACTTAAAATGACATTGCAATTCCCATACATTCAAAGTTACTTTTCAATTTCATTATTCAATTTTTGAATTTCAGCAATACCCAATCATTCTTTAACTAGGTACAGTGTTAGATAAACCTAGTTTTAATGGTAAGTATTGAATTGGAACTATTGGCTGTGATAAATAATTAGTAACAACCAGGTAATCATTGCAAGACATGCAAACTCTTCACAAACCACATCATTTAACCCTTTCCCACATACATCAAATCTACAGCAGACAACTTTGAAATAATCTCAGCAAAAATAGGGAATATGTCTATAACTTAAATGTTCATTATTGGATAGCATTGAAAACATTCTGGCAAAAGGAGAAATTACTCATGATGAGCAATTTCTCCTTTTACAATAATGATTTTAAAAATCTTCTTCTGCAATGGCGTAAGAAAGCGTCTGTATGTGGGAAAGGGTTAACCTTTATTCTCACAGACAACCAAATCCCCACAATTCTATAATTTTTAAAAATATTTTGGGAAAAGGATAACTTTTTTCATAATGAGTTATTTTTCTTTTCTTTTTTCCCACAATACTTTGTACACTGTTTCAAAATCAATTCATCCAAACTCTCTTTGTCAAGTGTTTTTTAATTTGGGGAGGAGCATACAGTGAGCATATTAAGTCATGGCCCAAATCCACACTGACGTTATCTTACTATGCCAAAAAACATTTGCCAAATAACTAGCTAAAATCGGCAAAAACAAACAATCAAAACCCACCTTAATAATAAACATGTTTGAAGAATAAATAGGCATTTCATTGACTGGTAAAGGTTTTTATAAAATTTCAACAAAATTTAGCATAGGAAAGTCTTTTGGCCAATGAGTCAAAAAGCTGTTCGAGTAACTTCTGAATGTAGTAATTTTAATTCCATTCTCTAGCATGTATTTACAGGCATATTTTATCTTCACATGATTATAATAATTACCCTAAGTTAACTAATATGGCATTTTAAGTCATCTGTTTTGAAAACTTCCAAAGTTTAGAGTTAACTTATAGTACTGTGTTGATTAATTAACCCTTTCCCATATACAGACGCATTTAGAGGCATCTGCAGCATATGACTTATGAAAACATAGAAACAAGAGGCCTAAGAGGGCCAGTATCGCTCCACTGCATTAGGCAAAAATTAAATCACTATTGCAATACAGCCCCCGACGTTTCTTGACCAATCAGCTTGGCATGAAGGAATATTGTAGAGGGTAACCCAAAGAATATTTCTACAAAATTATTTCAATAAGGGGGCCATTATGGCGCTGGATGGTACACCCGAGTATTACTGTGATTTTTCATGCCAACGGTGAACCACATGCCCTTTTTTTACCAATCAACACAGCTTAAAGTAATCTCGAAGATGGTCACACAAGGAACATTTCTACAAAATTATTTGGAAATTGACCAGATTCTTTTTCACAGTATAGCCATATAAGGAAACAACCCCAATTCTGGTTACCATGTTTTTGCACTAATCAACATGGCTTGAAGAAATCAGTTAGGGAGATCCCTCAAAGAACATTTCTACAAAATAATTTGGAAATCGGTCAGATACTTTCGGATAAGGAGATTTCTTAAGTTTTCACTTGAGCAATATGTAAGGCAAAACAGCCCAGCCACCTGGTTGCCATGTTTTTCAACCAATCAACATGGCTTGAAGGAATCTGATAGATGGTCCCCAAAGGAACATTCCTACAAAATTATGTGAAAATCAACACTTTCGGAAAAGAAAATTTGTTAAAGTTTTCACTATAGCCATATCGCCCCCAACCCCTGGCAGCTACAAATCAACATGGCTTGAAGCAATCTGATAGAGTCACCTAAGGAACATTTCTACATCATTATTTGAAAATCTGACAGATACCTTTGAAGAAGAAAATTTTGAAAGCTTTCACTAAAGCCATGTATTGCAAAACAGCCCGACCCCTAGTGGCCATATATTTTTACCATTCAACATGTCTAGAAGGAACCCGAGGAACATTTCTACAAATGTATTTGAAAATTGACCGAACTGTTTGGGAGGAGAAAAAATCTTCTGGTTGACATGGAAACCAGAATTCTGCATGGATCAAAACAATTTCATTTTAGTTGGTGACTGGTCATTGAGAGGATGCTGTCTCTGAAGTTTCATCTCAATTTAACCAATTTGTACAGAGAAGATGTTGATGGACAGACAACGCCATGACATAAGCTCAACAGACTTTCAGCCAGTGGATCTAAAATTGCTCATCATGAGCAATTTTCCCACGGGATTCAACCTGATTCAAAACATTTACATTTATAGAGATTTTTCACAATTTTAACCAGATGTATTCTAAGGCAGGAAAGAGTTAATTGTCTTTAAGTAAACTGTGAGGTCACAAACTGTGTCGACACTTAGGATGAAAATTTGCCTCTGGCACTTATAATACATGTTTACAAAGGATATGCAAAACTCGTCTGCGAGATGAAGTTAGGGATCAGTTACACATCAATATGCCGCTGGCTATTTTTGTCTTTTCATTGTCAACTGCACATAGAGAACACAGATAAATAATTCAAAACCTGTACTTTTCAATTTATCTTCAGTGTTGGAAGATCATGGCATGCAAAGACCAACCACAGGTTAACAGATTCTGGTCAGTTTAAGATTATTTTATTAAACCCTTTCCCTCATATAGACGCCTTTGCAGCAGACGATCTTTGAAAAACGAGCAATTTCTCCTTTTGCCACAATATTTTCAACTTTTTCCAGTAATCATGCTTTCATTTCATTTATAGAGATTTACTATACTTTTGCTGTATGTGGGAAAAGTTTAAAGAAAAAAATGTTCAATTCGAATGGTGATCACTTTTTGTGAATACTGCCCAGCCTCACAACACATTGCTGTAATTTGATTTTTGGTAGAGTTGTTTTTAAATGCTTTCTGAAACGTTCACAATTAAACCTTTTGATGTCTTTGAGTCTTAACCCAAACATGTTGGCTGAAGAAAAAGCTCATTTTGGCACAATGTTTCTAACTATAGCCTTAATTTAAAGAGATTTTCTACATTTAGCCTAGACATTATCAAAAATGTCTACTTAAAATTTGTCGTATGTGGGAAAAGATTAATAACAAGATGTGTTTGTGAAACACTGATGCCCCCGAATGGCAACATCTAGGTCAAAGGTCAAGGTCGCCAGGTCAAAAATGTTTGTACTGACAGAAAGGTCATGTCACAAGGAATACACATGTGAAATGTGGTAGCCGTACCTGTTATGGTTCAAAAGTAGTGGTCAAAGTTAAAGGTTTTTTTCGAGAATGGCAACATCTAGGTCAAAGGTCAAGGTTGCAAGGTGAACAATTTTGGTATTGACAGAAAGGTCATGTCACAAGGTATACACATGTGAAATATGGTAGCCGTACCTGTTATGGTTCAAAAGTAGTGGTGAAGGTTAAAGATTTTTTCGAGATGGCAACATCTAGGTCAAAGGTCAAGGTCGCAAGGTGAAAATTGTTGGTACTGACAGAAAGGTCATGTCACAAGGTATACGCATGTGAAATATGGTAGCCGTACCTGTTATGGTTCAAAAGAAGTGGTCAAGGTTAGTTTTTTTTTTAGAATGGCAACATCTAGGTCAAAGGTCAAGGTCGCAAGGTCAAAAATGTTGGTACTGACAGAAAGGTCATGTCACAAGGAATACACATGTGAAATATGGTAGCCGTACCTGTTATGGTTCAAAAGTAATGGCCAAGGTTAAAGTTTTTTTCGAGAATGGCAACATCTAGGTCAAAGGTCAAGGTCGCAAGGTCAAAAATGTTGGTACTGATAGAAAGGTCATGTCACAAGAAATACACATGTTAAATATGGTAGCCGTACCTGTTATGGTTCAAAAGTAATGGCCAAGGTTAAAGTTTTTTTCGAGAATGGCAACATCTAGGTCAAAGGTCAAGGTCGCAGGTCAAAAATGTTGGTACTGACAGAAAGGTCATGTCACAAGGAATACACATGTGAAATATGGTAGCCGTACCTGTTATGGTTCAAAAGTAGTGGTCAAGGTTAAAGTTTTTTTCGTGCAGACAGGCCAAAAACTATATGCCCACCGAATCGGTGATTCCGGGGGCATAAAAAGAACGGAAAACAAGAGGGCCATTTTTTTTTCACTTTAGCTATATAAGCCCCGCCCCCTGGCAGCTATAGTTTCCAACCAATCAACTTGGCTTGAAGGAATCTGATAGAGGGTCACCCTAGGAACATTTCTACAAAATTATTTGAAAATCGGCCAGACACTTTTGGAGGAGAAGATTTTTTAAGATTTCACTATAGCCATATAATGCAAAATAGCCCTGCCCACTGGCGGCCATGTTTTTTGACCAATCAACATAGCTTGAAGGAATCTGAAAATGGGTCATCCAAGGAATATTTCTACAAAATTATTTGAAAATCGGCCTGACACTTTCGGAGAAGAAGATTTTTTAAGTTTTCACTATAGCCATATAAGGCAAAATAGCTTGGATTGAAGGAATCTGATAGAGGGTCATCCAAGGAACATTTCTACAAAATTATTTGAAAATCGGCCCGACACTTTCGGAGGAGAAGATTTTTTAAGTTTTCACTATAGCCATATAAGGCAAAATAGCCCCACCCCCCTGGCGGCCATGTTTTTTGACCAATCAACATGGCTTAAAGGAATCTAATAGAGGGTCATCCAAGGAGCATTTCTATAAAATTATTTGAAAATCTGCAAATCAGTTTGGAAGAAGAAGATTTTTTAAGTTTTCACTATAGCCATATTTATAAGGCAAAATAGCCCTGCCCACTGGGGGCCATGTTTTTCAACCAATCAACATGGCTTGAAGGAATCTGATAGTGGGTCACTTAAGGAACATTTCTACAAAATTATTTGAAAATCGGCCTGACACTTTCAGGAGAAGATTTTTTAAGTTTTCACTATAGCCATATATAAGGCAAAATAGCCCCGCCCCCCTGGCGGCCATGTTTTTTGACCAATCAACATGGCTTGAAGGAATCTCATAGAGGGTCATCCAAGAAACATATCTACAAAATTATTTGAAAATAGGCCTGACACTTTCGGAGGAGAAGATTTTTTAAGTTTTCACTGTAGCCATATACGGCAAAATAGCCCCGCCCCCCTGGCGGCCATGTTTTTCGACCAATCAACATGGCTTGAAGGAATCTCATAGAGGGTCATCCAAGGAACATTTCTTTCACTGTAGCCATATAAGGCAAAATAGCCCCGCCCCCCTGGCGGCCATGTTTTTCGACCAATCAACATGGCTTGAAGGAATCTCATAGAGGGTCATCCAAGGAACATTTCTACAAAATTATATGAAAATCTGCCAACCAGTTTTGGAGAAGAAGAATTTTGAAGGTTTTTTCATTTCGTTGCCATGGAAACCAGAATTCTGCATGGATCCCAAAAATTTGAAGGAAATCTGGTCAGGTCATTGAGAGGATGCTTTCTGTGAAGTTTCATCCCAATTGACCCGCTGGTTACTGAGGAGAAGAAGTTGACGCATGACGCACGCCGGACAAAAGGCGATCACAATAACTCACCTTGAGCAAAGCTCAGGTGAGCTAAAAACAAGTTCCGAAAACATGTATCAGCAGTTTCGAAAGAGTTTTTTAACAATATCTAAAATTGATTAATTTTCTGCAATTTTTGCACTTTCTTTACCAAAATATGTCCAATTTGGAAGAGTCTAAAACCTAACTAAAACCTAACCACAGCTCTGTCAGTCTTCATGGTTTTGTACATCATTTAATGGACCATAGACACAAATATATAACATTTCTCAATAATTTGGTTCATTCTTTTGGACCAAGTTTCTGTTATTTCACATATTACTATTTACTCCTGAGTTCTGTCAGCGAAATCAACAAAACTGATGAAATAGTTTGCATTTTCAATAATTTGTTTAACCCTTTCCCCTCATGTAGACGCTTTCTGACGCCTCTTTTGTCACTTTTCAAAAAGCCGTCTGCTACAGAAGCGTCAGAAAGCGTCCATATGAGGGTAAGGGTTAAAAAAAAAAAAAAAGGAAAGGGTTGGCTAAACTTGCATTTATATAGATTTAACTTTTTTTTTTTTTTATAAAGTTGTCTGCTGCGGATTAGCAGTAAGTGGGAAATGGTCAGCAAATTACAAAAGGTATTCAATCGCCTATTTAATCTGAGATTGTTTATGATAAGGAATAATAGATGGATAGTTAGATACTTGGCAGTCATTTCATTTGAACCATCCTACCAAAGGGAAATAATCCAACCGTAGGTGACCTCTGGCAGCCAATCAATCAATTAGCTACCTTAACCCTTTCAAACATATACAACGGATCAATTTTGAAAACATCAATGCAAAAATATGGAAAATGTCTATAAATGAAAGTATAACCATTGAATAGGATTGAAATTGTTTAGCAATTTTGTTTTTCAAACGTCGCCTGCTGCAAAAAATGCCAAAATGCATGTCAGAGTTAAACGCTTTTGACTTCTATGCTAAGAATTTCTCTGTCTACCCATTTTACGAGTTGCCTGCTTTGGGGAAAACTCAATCTGAAAATTTGGGAACATTATTTGATTCAAAGTAGAAAAGATTGCAGGAAAAAAAAAAAAATATTAATCATTATAAATAATTTCTTGTTTTCCCAGAATGTTTTCATGGTGAGAATTCCTCGTATTTCCAATGCTTCCAACTTAACCCTTTCCCACCTGCAGATGTATTTTAATGCAATAGCAGAAGACAACTTTTGAAAACATTGTGGCCGAAGGTGAAATTGCTCATGATGAGCAATTTCTCCTTTAGCCACAATGTTTTCAACTTTATTTAACAATTAAGCTATCTTTTATGGAGATTTATCAGGTTTCTGTCACTATGATTTCAAATTCGTCTGCTGCAAATTTTCTTTAATTGGGAAAGGCTTAAAGAAATGCAGACATTCATGTTCTGTTTTAACCCTTTCCCACATACAGATGCATTTCAACGCATTCTACAGGAGCTAACTTTTCAAAATATTGAGGAACAATTTCTCCCTTTTTCACAGTATTTTTAACTCTATTCAATAATAATATTTTCATTTAATGATATTTTCCATATTTCTGTCTAGATGTTTTCAAACCTGTCTACTGCAGATTTGTGTAATTTAGGAAACGGTTAAGCGTTAATCCAAACTATTCATGGTCATCTCATTTGAAATTATCTTGAAAGGATGTATAGATTTTGATATAGAATTGAAAACATTGCTGGAAAAGGTGAAATTGCTCCTTTTTGAAAGTCGTCTGCTGCAGATGCATCTAAAGCAGCCAGTATCAGGGGGAAGGTCTAGCACTACTGTAAAACAGCTTACCTTAGCAGCTACAATGCTGAGCCCCATACTGTTCTTGACCTTGCTGAAGGTCACGTTGATCACCTCTGGATCCTTGGTAATGGGTGGAGGTTGTTGTTGTTGCTGCTGTTGCTGTTGTTGTTGTTGTTGTTGCTGCTGCTGCTGCTGCAGCTGTTGTCTAGGCTCTGGTGTCCTATCTTTCTTGTCCCGAATAGATTCCTGAAATTTACGAAAATTCATTAGTCGCCTTATCATTGAATAAAACATAGTCACTAATTAGTCTCCATCTCATTGAATGAAACATAGCAAAAAAAGTCACTCTTTAGTCCACCCTTTTCTTTCACATTTTGTTCGTTCCATTTCAGTTACAAACACGAGACTGTCATATTGCAGATTTATGTCTTTTCAGTGTTTTGCTTAAAAATAAATATAATTCACTCTCGACGTATGCATGTCTATAAATATTTCTCCGTTATTATCCCTTGAATCACGGAGTTTCAAAACATCAACCTTCCGATCTATCCATGTTAACCCTGTCAAAGCGGAGTGTTTTAAAATGGACTTGTTGATAGCCAGTTCTAGGAATATGAAGATAAACATTGTTGAGATGAGCAGCTAACAGTGTGAAGGTGTGGATGCGCCTGCGCTGGCTTGACTCTTTACAAAATCAACTTCATCAGGAAAGGGTTAATTCAAGTGAATCAACAGTTTTAAAGTGGTTTCGGTATGATGCAGTCAAACCTGTGCTTAAAAAACACCTTTATATAGCAATTTCCTGTCTATAGCAACCACACTTTTAATTTTCACAAGTTACTAATATTTCACATAAATGACCCTGTAATTAAAGACCAACAGTCGTCTTGTGAACAAAGACCAGATTGATCTCTTTAAACACAAGTTGGACTGTACAGGAATGTTTATCCTTCTTAAAGAAAAGGCAACACTTTATAATAACATGTTTCCACTGTCGGAGCTCAAATGAATTACGCTACACAACAATGTATAAAGCATTTCTAAAATCTTGGAAAATTAAATTGAAGCTGGAGGGTTATTGGTAAAGAATTAACTCTTTCCCACATACAGATGCTTTCTGACGCCTCTGCAGCAGACAACTTTTAAAAACATTGTGGCAAAAGAAGAAATTGCTCATAATGATTCAATGATTCAACTCTCGTTTATGAAGATTTTTCACGTTTTCAGATTTGTTGTGTGTGGGAAAGGGTTAAAAACCAATAGTTCAAACACCTTTCTCTTAAGATAAATTTAGAAAGATAGAAACACTCTGTTATCACATGTACATGTATACATGTATATTCACTTTTCCCTCTGCTTTTGACTTTCTCTGAAAATATATTTTTAGAGTTATAATTATATAACCAAACAAAATTCACCATTCAAAAACTTTTTCGAAAATAAATCATTACCCTTCATCAAATGCAGATGCATTTCATCTCCTATCAAGCAGACAACTTTTGAGCTTTAACCCTTTTCCACATACAACAATTCTGCAGCAGACGACTTTAAAAACCTTAAATATCTCCATAAAAGATAGCTTAATTGTTAAATTAAGTTGAAAACATTGTGGCCAAAGGAGAAATTGCTCATCATGTGCAATTTCACCTTTGGCCACAATGCTTTCAAAAGTCATCTGCTGCTATTGCATCAAAATGCATCTGCAGGTGGGAATGGGTTAACAGGATGTTTTCAGAGTCGTCTGCTGGAGATTTGTCATATGAGGGAAAGGGTTAACCCCTTTACATCATACGACAATTCTGCAGCAGACGACTTTGAACATATTTTGTCAAAAACGAGAAAATCTCTATAATTGATTGGATAACCTATGACTAAAAGTGGAAAACATTGTGGCAAAAGGAGAAATTGCTCGTTTTGAGCAATTTCTTCTTTTGTCACTATGTTTTCAAAAGGCCGTCTGCTGCCGAGGTGTCAGAAAGCGTCTATATGAGGGAAAGGGTTAAAATATCTCAGTTTGGTATAAATCTGAATATTTCAATAATATCGCAGCAACAGTTCACTTATTCATGATCCCTGGGTTAACAAACACATACTAGACTAGGAAACAAGTTTGAACTAGATAAAAACTATCAACACAAGAGTATGGGAAGGAATTTTGTCATTTGGAAGAGGGATGTTGATGTTTCAAAGAAGTTTTGTCAATGAACTTAGCAACAACCATTAACCCTTTCCCACATACAGCAAACCTGTAGCAGACGAATATGAAAGCATGTTGGTAAACTCCCAATAACAATCTCTTTAAATGAAGGTATATTTAATGTAATAAGTTGCAAACATTATGCCTCCTTTTGCCACAATGTTTTGAAAAATTGTCTGCTGCCGAGGCATCAGAAAGTGTCTATATGTGGGAAAGGTTTAAACAAGAGTTGTCAGAGGACAGTATAGCTTGTATGTTGGGGGTATTTGTGGTAAATAAAATCTGAAATATTTTGCTGACAGTCAACATCGTGGATAGGGAAGCAACATAAGCTCTCCTGAAACCTTATTCCAGGGAACTATTAATTTACCCTTCCTTTCCCACTCGTAGACACATTCTAACGCCTCTACAGCAGACGACTTTTGAAAAAATTGTGACAAAAAGAGAAATTGCTCAAAACAAGGAATTTCTATCTTTGCCACACAGTTTTCGGCTCTATTTTATAATTAAGCTCTCATTTCTGGCATTTTTTCACATTTGTAACAATATGTTTTCAAAGTTGTCTGCTGCAGATATTTTATATGTGGGAAAGGGTAAAACACGCCCCACTTACAGAAGTATTATGATGCATCTACCAGACACAACTTTTGAAAACATTGTGACAAAAGGAGTAATCATTTCTCATTTTTCCACCATGTTTCAACCCTGTTCAAAAATAATACTTTCATATATAAAAAAAAAATCCATAGTTTTGCCCTGATGTGTTCAAAGCTGAAATTAATGAAAAGTGGAGGAATTAATGTTTGTTAAGCCTCTCAAAAATACAGACGCTTTTTGACATCTCTGCAGCAGACAACATTTAAATAGATCGTGTCAAAAGGAGAAATTGCTTATAATGAGCTAATTCTCCTTTTGCCACAATGTTTTCAACATTATTCAATAATTGTTCTTTCTATTTCTTTGACCAACTGTTTTCAAAGTTGTCTGTTGCAGATTTGTTGTATGCGGGAAAGGGATAAGGAAATGTCTTACTTTAGAAATCAATGAAAAGCATAGGATATTAACCCTTTCCCTCATACGACAATTCTGCAGCAGACGACTTTGAACATATTTTGTCAAAACATAGAAAATCTATATAATTGAATGAATAACCTATGACTAAAAGTGGAAAACATTGTGGCAAAAGGAGAAATTACTCATTTTGAGCAATTTCTTCTTTTGTCACTATGTTTTCAAAAAGCCGTCTGCTACAGAGGTGTCAGAAAGAGTCTATATGAGGGAAAGGGTTAAAAAGGTATTTTGATCAGAACATGATAGAGTTCCCAACAAATCAGCAGACAACTTTGAAAACATCAAGGCAAAAGTATAGCAAATCTTTTAGAAATGAAATTATAATATTTAAATAAAGTTAAAAAGTTTGTAGTAATAGGAGAGAAATTGCTCGTCTATTGCCATGATGTTTAGAAAGGTCGTCTGCTGCAGAGGTGTCAGAAAGCCTCTACATGTGGGAAAACGTATCGAGTCAAACAAACCCAGAAAGGATTCTCAGTAAGAGGCATGGGAGAATGTTTCGCAAGTTTTCAGTTATTAGCCTCTAATATCATGTTTCATAAAGGACAGGGAGCAGCTAGGTACTATAATATACCATATTCGGAGCGCTAACATTCAGCTTCCATGGTAACTATGAAGCCTTGTAAAAAGAAATCCTATATCAATCCAATAACTGATGCCATGGATACCACAGATACTGGATCTAAATCATCACATCCTTTCAGGTGTTATGTTATTTTTGCCATTTAAAAGAGCCAATTAAGACTCCATGCAGACTAGTTATAAGAACTAATAATGTGCAAATTATCTTTTTGCCACATTGATTCAGATGCAAATTGAAAGCATTGACACAAAAGGACAAATTATACATGTAATGAGCATTATCTTTTTGGTCACAATGTTTTCATTCGATTCAGTTATTATACATTCATTTATGTTCATCATCTCGCCATATGTCTTAGCTCTTTCCTATATGTATAATAAATCTGCAGCAGATGACTTTCAAAATATATTAGCAAAATTGTCAAAAAAAATGCCATAAATGAGCTTAATTATAAAATAGAGTTGAAGACATTGTGGCAAAAGCAGACAAGCTAATTTTGAAAGCATAGTGGCAACAGGAGACAATGCTCATGATCAGCAATACTTCCATTGCCTCAATTCAATCAACTCTAGTCAATTATTACGCCTTTATTTAAAGAGATTTTTCATATTCTTGCAGGAATGTTATTCAAAGTCGTCTGCTGTAGAAGTGTTGTACGACAATTCTGCAGCAGACGACTTTGAACATAATTTCTCCAAAAAAAGAAAATCTCTATAATTGAATGAAAAACCTATGCCTAAAAGTGGAAAACATTGTGGCAAAAGGGGAAATTGCTCGTTTTGAGAAATTTCTTCTTTTGTCACAATGTTTTCAAAAAGCTGTCTACTGCAGATGGGTCAGAAAGCATCTATATGAGGGAAAGGGTTAAACCTATCATAATAACCTGGTATAAGATGAGATAAAACAAGAGAAAAAGCTAGAGATCTGATTTATCACTTTACCACATACAAGAAATCTGCAGCAGACGACTTAGAGAATATCTAGGCAAAAATATGGAAAATATCTCTTGGTATAGAAGATTCATGTAAAATGTTATTGAATTCCACCCAGTGGTTTGTTAGAAATAAGCCGGACACAATATGGCTTCCGGCCGACCGACAGACAGACAGCCCGACACAGTGACTCATATATACCGACTCATATAAACCCCTCTTCTTCGAAGGGGGTATAATGATGAAAATTATGATAATTGGCAGTTTCAGCCAGTAAATGCATTGTCTAACCTTTCCCACATACAGACTCTTTCTGATGCCTCAACAAAAAAAATCCTCTTTTGCCACAATGTTTTCATCTGTATTAACCCTTTCCCACTTGTAGACGCATCCCTAGCAGATTAGTCTTGAACTTTAAACTATTTTGAATAGTTATACAAGATTTAAAAGACTGGATATTCTATATTTCAGCCGTGGTGTTTTTGAAGTCGTCTGCTGCAGTTTTTTGTATGTGGGAAAGGATTAAATTATCCTTTCATTTACAGAGATTTTTGCCATTTTTTGTCTAGATGCTTTCAAAGTCATCTACTGCAGATGTGTTGTATGTGGGTAAGCGAAGAAAAGGATAAATTTCTAATGATGAGCTGTTATTATTAAAATGTTAACCTTTCACATAATGTTTTCCAATAAGTATCAGAATAAATCCTTCAAATTCTGAGATATTATAACTGTCCCCAGATGAAGCCCATTTCAAGTTATGAGTTAACCCTTTCCCACATACAGACACTTTCTGGTGCCTCTTCAGCCTAAGACTTCTGATAGCATTGTGGCAAAGGGAGAAATTGCTCATAACAAGCAATTTCTCCTTTTACCAAAACATCATCTTATTTATTCAATAATTGTTCTTTCATTTAAAGAGAATTTGCATAATTTTTACCAAAAGTTTTTAAAGACGTCTCCTGAAGAATTGATTAATTGGGGTTTAACGCCATTTTCAACAATATTTAAGTCATATCACAGCGGCCAGTTCACCTACTCATGTTTCTTGGCTTTCTCACACCAGTACTTCATACAACATTCTTTCCAAGCAATTGCTGCTTTTCCACATAGACTGATAGCCCATTTTATGGAAGACGAATGGCGCTTGTCACAATGACTTTTGTCAAACGTTGGAAAGAATGTTGGCTAAGCTGGGGTTCGAACTCCCAACCCCTGGATTGACAGCCCGGGTCGCTACTGGAGCTCGGCTAAAGAAACAAGAACAACAGCACAAAAAATGAGGAGAGATTGCATGTTCAGTGCAGAGCTCTAGATAAGGGGCATTTTTCATGTTCAAAAATCCTTATTTGTAAAACCCTATGTTTTGGCACTCAAAAAAAGACAATTCTATTGAGTACCCATAACATAGGATTGTGTTGAGTAATAAGAGAAGTATTGTGGGGTAAAGACCTGTTCACTCCCTCTTATTTAGTTCTCTGAATGTTCACCATACATACTTGTCTTTTCAACACGGCAGCTACGTGTGCATTGACAATTTTCAACAATTTAGGTTCCTCGACATCTTTCTTGTCCCCAAGCGGTGAGCTTCTGAAGCGCTCACGTAACCTGCGCGCTGCACACATGACTCAAACATTTTGTAAATCACTCAAGTTTTGTCCATTTACGTTGTCCCCATCAGTTCTTTTTACTTGTTCGATTGGATAAACCTTTCAATGTTCTATGATATTCGAGCAATTTCACCATTTGCCACAATGTTTTCAACTTCATTTAGTAGATAAGCTTAGATTTAAACAGATGTTCCATGTTTTAAATTGGATATTTTCAAAGTGGTCTGCTGCAATTTTGCTGCATGTGGTTAACCTTTTCCAACATACAATAAATCTGCAGCAGACCACTTTGAAAACATACCTACAAACATATGGAAAATCTCTATAACTGAAAGTGTAGTTATTGAAAACAATTGAAACCATTATGGCAAAAGAAGAAATTGCTGATCATGAGAAATTTTGATTTTTGCCACAATGTTTTCAAAGCATATTCTGTTTGCTGTATATCAGCCACATGCTTCTTGTTTACATTGTTAAAGTATTTTTACCCTTTCCCCCATACAATAAATTTGCAGCAGACGACTTTGAAATCATGTTTGCAAAAGTATGGAAAATCTCTACAAGCGAAAACTTAATTATTGCAAAGAGTTGTGGCAAACAGAGAAATTGCTAATTTTGAGCAATTTCTCCTTTTGTCAAGATGATTTCTAAAGTCGTCTGCTGCGGCGTCCGAAAGTGTCTGTATGTAGGAAAGGGTTAACAATCTTGTTTTGCTGTATATATACCACAAATAGCTCCATGCACCATTCTCCAATGTAATAACACAATAAACACAAATCCATATATTTATATACCAGTATGCCATTAGTTTGTAACTTGCACAAAATATATTGCTCATCCCGAGGTATGTAGTCAAATATACCAAGATATACCCAGATGTATGTATGTACTCATTTCGACTGTTTCAGTTTGTATTTAACTGTACATGATATTTACATAAATACAAATGACAATTTCTATTACTCAAGATGTTTTAAAATCAGACAAATCACTATAAATTAATTGGTTCATCAAAATGAATGCAATTTAAACTCCTTAATTACATGATAATGTAAACAAATAAATTGTTTTCATGTTTATATTCCACAAAAATATTTCCATGGTAGCAGGATGAATCACTAATTAAATATCTCATGTTTGCATACATCTGACAATTTTTTTTTTACAGTCTATTGCCATATTGGAAATTTGCAACATTTTAACTTCCATCACTTTCTTCTCTCAGGCCTATCATAAGTTTCATAAATCAAATATATTATTTGAGAAGATTTTTTAAGAGGGATATGCTTTGAAATTAAAATTTCTTATAACATACTAAATGATTTCTGTTAATTTCAAATACAGAGATGAAAACAATGTGGATAAAGGAGGAAGGAAAAAAAGATAATCCTTAAAATTTCCTAAATATTTTCAAAAAATGTTAGAAGTTGTCAGAGGAAAGGATTAACCCTTTCCCACATACACAAATCTGAAGCAGACAACTTTGAAATCATGTTGGCAAAAGTACGGAAAATATTCATTTATATGCACTTATTCATGATCCCTGGATAAAGTAACCAATACTGGGCTAGTAAATGTGCCTCCACCATAACAGCCATGACTGGGGATCTTTGCAAGTATACTCGGTTCCAAATGACCGACGCTTAAACAACTCAGCCCCAGCATATTCCACAATATTATGAAAATCTCTAATGAAAGTATAATTAACAACAACAGGTGACACATGCATTGCGACATTTTGCCACATTGATTTCAAATTGCATTTTCAATGGAAGAGGGTATTGAACAGTTTCTTCTTTTCCCATATTTTATTTTCAATTCACTTATCTGTTGCTAAAATGGTCAAAGTAAGTTCTTGCAAAATCAGTGATTCTGATAAAAGAAGGAAATGTTTGTAAAACATTAACAAGAGCATTGAAGGAACACACATGTTGTCTTCCAATGACATCCGTGCAAATACATGACAGGCAGATGGACAGACAGAGAAGTTATCCCTATGTGTCACCTCAGAAGGAGACAGAAAGGGTTTAGTTTATCTAATGTCCAAAATAGGTTGATACACTACTACCTAAAACCATAAACATTGCTTTTAACAAAACTTTTTTCAAATGATGAACAGTTGAAGTTTTCTGAAGTCAAACTTTTATCTTTACAATGTCATTTAAACCTCTCATAATGAGCAATTTCTCCTTTAACCACATTGTTTTCATCTCTGTTAAATAGTAATAATTTCATTCATTGAGTATTTATTAAGTAGAGTTAATACTCCCAAGTTCTACATAATATTTGATTATGTAGAAAAAAAGAACTCCCATTTAGACCACCATATTAAACCTATATGACTTCAAATCACAAAATAATCTGTTTTACCATGTCATTATGCAGCATAACAAATCGATGGAAATGCCTTTCTCTTCATAAAACGGTGATTTATCTCATTATCTCGTATTGAAACAGAGCTTAAAATCATGATAAGGCAAGAACATGTATGTGCATGTTCAGGTTTTTTTCTTCTCTTTTTATTTTACTAATGATAATGTTGCCTTCTTGTTGAAATAATCCTCATTTAACCCTTTCCCTCATACAAGAAATCTGCAGCAGACGACTTTGAACATATTTTGTCAAAAAATGAAATATCTGTGTAATTGAATGGATAACCTATGACTAAAAGTGGAAAACTTTGTGGTAAAAGGAGAAATTGCTCATCATGAGCAATTTCTTCTTTTGTCACAATGTTTTCAAAAGTCGTCTGCTTCAGAGGCGACAGAAAGCGTCTATATGTGGTAAAGGGTTATCAAGCCCCATTCCAATCATACTTTCTTTTTTGTAGAATATATTTTTTCACTCTAAAACATATTAAACATTTCTCAAATACCACATATTTGCTTGTTCATTTAGAGCAGTACATCCTTTTATCACAACTAAATTTCCAAGTCTTCTGCTCCAGATGTGTCAAAATGTGTTTGCACTTGATAAAGGGTTAAACAGTCTATGAACATTTCTCTTCCATCAATATCAAAATTGGGTTCTCCTTATTATTTTGTATTAATGTTTTAAATTTTTTTTTTTTTTTTTTTTTTTTTTTACAGTATAAGAAAAACCCGTTAGATTATTGGTTAAAAGGGTTGAGATCCGTTATATTTGAGGCACTATATTGAGGTTATATTTAACCTGTGGGTTATTTGCTCAGGTAAATACATTTTCTCTCCTGTTAAACCATTCCCTCGTACAATAAATCTGTAGCATACAGCTTTCAAAACATTTAGGTAAAAATGTGGAAGTTCTCTTCCGATGAAAGTATAACACATTGTTGAAAACATTAAGACAAAAGGAGAAATTGCTCATGAGCAATTTCACCTTTTGCCACAATGTTTTCAAAAGCTATTTGCTGAGATACGTCAATAGTGTGTGCAGCTGGGAAATTTTTCCTCTGATATTATATTAATAGATTCCTCTACTTCAAAAACCAAAGAAAATTGGAACTTTTGATAAGTAGCTTGAAAACATTGTGAGAGATTTCATCTCTTTCTACAATGTTTAAACAAGAGCGCCAAATGTCACAAAATACGCCCGTCCTGTTTTTTTGAGACCAATTAAGTATAGTGATAATTGGTTGTACATTAGGCAAATTTAGAGAGCAGACACTGTTAGTACAGTTTTGGCCATTTCGAGGGACATAAGTGTGTAGTGACTAAGATAACATGGTAAGTTATCAAACTTGTCCAAGATATTATGCCAATATACATTCTGACCAAATTTGGTGATGATTGGACAAAGGCTTCTAAAGTTATTGAGCTGACAAGACCAATTTTAGGTAATTTCTATAATTAAAGGGCAATAACTCTTGATTGACTAAAGCAATATGGCTAGTTATCAAAATTGTCCGAGATATTATGCCAATACACATTCTGACCAAATTCGGTGATGATTGGACCAAGGCTTCTAAAGTTATTGAGCTGACAATCCCAATTTTAGGTTATTTCTTTTATAAAAGGGCGATAACTCTTGATTGACTTAAGCGATATTGCTAGTTAACGAACTTGTCCGAGATATAATGCCAATACACATTTATTGAGCTGACAAGACCAATTTTAGTTTATTTCTATAATTAAAGAGCAATAACTCTCAATTGTCTAAAGCGATATGGCTAGTTATCGAACTTGTCCGAGATATTATGCCAATACACATTCTGACCAAATTTGGTGATGATTGGACAAAGGCTTCTAAAGTTATTGAGCTGACAAGACTAATTTTAGGTAATTTCTATAATTAAAGGGCAATAACTCTTGATTGACTAAAGCGATGTGGCTAGTTATCGAACTTGTCCGAGATATTATTTCAATACAAATCCTGACTAAATTTGGTGATGATTGGACAAAGGCTTCTAAAGTTATTGAGCTGACAAGACCAATTTTAGGTAGTTTCTTTAATAAAAGGGCGATAACTCTTGATTGACTTAAGCGATATGGCTATTTATCAAACTTGTCTGATATATTATCCCAATACACATTCTGACCAAATTTGGTGATGATTGGACAAAGGCTTCTAAAGCTATTGAGCTGACAACATACTGGACGCCGCCCGCCCGCCCACCAGCCCGCCCGTACGCCGCAGGTAAAACTATAATACGATCCGTTTTTTCAAAACGGGCGTATAAAAAAGTAATCTGTATCAGGTTTATCAGGCTTATGTAATACTTTTGAAGGTTGCAAGTTCTCAAAAAAGTCTGTGCTGGAGTAATTTATGCAAAAAGTAGACGAAGATTACCTTTCTGAATATTGTCCCAAGAAACATTTCAAAGAAATTAAACATCACAATTGACACTTATAAAATGTTGATTACCTCAATCCTAAAGTACATATAACTGGACATACCCTCAATTGTGTTTCAAAGATGAGGGACCTGCAGTGCTTTCCCAGATATATACTGTATCTTGATTTCATATATGAGCCATAACACTTCATGACTTGTAAACAGTGATTGAATGGTTTTCAAATTAATGCAAATTTTGATGAAACTGCCCTCTTGCACAGTCGGTTTTTGTAATCTTAAAATGCATTAACCCTTTCCCTCATACAACAATTCTGCGCAGAGGACTTTAAACATATTTTGTCAAAAAAAAGAAAATCTCTATAATTGAATGGATAACCTATGACTAAAAGTGGAAAACATTGTGGCAAAAGGAGAAATTGCTTGTTTTGAGCAATTTTTCTTTTGTCACAAGGTTTTCAAAAAGTTGTCTGCTGCAGAGGCGTCCGAAAGTGTCTATGAGGGAAAGGGTTAAGGATGCCTGTATGAATATATGACAAACAGACTGTGCACAGGCGCAGTCTGATCTAAACATTTGCTAGTCGCCAAGATCTAAAGGTTTGTTTTCTAATGTCATGGCTGTGATATCATCTTTAACAGTTTATCCGATATTCAATTAACCCTTTCCCACATACAACAAATCTGCAGCAGATTCCCTTTAAAATTATTTATTTTGTAAGATATATGGAAACTCTCCATAAATGAAAGGACCATAATCAAATAAAGTGGAAAACATTGTGGCAAAAGGAGAAATTGCTGTATTTGCCACAATTATCTCAAAAGTCATCTGCTGCAGATGTGTCTGAAGCGTTAATATTATTAGTATTGATACAGAAAGAAAACATTGTGTGAGAATTTGAGCAATTTCACTTTTTACAAAAATGTTTTCAAATGCGATCTGCTGAAGAGTTGTATCTGGCAGATGGTTAAGAGACAGAGTATGGAACACAAAACAATTTGAGTAGCAGTAATGTTAACTTGATAATGAAAAAAATTAAGTGTACCTACAACCTTTTCAAGTTATGGGTTAACCCTTTCCCACATCGATAGACACTTTCTGGCACAACTTCAGCAGCCAACTTGAAAATATTGTGGCAAAAGGAGAAATTGTCACAATGTTTCCTTATTTATTCAATAACTGTCCTTTCATTTGTAGAGAATTTCCATAGTTTTTACTAAATGTTTTTAAAGTCTTCTGCTCAAGATTTGCTGCATGTGGGAAAGGGTTAACCCTTTCCCTCATATAGATGTTTTCTGACGCCTCTGCAGCAGACGGATTTTTGAAAACATAGTGACAAAAGAAGAAATTGCTTAAAACAAGCAATTTCTCCTATTAATTGCCACAATGTTTTCCATTTTTAGTCATAGGTTATCCATTCAATTTAAGAGATTTTCTATCTTTTGACAAAATATATTCAAAGTCGTCTGCTGCAGAATTGTTGTATGAGGGAAAGGCTAACCCCCACGATCAAGAGGGCCATATGGCAAGGTTATCAAGAAGTATCATCTACAGCATTATGTAACGTTTCCTTGAACAAAACTGATAAAACAGCATTTCATTAATTTACACTTTCCTACATACAACAAAACTGATAAAACAGCATTTCATTAATTTACACTTTCCTACATACAACAAAACTGATAAAACAGCATTTCATTAATTTACACTTTCCTACATACAACAAAACTGATAAAACAGCATTTCATTAATTTACACTTTCCTACATACAACAAAACTGCAGCAGACAACCTTGAAAATATCTGGGCAAAGACCCCAAAAATCTCTGTAAATGAAAGTACAACTATTGAAAAAAGTTAAAAACATTGTGGTAAAAAGGAGAATTTTTTCAAAGCAATCAATCCTGCTGTGCTGCATCAGACGACTTTAGAAAATATTGTGACAAAAAAAAGAAATTGCTCATGATGAGTAATTTCCCCTTTTGCCACAATGTTTTCACTTTTATTAAAAAAAAAAGAATCCTTTCAATTTTTCCAATTGTTGTCAATATATTTTCAGTCTTCTGCTGCAGATAAGTTTCAAGTGTAAGAAATGGGTAAAGCAATAAAAGTGATAGAACTGTGAATTTCTACCTTTCCTTAAGCTAATTCCCTAACATGTCCACATATTTCCATTAACCCTTTCCCACATATCAAAGCTTGTTGATGCCTCTGCAGCAGACGACTTTTTGAAATTATTTTGACTAAAGGAGAAAACAAGCAATTTCTCCTTTTGCTACAATTTTTCGACTTTTTTTAGTACCTTCATTTATATTTAGATTTCCAATAATTTTGCCAATACATTTTCAAAGTCGTCTGCTGCAGATTTATTGTATGTGGGAAAGGTTTAAGCAGGGAGGTCTAAAATCAACATATCAGCGTATAGAGTTCATCAGAATGCAGCATTAAGAGATAACAGTGATGCTACAATGAGGTTCCATGAGCCAGAACATGGGACACCTTACATCAGACAATAAAACCTTATCTTATATCAGCCATGTCATTCTCAGACGTACTTTAGGAGCTTTTAAAACAGGGAAGATCTGCATCAGTCTGAGCAGGAGCTTCTCTGTTTGCAATCTTGTCGCACAAGCATTACTGAAGCCACCGGAGAAAAAAACAAAAAACATGTATGAAATTTGATTGTTACTGTAATTAACCGTTTCCCTCATATAGAAACTTTCTAACGTCTCTGCAGCAGACGGCTATTTAAAAACATGGCGACAAAAGAAGAAATTGCTCAAAACAAGCAATTTTTCCTTTTGTCACCATGTTTTCAACTCTATTCAATTATTGTTCTTTCATTTAAAGGGATTTTCTGTGCTTTTGACTAAATGTTTTCAAAGTCGTCTGCTTCGGATTTGCGGAATGTGGGAAAGGGTTAACTTCCAAACCTTCGATTGGTCAGTTTCTATGTGACATGGCTTATATGATACCACCAAATACTTTTTAACCCTCTTTTCCAATATACAACAAATCTACAACAGCAGACAACAGAGAAAATCTTTTAGGAAAATTATAGAAAATCTTTACAATTGAAAGTTAAATTTTAGGATAGAGTTGAAAACCTTGTGGCAAAAGCAGAAATTGCTCATTGTAAGTAATTTCTCCTTTTGCTACTATGTTTTCGAAAGACGTCTGCAGCAGATGCGTCATAAATAAATCTGTAAGTGGGAAAGGTTAATACAATTGCCAACATTTGAAAAAGCACATGACAATTGTGCAGAGTGAATGTCAAAAATTGCCTTTAAAAAAGGTATATGAGGAAACAGAGTAAATTATGTGCAATTTCTTCTTTGATCTTTATTTTATATAAGGGTCTCTGATGCAGAGTCCTTGAAGTCAAATCTATTTGGGAGGAAAGGTAATCCTTGCAATCAGTCAGCAAGCAGACCACATACATAGCAGGTTCTTTTTCTTCTCATTTTATTATTATTTTATACATTTACAAAATCAACTTGTTAAAATAAATGTGGGGAGACAAGTACTGTTTGAGACATGACAGAGGGGTTCTGCCAACTCTGCAGCAGATGTGATTTTGACATTGTACTTTAGTCCTTTTATACTTAACCCATTACTTCACAGAACAATGGCCTGATAAGCACCCTGTAGTGTATACTGGCTTATCAGTTTTACTGCACTGAGCGCACAAGAGTTTTTGGGAAATTTTACAATTTTGACACCTGTGTAATAAATCCTAAAATATGGTTAATTTCTATGCATTGGACTGATTTAATGAAAGATTATGAAATGCTGCAGATACAATTTACTATATAGCGGTGTTTTTCATTTTTACCTATCTAAATTAGTTTAGTTTCTACAGTAAATTAAAAATACTTTTTTTTTTTTCTTTTTTTCTCAGTCTTATTTTGCGCTTACGTTGATATTTAAATAAATTCCATGTTGAAACAACAAGTCATAATGGTCAAACAAACCAATATCTATTTAAAGATAGAACAAAGCTATGATTAACATTAAAAGTTGTATTTGAATTGCCTCATATTTGGTTAAAAATACTTACGATGAAATGAACAAGTAAACTTCAAAAAATATTTAATCCATTTCCGCCTGAAGACACATTTTTCGCATCTGCGGCAGACGAAATTGAAACATATTGACAAATAGGAAATTGCGCAATAGCTCTCTGTAAGCCACTATATATTTCCTTTGTTTCAAAGTGGAAATGACCTTCTACGTCATATGTCACAGGAGGTCACGCTGTGTAGTGTGGTAGCACGTGGTCGACCGCAGTTGATTGGGTGCATGGTCATATTTCACTGAGATCACGCGTGATTTATGGATAATTTGATTGGATATAAAGTTAACACGATAGTTTTTCATTGGAGAATTATATTAGTTTATTATAATAGCCAACATGATATACGTCGAAAGGACTTGATTTTATAGAGGACAGAGGACGCGTATTCAAATTTCAAAACAGAAATATATAGCGGCTCAAATCATAATGGAGGTTTGGGTATGTAAATTGAAGTGCATTTTAAGGATATTCTTTAACTGGAAACATACCAAATTTTCACCGGATTTTTAAAGGTAAGATATCAATGCATCGAATGGGCTATTTTTTTAAATAAATTTTAGAATCTAAAAAGGATTATATTAGATACAAAAACAGAAGCGCTCTAAGGCGTCTCTGTGCCGTAGTGGATCGAGGTGCTCTAAAGCGCCTCTGTGCGTCTATAGAAAGCAGCGCTCTGAGGCGCTTGCGTGACGTAATGGGTTAAAACATTGTTTATTATCACCAGAGCTCTAGATAAGGAGCGTTTTGCTTGTTCTAAAATCCTTATTTTATCCGCTATCCTATGCTGTGGGTACTCAAAAGAATTTGGTTGGATGATAAGACAGATATTGTGGGGAAAAGAGCTTTAAACTCCTCCTTATCTGGACCTCTGTTATCACTGTAGGCCCAATACTTAGGGATATTATGCATGACACAAAAAAAAACAGAAGGAAAAGACTGACGAAAGACAATAACCTTACACAGACCCCCAATCCAAAGATGGAGTGTAAAAATAAATTCTTACCTCAATTATTTGTGATGCCTCATCGTCAGACATGTATACTGTCCAAAGACCACTAGACTGTGGCTGTAAGGACATTCGACACAAACCTGCCCGTGTCAGTGGCTCTATAAATTCTCCCAAACCATTGGGAACGCCTGTGAAATAGATAATAGTAACCCTTCATAACTTTGTTCTAACAACAACAACAACAACAACATATGCCAATTATAAACAGATGTGCTGATTGATCTGGTAATACACTGATCTAAAATGCCCTATGGTTTGTTTTGTAGAGCTTTGCTCAAATCTTGATTTATAAGTGAGAATTTCTTCAATACAGAAAGTGGAAAAAATGTGGGAAATAGAAGTTAAATTCAAAGTTAACATATCACAAAGTACATATTAATCATTTCACAATGTTTTGCCTAATATCGGGCTCGTTCTGAGTAATTTCACCATTTATTGCAATGTTTTCAAAAGTCATCTGCAACAGCAGGCATCAAATGTCGTCTGTGTGAAGTAATGGGTTAAGATCTACCTTTAACAGTATCACATGAATATCCATCCTCTGGCAACAAAAATGGCAGCTGAAGATCTTGGTCTTCTTCTAGCTGGACTACACGCCCATCGGATCGTATCAAATCGTCAGCCATGTTCTCAGCCACAGACACTACATTGTCAATCAAATTCTGGGGTATTGCAGGTTCCATGGGCTCTGGTACATAGCGCTCTAGAAGCTCTCGCAGTTGGAGGGAGTTGAGTTTAAAACACTGGGAACTTATGTTGGCAATGTCGTCGGGGCTACTTTTTGGTGCTTGCAACAAATGGGCAGCCTGAAAAAAAGTTTGTGATCTAAAGTTCTTATATTCTTCAATTGTTAAAGCATTTTTTTTTTAATAGAAAGTTACATTGCTATTTACAAAATTTAAAAGGCCTACTGGTAGTTAGACCATTCAATGAAAATGACGGCACATGTGATTCCTTTCATATGTCTTCATGTCAAATTCTTTTCTATAAATACTCTTAATTTGGGAAAGTCTACCTACAACCTATCATGTAATTAGTTATATCAATTAAAACATTATCATAAAAATCTTGGCCCAAATGACCTCCCAAAACAGATTCCAGGCTTCCTTTTCATCTAAGCTACCTAATTTGGTTAAGAATCAGCCTGGAGAAGTCAAAAGATTTTCATTCTTTCACACTTTTCATAATTAATATATAAGCAATACAATAAAATCTGATTTTACAATGATGAGGAGTGTCTTGTCCCACAGAAATCTGAAGCAGACAACTTCCCAACCAAAATATGGAAATTTTCCGTAAATGAAGTTTAATTATGGAATAAAATTGAAAACATTGTCCAGAGGTCCAGATAAGGAGGCATATTCAGCTCTTTTCCCCGCAATATCTTTCTTATCATCCAACCAAACCCTATGATCTGGGTACTCAAAAGAATCATCTCAATGAGACGATTCTTTTGAGTACCCACAATTTAGGGTTATAAAGTCAAATAAGGATTTTAGAACATGCAAAACGCCCTTCATCTAGAGCTCTGATTGTTTTACAAGTCGTCTGCTGCAGAGGCGTCAGACAGTGTCTGCATGTGGGAAGGGTAAAATCTCACCTGTATAATTCTACACAGATGGCAGTCTGCAGCAAGTTCCAGTCCTTGTTTCTCAGCCCAAGCCTCCACACGAGCCAGTCGTCTCTTCAGCCTGACTCCCCATGCCCTGGTACAAAGACTGATCCTCTTCTCGGTCACCAAAATGTTGAACACCCACATGTTGATAAAATGGAAGAGTTGGGAGAATAGTTGGATAGTCAGTGCAGCATTTACCCGACAACGTCGCAGTAGATTCATTGCAGAGGATAATGTGTCCAAAATATCCAACATTGTTGGTTTGTTTCTGTTAAACCTGCTTCGGTCATCTGTAAAGAAAATATAACAAAAATATTTTAAATGTTATATTGAGAATATTAACTATGAAGGACATTCAAAACATTCAATCAAAGCTTTCTAGGGAGAACACTTAGAAAAACACAAAATGCAGAGGGCCAGATAAGGAGGCATATACAGCTCTTATCCACACAATATCTCTCTTATCATCCAACCAAACCTTATGATGTGGGTACTCAAAAGAATCTCTTGAGTAACCACAAAATAGGGTTATACTGTCAAATAAGGATTTTTGAACATGCAAAACACCCCATATCTAGAGTTCTGAAATGCATCAAAGTTAATACAAGCATTTAGGCAGATCATCGAGACTGACATGAATGAGAACATTACCAACTCTTATTATTTCCTAAGAATTTCTGTCATCCTTCCTTTGGTATAACATTTAATCCTTTCCCACATACAACAAATCTGCAGCAGATGACTTTGAAAACATGGTGAAACAAGAGTGCCAAATGTCACAAAATACGCCTGTCCTGTTTTTTTGAGACCAATTAAGTATAGTGATAATTGGTTGTACATCAGGCAAATTTAGAGAGCAGACACTGTTAGTACAGTTTTGGCCATTCGAGGGACATAAGTGTGTAGTGACTAAGATAACGTGGTAGGTTATCAAACTTGTCCCAAGATATTATGCCAATACACATTCTTACCAAATTTAGTGATGATTGGACAAAGGCTTCTAAAGTTATTGAGCTGACAAGACCAATTTTAGGTAATTTCTATAATTAAAGGGAGATATAGATTGACTAAAGCAATATGGCTAGTTATCAAGCTTGTCCGAGATATTATACCAATACACATTCTGACCAAATTTGGTGAAGATTGGACAAAGGCTTCTAAAGTTATTGAGCTGACAATCCCAATTTTAGGTAATTTCTTTTATAAAAGGGCGATAACTCTTGATTGACTTAAGTGATATGGCTAGTTATCGAACTTGTCCGAGATATTATG
This sequence comes from Serripes groenlandicus, assembly GCA_031761405.1. Lineage (NCBI taxonomy): Eukaryota > Metazoa > Mollusca > Bivalvia > Cardiida > Cardiidae > Serripes > Serripes groenlandicus. The sequence goes on from JASEVX010000005.1 coordinate 74,206,473, forward strand.
CCAATACACATTCTGACCAAATTTGGTGATGATTGGACAAAGGCTTCTAAAGTTATTGAGCTGACAAGACCAATTTTAGGTAATTTCTATAATTAAAGAGCGATAACTCTCAATTGACTAAAGCGATATAGCTAGTTATCAAACTTGGTGATGATTGGACATAGGCTTCTAAAGTTATTGAGCTGACAAGACTAATTTTAGGTAGTTTCTATAATTAAAGGGCAATAAATCTTGATTGACTGAAGTGATATGGCTAGTTATTATGCCAATACAAATTCTGATTCAATTTGGTGATGATTGGACAAAGGCTTCTAAAGTTATTGAGCTGACAACATACTGGACGCCGCCCGCCCGTACGCCACAGGTAAAACTATAATACAATCCGTTTTTTCAAAACGGGCGTAAAAAAACGGGCGTATAAAAACCTGAAAAATCTCCATAAAATATAGCTTAATTGTTAAATAAAGTTGAAAACATTGAGGCGAAAGGAGAAATTGCTCATCATGAGCAATTTCACCTTCGGCCACAATGTTATTAAAAGTCGTCTACTGCTATCGCTTCAAAATGTGTCTGCAGGTGGGAAAGGGTTGACCACATGTCTTGCTCTATATTCCAGTAAGTCTCAAGTCCAAGGGACAAACAACTGTTATTACTGGGGAATTTCCAGTTCTAGGCTAGGAAATGTGCCTTGTCTAAGGGCACTCCACCAGTAAAGATCAAAGACAAGATGCCTGGTTTGAATTCTCCCACACATATCGGCGGCCACAGCAGTCCAACCTGTGTTTAAAGACCACCTATGGGAAGAAAACAATATGGTATTTGTCCACAGGTGGTCTTTGGTTGCAGGGTCATTTATGCAGAACATGAGTAGTTAGAAAATTAAAAGTGTTGTTGCTATAGACAGGGAATTACTATACAAAGGTGGTCTTAAGCACAGGTTTAACTGTACTGTGATCATCAGAAATTGTCCAAACAGACGACCCTGAAACTATTATATTTGGTGAACTGTAAGGTAAAACACTTTTCCACATACAAAAAATCAGCAGCAGACGAAGTTGAAAACAAATTAACAAAAACATGAACAAACTGAGAGCTATATTATTAAAAAGAGTTGAAAACATTGTGACTAAAGAAGAAATAGCTCATCATGAGCCATTTCTCCTTAAATCGCAATGTTTTCAAAAGTCGTCTGCTGCAGAGGCATCAGTAAGCATCTCTAGGAGGGAAAAGGTATACCATACCCATCTCATCAAAGTCCTCATTCTCATCTAGGAATGCAGGCAGAGTTCTCTGAAGGTCATACTGCAGACATCGGACAAGGTGGTGAAAGGCCATCTGTACTGCCTCAGCTAGCATCTCCTGAGAATCCTGCGCAAACAGGTGAATGTCTCTGTCCATCTTGAAGAAGTGGAGAATTTCCGAAGCATTGGCCATCCAGAAAGCAAGAGATGCCGGATTGTCCCTGTTTTCCTAAAAATGGCAAAGAAGTAAAAAATTACTTACACAGCGCCTGTTAATCCATTACCTATTATCAACTTTGAAATGATTACAAGAAAGGAATCTTAAAACTAAAACATATGCAGAGGTCCAGATAAGGAGGGGTACACAGCTCTTTTCTCGACACTATCTCTCTCATTACCCAACCAAACCCTAGCATGTGGGTACTCAAAAGAATCCTCTCATCGAAATTATTCTTTTGAGTACTCACAACATAGGGTTAGTGTCAAATAAGGATTTAAGAGCATGCAAAACACTATTATAATGAGCAATTTCTCCTTTTGCCACATAACTTTCAAAAGCCGTCTCCTGCAGAGGCGTCTGAAAGCGTCTGTATGTGGAAAAGGGATAAATACTATATATTGAGGGCTTGGCGTGAAACGGTTGTAACTAAAAACCTATTTTGAAAACCCTGGTTTAGGGGCAATTTTGACCCCTTTGTAAACAATGCAAATTTCCATTGTTTACCAAGAAAAATGATTTAATGCTTATAAAGACTTTATGGCGAAGTGATTAACATCGTAAAAAAAAGACAGATTTAAGTTACAACCATTTCACGCCAAGCCCTCGATATTGTGACAGTTTTGGTTGCATTTCTTTCAAGTAGTACCTACCATTCATGTGATATGACAAAACTTTCTCAGTTATATCACGGCGGCCAGTTCACCTACTCGTGCATTTCCTGGTTTTCGTCAGAAAAGGAGGACCAATGTTTATTTTGAGCATTTTTCCCTTTGTCACCATGTTTACTACCATTGTCAAATTGCTTAACCCTTTCCCTCATATAGACGCTTTCTGACGTCTCTGCAGCAGACGGCTTTTTGAAAACATATTGACAAAAGAAGAAATTGCTCAAAATGAGTAATTTCTTCTTTTGACACAATGTTTTCCACTTTTAGACATAGGTTATCCATTCAATTATAGAGATTTTCTCTTTTTTGACAAAATATGTTTAAATTGTCTGCTGCAAAATTGTCGTATGAGAAAAAGGGTTAAGTTTAAAGGAAAAGGTTAATGATACATACCTGTATTGATTGATTGGTCATCTGAGATATTTTATCCACTAGAGAGGTCAGTTTATGAGCTCGTTCAGCTGGTGCAAGCTCCGGTCGGTAGACACTGGACAATCTGTATCTCACAGCAAGATATAACGTGTACGTGGTGGACAATTTAAACTGTGTGGCCGACACATTGGTCTCCAAAATCACACAACGAAGGAATTCATTTTCTCCTGTAAAAGAATTATCTAGACTTTAAACAACTATCCGATCAATTGAATCAACAAATCAGAAATATTGAACAGGTACATAAATTGTCATAAATATAGACATCTTATGACTTTAAACCCTTTTCAATTGGCAGCAGATGATTTTTGACAGCATGAAAACATAGTGGCAAAAGAGGAAATTGCTCATAATGAGCAAATTCTTATCTTGTCACAATGTTTTCAACTCCTATAAATCATTCAACTTATACAAATTTGTATCTACAAATATTTTACATATTTTGTCAAAACGTTTACAACGTCTTCTGCTGCAGATATGTTATATGTGGGAAAGGGTAAATGCACATATTGATATATGTGTGTTGTTCACCACAAAGAGATGATATTTTAGCCTCAGATAATACTAAAATCTTTTCAAGTCAGCATTCTTTGATTATGCATGGAACTTTGTCATATTCGGCACATTACCTAAGAAATCATCTGAAATGCTATTTAAGTGTTTGTACAGCCATATGCTTGTCAAAAGAAAAAGTTATATGTCTCACTCCATGCTATTACCTATCAAAATGAATTTCTTAAAAGAGAATTAACTTTGAAAATATAATGTCTTTTTGAAAAATCAAAATGAAAGATCATGAAAACTCAAATATACAATTTCAAGGCACTAGCATAATTATGCACTTCATAAGTTATGACAATCAAACAATTGTCTTACTATAAATGCATTTTCTCCTTTTCCCGCAATGATTCAAAAGTTGTCTGCTTCAGATGTGTCAGAATGTGTCTACACGTTTGAAAGGGTTAATTTTGTTTGTTTTATTTTGTTTCTGTTTCAAAAACATATGTAAAGAATGATAACTCTAAAATATATGCAGGCATCAATACAGAGTTAACTCCCTTGTCTCATAAGCATCTTTATACTTACTCTCATCTCGAAATTCTAGACTAGAAGGAAGGGCATCATCGAATCTAGGCCCTTCTGTACGGCCACCATCCCTTGGTGATCTACAAAACACAATACAAAATGTTGTTGCATTTTACAACTTTATTGCCAGATTATCTATTAATTGACTTCAATGAGTCAATAAGAATAAGTAGCAGAAGTTTAAATTTCACTTCTGATCGATATATTTTCGCAAGGTATTAATTTCGCGAGGAGGTCAGCTTGCGAATATTAGGAAATATAAAATCCTTACGTAATTTAGGTAGTTTAAAGAAGCTATAATGTAATATAATATCATGTTCTACCTCTTGACATTTTGCCATGTTTCAAGTAAATCTGGTTGAAATTGAAGGGGGAGTATGTCGCACCAGATTAGATTTTAAGAAAATAAATCCTTTTTCAAGGTCAGAGGTGAAGGTCACAGGGACATGAAATTTACATCTTGCACATCTACTACTCCTGATTAACATTTATGCCAAGTATGAAGTAAATCAGGTTGAAACTGAAGGAGGAGTACAACAAATTTGATTTTAACAAAAAAAAATCCTATTTCAAGGTCAGAGGTCAAGGTGAAGGTCACAAGGACATGAAATTTGCGTCTTGCACATCTACTACTCCTGATTAACAGTTATGCCAAGTATGAAGTAAATCAGGTTGAAACTGAAGGAGGAGTACAACAGATTAGATTTTAACAAAAAAAAATCCTATTTCAAGGTCAGAGGTCAAGGTGAAGGTCACAGGGACATGAAATTTGCGTCTTGCACATCTACTACTCCTGATTAACATTTATGCCAAGTATCAAGTAAATCAGGTAGAAACTGAAGGAGGAGTACAACGGAACAGATTTTGCGGACAGAACGACTGACCGCCAGGCTGATTCCAGTATACCCCCTTCAAACTACGTTTGCGGGGGTATAAAAATCTGTTAGCTCTGTAAAAATAATAAGTAGCTCTTAATAATTAATTCTTTTAACAATTTCTGTTCGCTTTGTAAAAATAATAAGTAGCTCATGATAATTAATTCCTTTAAAAATTTCTGTTATCTTTGAAATAATAATAAGTAGCTCTATATACAAATATTATATGAAAACTTAGCCAATACTCTCTATTGCTGCTTAACCCTTTCCCTCATATGACAATTCTGCAGCAGACGACTTTGAACGTATTTCGTCAAAAAGTAGAAAATCTCCATAATTGAATGGATAACCTTTGACTATAAGTGGAAAAACATTGTGGCCAAAGGTGAAATAGCTCATCATGAGCAATTTCACCTTTGGCCACAATGTTTTCAAAAGTCGTGCTATTGCGTTAAAACGGTCTGCAGGTGGGAAAGGGTTAACATGATTTGTGCATCGTTTTCAAAAACAGTATCTTCAGAGGCAAGACAGCACTAGCCATATACCTGATATTATATGCTTTGAAAACCTCGGAGTAATCATTTTTCTTGAAAGTTGTAAGTCTATTCTTTGAAAACTGCTAAAGACATTGAGTAGGAAGGAGAAATGGCTTGTTTTGAGATACTTTCGCTTTTCCGACTGTATTTTAAAGTTGTCTTCTTAAGACACCAGTTGTTGTCTGTATAACCCCCTTCTCACCTATAGACGCATTTTGACGCATCTGCTGCAGATGACTTTTGAAAACATCGTGACAAAAGAAGAAATTGCTCAAATTGAGCAATTTCTCCTTTTGCCACAATGTTTTCCACTCGTTTTAATAATAAAACCCTTATTTATGAAGATTTTTCATGTTTTTGTTTAAATTGTTTGCAGTTGTCTGCTGCAGATGTGTTGTATGTGGGAAAAGGTTAAGGAAAGGTTTAATTTAATGGTAAACATTTGATATTCATTTATAACGATACGGACCCTCTTGGCATTTCATCAAAGCTGCTGCCATGTGTACTGCTGGGCATGCTCTGTCTGCTTCCTTGTCTCTGAGCGTTAGGTGGGCGGCCGTCATTGACTGTCTCCACTCGCCCATCCATGTCAAAGTTGGTTTCTGCTGGCCTCTGCTGGTTGGGGGGAGCTCCCTGTTTGTACAGATTATCTGGAATGTTCTGGCCTTTTCTTTGTTTCTGAAATTCGTATACATAACAATCAATCATCTCTATTTCAATATTCAGAGCTCTAGATAAGATGAGTATTTAAAATTTAGCAACCCTTTTTTGACACTCAAACTGTACTGGCCCCAGTGTTCTATTGTTTTAGCCTATACCATTGATCTACTAGACTATCCGTAATTTGTCTATTTTCACAGTTTACTGTATACAGTTACTATTGACTTTCATTTGGGGTGTTTGACCACGGATCGGTTTCAGTCAAAATGTTTTCCATGAGGTTTTAACGTTGATATTGCGTTGTAAAATTGTAAATCAAAATGATCCATCTTTACAATGTAAGTTTTTCTAGGAAATTGAATTATATAATTTTCATATCATGTAAACATTGTGGGAAAAAGTTTATTTCAGTTCCAAATTTATATTCTGGAAAATAGAGGCAGTTTGTCATGTGTGTTTGTGTGTAGCAAGTTTCTGATCTTGGTCAAAAACAAGCCTGTAACTTCCAATAAGTGTATAATTATGACATCTTAGAATAGCTTTGTAATTCTATTTCAGTATTTAGATCAGTTTTGGGAGATTTGGTAAATAATTTTTAATTTTCTCAGAAAATATTGCTATAGCAGTTCTTGAACATTTATTCATGTTTATTTAAAAGTCGTAATAATGACCTAACTGTATTGTGAGCTCACATGTAGTTACACCTTTGTTGTTTCAATGTATTCTAAAGTTAAGCATGGGATTATCTCCCTTGGTAATAATAACACCTATTGATTGATTGTATTTTCTTTATTTTTAGTACTTTACAAGTTGTCTTGGTCAAAAATTAACCCTTTCCCTCATAGACGCTTTCTGACGCCTCTGCAGCAGACAGCTTTTTTAAAACATGGTGACAAAAGAAGAAATTGCACAAAACGTGCAATTTCTCCTTTTGCCGCAATGTTTCCCACTTTTAGTCACAGGTTATCCATTCAATTATAGAGATTTTCCATTTTTTGACAAAATATGTTCAAAGTCGTCTGCTGCAGAATTGTCGTATGAGGGAAAGGGCTAAAGCATCTATTCGTCAAGTCAACTTGTTATCTATCTGTCAATCACGGGCAGAATACAAACCCTATGTTGTGTGTACTCAAAGGAATTGTCACAGTTGGACAACTCTTTTGAGTACCCACAACATAGGGTTTGCTCAAGTCAGAAGAGAGAAAATAGATTGGAAAAGACCCGTTTAATTATTCTTGCCTAGTCCTCTGAATATTGATAAAAACAATGTGAAATAACCATTTAAACTGTTTACTGTTTCATAAAATCATTCGTTTTCGAAACTTTTACAATTAACCCTTTCCCTCATATAGCACTTTCTGACGCCTCTGCAGCAGACGGCTTTTTGAAAACATAGTGACAAAAGAAGAAATTGCACAAAACGTGCAATTTCTCCTTTTGCCACAATGTTTTCCACTTTTTGTCATTGGTTATCCATTCAATTATGGAGAGTTTCTATGTTTTGACAAAATATGTTCAAAGTCGTCTGCTGCAGAATTGTCATATGAGGGAAAGGGTCAAGTAGAAGGTACCCACCTCTTCCCATGAGGGATCAAAGAACCTAAAGCCATTGTTCTTTCCGAACCTAACAGTCATCCCATGTTGTAGAAGGCTGGTTTCTGTCACTCTCTGGTTATTTACATAGGTCTCTGAATCCGGATTTGTGGGCGTGACTGTAACTATACCACTAGTATGTGCAATCACACAATGTCTGGCCTGGATATTTGGTCCACTCAACTGTAATGTACATTAGACACAATGCTATAAAATAACATTGGTATTGTTGGTATATTTTCATTTAATCTTTGAACCCAATTGGCTACTGTTCAAAATCATCCAAATTCAGAACAACAATAATTTCAGACTTAGTGTATGTGCAAAAGGGTTAAAAGGAAGGTTTAGAATATCCATAGAAAGCCCCTTTTACATCTTGATAAAGATCAAGTGGTTGAAAGTTAAAGAGTTATATTGATATAAAGTGTTTTACTGACTTACTTCCCTTTGAGAGACAGAATATACAAAGACTTTCCTATTTACTAGGGATGGGACCGAGTACGCGAGTACCCGAGTACTCGGTCGGACGTCCGAGTACCGGTTATCAAAATAGGTATTCGAGTACTCGATTATTTATTTTCCATTTTTTCTATCTTTCATCTGATAAAAGTATGTTAAAGTAAATCAAAACTTAAAATGTATTGAATCTGTTTTTCTTATTGAGTTATTAAAGAAGTCGGTATATCAGCGGTGAAGGTAAATTAAACAAACAGCTAACACCTTTTCGTCTGAAGATGGTACTTAATCCATTTTAATCCATTTTAATTGGCGATTTGATTTCAATCGCGAGTCCTTTATAAACAACGTGACAAACAGGTAGTCAGCGATATCAATATAATCTCCAGTCAATTAGCAACCATATGTCAAACAACATGTCAAACAGGGAGGGCCGTAGGTTTTTCACACTTTCGTCGTAATGGTCTTTCTTTCAATTGGCGACACGTTTTAAATTGGATAGTTGTAAGAAATACACATCAATATGATTTGATAAGAACTGTTGCAATTGTTTGAGTAATTGTTCGTCAAATCATTAGAACAATCTGAAATCATTCTTATCTATTCGAACGAAAGGAAAACAACAAAATTACAACCATGCCTCCTGGTAAATCCGCAGTCTGGAAACATTTCTAGCGCACAGCAGACGACAAGTCAGTTAAATGCATGTAGTGCACATATTACGGACACCGGTTATTTCGAAATCCGAAAATGAAAAAAAAATATTCTGATTGTTGATTTATGTTCCTTATTTTCATAGATGATAAAAATATTCTTTTATTAAATGTATTGTTTATCATTCTTGGTATTGTTTTCCATCCACCATTTGACTTGCTTTTTTCCACGCGACTTTAAAGAGATATACAGTCTGCACCCAAACGTTTGGATGTTTACGCCAATGCAAATTCTGGATGTATTTGTTGAATTATTTTGTTTTCAGAAATAAAACACCTATTTTTTTTTCAAATATCAAATATTAAACGTAGAGACGAAAACAAACGCATGTTTGTTCTTATAAAATCAATTCAAATTAAGTGCACGAGGACAATACTATTCTGAGAGACAAGACGTTTGATGAACGAATTTACACATTGTGATTTCTTGCGAGTACCCGAGTACTCGATCGGAAGAGTTCACGAGTACCCGAGTACTAATATCGGTACTCGTTCCCATCCCTACTATTTACTTGCATATGCAACCAATATTAATAATTGAAAGATATAACTGGGATTACGCCTATTTCTCCTTCTATTATAGATTTGAAAGAATGTCGCAAGATTGTTTTTCCAACTCAACTGTCTACGTGGTGTAGTGGTTAGAGCGACCGCATTAGGAGACAGAGACCAAGGTTTGATCCTTTGATACCTGGTCTGGTCATACCAAAGACTATAAAATGACATCCTTACTGGGTCTTCAGAGTTGCAGGGATAACAATATTAATATTACAGAGGTCCAGATAAAGAGGGGTATTCATCCCTTTTTCCCACAATATCTCTCTTAGACTCAAACAAATCCCTATGATGTGGGTACTCTAAAGAATCATCTCACTGAGACAATTCTTTTGAGTACCCACAACATAGGGTTTAAGGGTCAAATGACGATTTTTAGAACATGCAAAACGCCCCTTATCTAGAGCTCTGTATTATTGGTGTATTTGTGTCAACAAACAATACTGCATGGTTGTACTGGAAATATAACCAGCAAATACCAAGATATAACTGAATTAATGTTGAATGCGCCGCAAAACAAAATTCAAACAAACAAACTTTTAAACTACTAAACTTATGTTTCTATATTACTTTAAATATTCTATAAGGTTGAAAAAAGAGACAAACCTGTCAAGCATACCAACATCTCAGTAATACTTGGTGAATTACTCAGAAAGTCAAAGTAGAAATGTCAGATATAGGAAATCATACAAAAAAGGTATAATAGCAACTCATAAATTTTAACAAAAGTGCAAATAATAAATACAATACCTGCAAATGTTGACCACTTGTTGACACAGATTTTTCCCTTCCCACTTCTGTAACATCCAACATAAGTCTGTGTACTTTTCCTTTCAAATTTTCTGTTCCATCTACAAAAACAAGATTATTTACAAAGCATTCTTCAAAAACTGAAATATCTTTAAGTTAAATTTCAGACAAATAGTAATCATTATTTCTAGAAGTGATGAGATTTAAATTGTGGCAAAAAGAACCTTCCTGTTTTAACCCTTTCCCTCATATAGACACTTTCTGATGCAGCAGACACCTTTTTGAAAACATAGTGACTAAAGAAGAAATTGCTCAAAACAAGCAATTTCTCCTTTTGCCACAATATTTTCCACTTTTACTCATTGGTTATCCATTCAATTATAGAGATTGTCTATTTTTTGACAAAATATGTTCAAAGTCGTCTGCTGCAGAAATGTCGTATGAGGGAAAGGGTTAAGGGTCACCTTCTAACATGGCAGTAAATGAAAGAAAAAGGTGATCCCAATTCCTCACCATGCCAAGGAAGAAAACATACAATCGCTTAATTTTAATATTTGAAACTCTTGAAAGAAGCTTTACACCTGCAGAGGTGCAGATAAGGAGGGGTATTCAGCTCTTTTCCCCACAATTTCTCTCTTATTATTAAAACAAACCCTATATTGTGGGTACTCAAAAGATTCATTTCACTGAGACGATTCTTTTCGAGTACACACAACTTAGGGTTAGAGGGTCAAATAAGGATTTTAGAACATGCAAAATGCCCCTTATATGGAGCTCTGCACTTGTTGTAATTAAGTCAATTTGTCTAAGTTAATTGATTGTTTTCAAATTCTTCCATCATAGATAATCAAACAAAAATGCATGTATATAAGAACAAATGTGCAGTGCCATACAAAAACAATTTTTTAAAAAGTTGTTTCAGAAGTGAGGAAAACAAGCAATTTGAACATCCATACAATGTGATCTAATGCAATACAGTATGACAGAGGATTCTAGAATGCTTCTTTGGCACATAAGCGGTAAAGTACAGATCTAGAACGGGCTGTGTTGAAGTGCAGGGTGATCTGGATCTTCACATCACAAATGCCCCGTAGTTATTTTTCATGAAATGTCACTTAATTAACCCTTTCCCACTTGCAGACACATTCTGAGGCATCAGAAGACAACTTTTGAAATCATTGTGGCAAAGAAAAACAAGAGGCCCATGAGGGCCTATGCTCTACTTGCATTGATCTGGCTTGTTTCAAAAGGAACCAATATGTCATCAATATTCAAATACCATCTAAGTTTGGTGAAGATCAGATAGTAAATGGAAGCTCTATTGTGTTCACAAGCTGTATTATAGCAATTTTGACAATTTCAAGGGCCATAATCCAGCCATGCATGGGTAGATCTGGACGTTTTTTAGAAATGAACCAAACTCTCATGGATATCTAACTACTGTATAAGTTTGATTGAGATACAATCAAAAGTGAAGACTGTATCGTGTTAACAAGCTCTTTCATAGCAATTTTGACCATTTCAAGGGCCATAATCCAGTCATGCATGGGCGGATCTGTGACTGGTTTTCGAAAGGAACCAAGCTCTCATGGATATCTAACTACTGTATAAGTTTGGTTGAGATACAATCAAAAGTGAAGACTGTATCGTGTTAACAAGAAATTGTTTACAGACGGACGCACGCACGCACGACGGACAAATCGCCACGACATAAGCCCTTCTGGCCTTTGGCCAGTAGAGCTAAAAATCGCAATTTCACCATTTGCCCCAATTAATTCAACTTCATTCAATTCTTACACTTTCATTTATAGAAGTTTTCATATTTTTGCCGATATATTTTAAAAGTTGTCTGCTGTAGATTTGTTGTAAGTGGAAAAGGATGAACAATCCAAAATGTAAATGAAAGCCTTACCTTGATTAAGTTCCACCAAAAACGGTAATTTATTGGGTGGGGTTGAAGACAACCCAGGGTCCTTCGCAGTTCTAAGGTCCTCATGCGATACCGCCCGTGGGCGCTTGTTTTTGGCCTTTATCATATCAACATTCTTTCTCTTTAACTGAAACATCAGCATCCCTGAATAATTAGATAATTCATGATTTGAATGGTGCAATAAGTATTCTGTCTCTCACTACTAAATACACTGAATGCAGTTATAAGCGCCAAGTGTAGATCCAGATCAGCAAGCGCATCCACATAATCTAATCTGGATCTTCAATGGTCGCGAAACACTGGCAGACGTTTTAAAGAATATTCTGGTTAACAATATTCATTAGAATAATTTAACATGGATGCGCAAACTGATCTTCATATAACATATCCCGAGTACATGGTTGGTTCTGATAGAGCTAGACTGGTATCACTTCCTAAAGTTTAACCCTCTACCACGCCTCTGCAACAGAAAACATTGTGGCAAAAGGAGAAATTGTTCAAGATGATAAATTTGTTCTTCGGCCACAATGTATTGCATTTTGGAGAGAGTTAAGTAACACAATGATTGGAAGCCACCAGGCTTCCTGTAGGGATGCTTAGAAATTTCGAACAAGGAGAATATTTAGACCTGCCAGCGTGACCACATATCTTGATTTCTCTTTGTCCTTACTAAGTACATTAAGTTAAGGTAATGACTTTTAAAACATCCCTTTTACTCTCTATATACATGTGTGAGTTTTACAAATTAAAAACAAAAGACAAAGGCCAGTATATTAATTGAATATATGTACATTTTTATTTAAGCGAAATTCATACTGTATCTAGTCTAAACAGTAAACTGAATTGGTTACCTGCCTCAGACGCTTTTTTAGTTTGATAGTATGTTAAACCGGGAACCATGAACAAGAGAGGCATGCAGTAAATGTAATCTGGTTCCTTACATGCTATCATATATTACCCAGTAATTCTAGATGAAGAAGTGCAGACATGAACATATATAAACCACAGAAATATCTGTTTCACAATAAATGTTGCAGTCTAGTTGAAATGTTAATGTTTATCAAACTTATTCATACGAATTACAAGAAAAAAATCCTGGTAGTACTCAAAGGGAGGTAATTTGAAGTGTACGCACAATTTAACTAAGTTCCCATTTGGTCAGACACCTTTGTCTAATAATACACATGTATGACGATTTAAATAAACAATTTTAAGGGAATACAAATATCTAACAGAGTTAAACATTTAAATACATGTTCAGCAGCTAACCATTTCCCACATACAACAACCAATTTGGTAGAGGAAGTTCACGTTTTGCCGGGTTAGCTAGTCTCAACATAAAATCGCAAATATTGGAAATATACTTAAATTTACTTTAACATGTTGGTATATATTGAAATGGGTGTTTCTGTGAGATTCACAGACTTAGTACGTTGAAATGACATGAAAATTTGTTTATAAGCTTATAAATTTTATATTCATACCTATACATTAGGGTATCTACAAACAATTAATGAAATGTGTACACATTTATCTTGGCTTAAATTTGATTTTGATGTTGTTACTAATTTAGATAATAGTTTTCATGATTCATATAATTTCAATGTTTATCAATCTTATTCATACGAATCACAAGGTAAATATCCTGGTATTGCTTAAAAGTAGGTAATTTGAAGTATACAACAGTCTTCAAAGGGATAAATATGTCAGCATATTACCGTCTACAGTTGTTTGTGGATTTAAATGTTCTTTTTTCTTATTTCTATATGTACAACGAATAATTGCGGCTTCTCTTTGACTCTTTGCGTCAAACATTCGTCTTGTATCAGTATTGAATGCTTCAACCTGCCTATATATATAGTTGCTCTCCATTAATGTTGTAAAAATTCATTTCAAGTTCAAACAGAGGCCTTGATTTTTGTAGATTTTATATGTTATGCATTAATCTCTAAAAAATATTTAAATGGATTGACTGTTTTGATTCCATCTTGGGCACAGCTCAAATACGTTGTCTTATTTGCAAAGCATCTGCAGCCGAACTCTTTCGAAAACATTGTGGCAAAAGAAGAATCTAGTCATGAGCAATTTCTTCCTTTGCCATAATGTTTTCAACCCTTACCAATAAATAAAACTTTGTTTATAGAGATTTCACAAAATTTGTTGATATGATTTCAAAGTCATATGCTGCAGATTTGTTATATGAGGGAAAGGATTAATAAAACAAGACTAAATAATTATACAAAGAATCAATAGTAGTAAGTGTCCCACCTCTGTTAGGAGGGTGCTGCATGGCTATTGCTAGTGGACACTCATCCTCCTCCATGATCCTTTCATCTCCTATAGTACCTCCATGGTATTCTCTCTCACCGGGCGGCACCAGTACCTACAACATCATCATTAATCTTAACCAGAGCTCTAGATAAGGGGTGAGTTGCATACTTGACCCTCTAACCCTATGGTGTGGGTACTCAAAAGAATCATCTAAATGAGACGATTCTTTTCAGTACCCACAACATAGGATTTGCTTGATTAACAAGTAACTGGATTGCAAGCAATACCATAGTCCCCTACCGGTTTGCACTAAGTCCAAAAAGGGGCCTAACTCATTAAAAAATTGACGAAATCCCAGGAAACGCGAACTTGATCTGTGACACATGATTACAAAGGCATATACAAAATTTCAGCTCAATACCTCAAAGCATGTAGAAAAAAAGTGCGGAAAACGAATATTCTAAGTCCAAAAAGGGGCATAACTCATTAAAAAATTGACGAAATCCCAGGAAACGCGAACTTGATCTGTGACACATGATTACAAAGGCATATACAAAATTTCAGCTCAATACCTCAAAGCATGTAGAAAAAAAGTGCGGAAAACTGATTTGCCGGACTGACTGACGGACGGAGTGCAAACCTAAGAGTCCCCTTCGGCACGCCGGTAGGGGACTAATAAGAGAGAAATTGTGGAAAAAAAGAGCTGAATACCCTTCCTTATCTGGACCTCTGTTAACCCTTTCCCTCATACGACAATTCTGCAGCAGACGACTTAAAACATATTTTGTCAAAACATCGAAAATCTCCATAATTGAATGGATAACCTATGACAAAAAGTGGAAAACATTGTGGCAAAAGGAGAAATTGCACGTTTTGTGCAATTTCTTCTTTTGTCACTATGTTTTCAAAAAGCTGTCTGCTGCAGAGGCGTCAGAAAGCGTCTATATGAGGGAAAGGGTTAACTATTTATTTGATAAATCATCTGCTTTGAAATTATATGAAGATATGAAGAAACAAGAGGTCCTTGAGGCCCTGGGTTGCTCACCAGAGAATGTGCTCTTTAAAACAAGATAAATATTTATAGGATACTTAAATATTCTGATCAATGCAACTTAACCCTTTTCCATTAAAAGTGAATCTAAACTAGAACTATCACTGAAGATGATAAATACCCCCAAAACAGCACCTTGACCTACACCTAACTTAATAAGTAAAAGGGCCATAACTCTGTAAAATAACATGCAATTGTAACCCCTTTAGGATATGCACATCTCCTCTTGGTATAGAAGCTTCATGTAAAATTGTATTGAATTCCACACAGTGGTTTTTAAGAAGTAGGCCGGACAAAATATGGCTTCCGACCGACCTTAATAACTAAAAGGGCCATAACTCTGTAAAATAACATGCAATTGTTAGACTTTTAGGATATGCACATCTCCTCTTGGTATAGAAGCTTCATGCAAAATGTTATTGAATTCCACCCAGTGGTTTGTAAGAAATAGGCCGGACAAAATATGGCTTCCGCCTGACCGACCGACCGACAGCCCGACACAGTGACTCCTATATACCCCCTCTTCTTAAAGAAGTGGGTATAATTATAAGTGTAACATGTCCTTAGCCTAAAAAGGTTGGGGTTGTTGTATTTTTTTTCAAAGTTCGGTTCCAGTGGTTTAGGAGGAGATGTTGTTTAAAGAAATTGTTGACCACGGATGATCGTGATCACAATAGCTCACCTTGAGTACTTCGTGCACATGTGAGCTAAGAATATAACATTTGGATAATTGTTAGAATCCATGCTTGTATCAATCATTTGCTTGTCATGACATATTTAAGGTTGTCTGCTGTGATTCATTGATTGATTGGAGATTTAAACAATTTTACACTATATTTCAGTTATATCAGAGCAACAAGTTCAACCAAAATGTGTTTCCTGACTTTCTCGCATCTGTACTTCAAACAACATTCTTCCCAGGCAACTGGCTTCCTTCCAAAAAAATACTATTAAGTCCATTGGTCAAAGACGAATTAATGATGGATTGATTGATTGGGGTTTAACGCCGTTTTTAACAATTTCTCAGTCATATCACGGCGGCCAGTTCACCTACTCATATGTTTCCCTGTTTTCGCACAATAGTACTCTACACAACAATCTTCCCAAGCTACTGGCTGCTTTTCCACATAGATTTAGCCCATTGGTGGAAGACAAATGACGCATGTCGCAATGACTTTTGTCAAACATCGGAAAGAAAGTTGGCCGAGGCGGGATTCAAACTCACAACCCCTGGATTGACAGCCCGCGTCATTACTGGGACTCGACAAAAACGAATTAAGCAAGTGAAAACACTCTGGTCAAAATCATAACATCTGGATGTACATTGATTGAATGATTGGTGTTTTACACAGCTTTCAAAAAAAGATTCAGTTAAATCAAGGCGTTTCCTGGATAAGTTACCAGTACTACTTGTCCATTTATCCTGACACCAGGCAATCAGTTGTAATTTTCCACTCCCACAACCCTAAGCGCCTTGGAAGGAAGTCACAATTTCGAATTTCTAAGTCTTTGGTATGACCCAGCCAAGGATCGAACCCGTGATGCTGTACCACTACACCACTGAGGCAGTACATCTGGAAGTAAGATGATGCAAATTTGAAAACATTGTGGCAAAATGGAGAAATTGCTCATATTAAGCAATTCTCCCTTTTCCACAAAGTTTTCAGAGCTGTATACTGCAAAAGCGTCAATTATTATCTGCACCAAGAAATACAATCATACACAAAAGCTGTGTACAGAAGGTGTTAAAAAGCATCTATATGAGGGAAAGTGTTAATCACCTCAACAAGGACAAACTGTGTTGTATCTTCTGTGTCCACACCATATTTTTCCATGGCCTCTTTGATAACATGTTGGACTGTGTCGGCTGTTGATAACAACAATGTTTTATACGGAACATCTGGTTTTAACGTTTCACCATAGATCTTCAAGGTACCACCTGAAAATATACAAAAAAGGAACAATATATCAGTTTGTCATGATATGATGCAGTTTAGACTGTTCACCCTTTTATATTGTTTCAATCCTTTCTCACAAACAAGACGCATTTTGAAACATCTGCAGCAGAGGACTCTTGAATACATTGTGACAAAACAAGAAACCGCTAAAGACAGTAAGGCCGGATTGTCGGCAATTTGACCTTGAAAATCGACAAACCAAGGTCAAGGTCAAAGTAACCATAGAAATCAATAGAACTTGTTACTGGTTACCTTCAGGCAAAGTTTCAAGTTTGTAACCCTTTCCAGTGCTGAGATTTTGCCTCAACCTGAAACTTTAACCAAAATGTTGACAGACAGACATCCGGACAGACGGACATCGCCAATCTATAGACCGGAATTGCTAGAGCAATCCGGCCAATGAGAAATTGATCCAAATGATTTCTTAATTGAAAGCAGAGCAAAAGAATATCTAATTAACCCTTTTCCACCTGTAGACGCCTCAGCAGCAGACGACTTTTGAAAACATTGTGACAATAGTAGAAATTGCTCAAAACAAGCAATTTCTCCTTTTGCCACAGTGTCTTTAACTAAATTCAGTAATTACGTTAACATAAAGAGATTTTCTGTGTTTCCGCTTGGATGTTTTCGAAGTCGTCTGCTGTAAATGGGTTGTATTTGGAAAGGGTTTAAGGACTGAAAAGCTTTAACCCTTTCCCTCATACGACATTTCTGCAGCAGACGACTTTGAACATATTTTCTTAAAATATAGCAAATCTCTATAATTGAATGGATAACCTATGACTAAAAGTGGAAAGCATTGTGGCTCGTTTTGAGCAATTTCTTCTTTTGTCACTATGTTTTCAAAAAGCCGTCTGCTACAGAGGGCGTCAGAAAGTGTCTATATGAGGGAAACGGTTAAACATAGACAAAAACATCCTGAAGATAAAAAACACTCCTTAGAGTATTTCATCACACGGGTGACAGTTAAAATATGTTTTGAGACAACCCCTACATTACACAACATTCCAATTAGGTAGTAATGGATTTAACAGGTACTTATAATGAACTAACCCCTGCTTCAATTTGAACAGTTTAACTTCAGCTCAACCAAAATTCTGATTAATAATTAATAGATATTCTGCATATGGTCTATTTATAAACCCAAAAGAAGGCGATAAATGCAAGTGCTTAACATTATATATCCTGATTCGGTTAGGATGATATTGTTGATGTTTAAACGCTTCATAACATGATGTATAGTTAAGATGGCAATGACACACTGGAAAATTACCCATCTGTGACCACTAACCTCCACTCTACTATCCAACTCATATCTGTCAACCTCATTTTCAAACCTTTTTCTTTCTATGTAATGTTTAACCCTTTCCCACATAGACTTTTAAGCCCATTGGTGAAAAAGAGTGACACTTGTTAAAGATACTTTTGTCAAACTTCGGAAACGAAGTTGGCCAAGCTGGGATTATAACTAACAACCCCTAGATTGACAGCCTGCGTCGCAACTGAGCTACTGGGACATGTCGAGGGCATGTAAATAAAAGATTTTTTTATGTAAAACATTTTCTACAATGACGTTTTAAACGGCTCACAACAGTATAGCAGTAACATGCAACTATTCCTGGGTCTATTACCAGTAATGCTGTTAAGTTTATACTGTATCAAGCGCATCAGTCATATTGATACCCTACAACCCTGAGCGACAAGGAGGTAGGCCACCATTGCTCTTTTTGAAGCATTTGGCATGACCGAATCAGAAATCAAACCCTGTTCTCCCCTTCATGGACAAATGGAGCAAGGAATAGTTTAACCCTTTCCCACTAATGGCACATCTGCAGCAGACTACGTTCAAAATAACAATGCCAAAATATGGAAAATATCTATAAATGAAAGTGTAATTATTAAAGAGAAAACATGATGATCAATTTCTCCTTTCCCATAAGTGTCTGTTGCAGATGTGTCAAAATGCATTTACAAGTGGGAAAGGGTTAAAGGCCGAAGACTTTTTCCCCAATCAAAATACCTCTGCCACAATTTTTTTTTTTTTCACTGCACACTATTTTTCATCAAGAGGAAAGGGTTAATATAATCGGTCCCTGGTATTATGAAGATGTTATCTAGTATAATATCAGATTGAACATCACTAGATATCAAATATGATAAACTACATAAACTACATAGTATCTTGATCTTTTTCATTAACCCATCACACAATATGGACCATGTAACACGAAAAATCAACCTTCGAGACTGTGCAGGCAGAAGAGATCCATGTCAGCCTGTACCTTCAAACAGTCTGATCAAGATCTACCACTTACATTATTAGTGGTAAAAGTATTCTGGAAGCCTCCTAAATGGTTATGGCTAACAATGAACTAAATAGGTATACAAATCTGATCACAAAACCTCAGAAGGTCAGTTTTCATATGATCTGACTCGTATGATATTAATTTTAGATTCAAATTAAAAAAAATAATCTTCTGACCATTAATAATACGCAAAAACGGAAAAAATATTAGTTAGTTTACAATCATTCCCAAATGCACACATTTTAAGCAGAAGACTTTAGCAAACATGTGACAAACTGAGAAATTGCTCATAATGACTAATTTACCATCTTTAATTAACCCATTACTTCACACAGACGACATTTGACACATGCCATTGAACATGTCTTTTGAAAAACATTGCAATAAAAGGTGAAATTGCTCAAAACTATTTATTGAAATATTTTCAATTCTTTATCAATATAAATCTTACAGTTTTCTATATTGTTGTAATTGTTCATCTGATGATTGTAAAGCAGATGACCTTTGAAAAGTCATGTGAAGTAATGGGTTAACCAAAATGTTTAGAGATTCTCAAGACTTTGTCCAGTTATTTTAATTTTGTCCTTGATTTTGTGTGAAAACATTTAGATCATGTTGCAGGGAATGGATAAATTCTTATCATGGGCAATTTCTCTTGAAAAAACAATGTTTTCCTGGATAAACTGCTGCAGAGGCAAGATATCGTCATCTGTGAGGGAAAGGTTTACCTAGTTAACCATTTTATTTCGTAATTTTTTTTTGTGTGGTAGTCTGAAAACTGGTTCCGAACTTTATAAGATTCTCAAAATAGCAGCCATAAAAACTAGAGATTGCTTTTTTGAAAAATCGCTTGTCTCCCCATTTGTGTGGTCGTAGGGGAGGAAAAGAAATGATGGAGATGAATTTTTTAGTTTTGGACTGGAGATGAAGAAACAGTGACAATCCTCAGTTATTGAGCAGAAACCATTTTTCAGCTGAGGGTTACCATGACCTTGGTCTTTGACCTAGTGACCTCAAAATCAATAGGGGCCATTTGCTGCTGGTGACCAACCTGCACACCAAGTATGAAGGTCCTGGGCCCGAGCAATCTTCAGTTATTGAGCGGAAACCATTTTTCAGCCAAAAATCACCACGACCTTGACCTTTGACCTACTGACATCAAAATCAATAGGGGTCATCTACAGGTTAGGACCAAGCTGCACACCAAGTATAAAGTTCCTGGGTATAAGCGTTCTTGAGTTATTGAGTAACACACATTTTTCAGCTGAAGGTTACCGTGACCTTCGACATTTGACCTTGTGACCACAAAATCAAACAAATTCAATAAAGGTCATTTACTGGTTACAACCAACCTGCACACCAGGTATGAAGTTCCTCAACATAAGCATTCTTTAGTTATTGAGAGGAAACCATTTTTCAGCTGAAGGTTACCATGACCTTGACCTTTAAGCTAGTGACCTCAAAATCAATAGGGGTCATCTACTGGTGGTGACCAACCTGCACACCAAGTATTAACTTCCATGGCCTAAGCATTCTACAGTTATTAAGCAAAAACAATGTTTCAGCTCATTGTCACTGTGACCTTTCAGCTCAAGGTCACTGTGACCTTGACCTTGACCTCAAAATTAATAGGGTCTTCTACTGGGCATGGCCAACCTGCATACAAAGTATGGAGTTCCTCGGCCCAAGCGTTCTTCAGTTATTGAGCGGAAACCATTTTTTACCTCATAAGGTCACCATGACCTTGACCTTTGACCTACTGACATCAAAATCAATAGGAGTCATCTACTGGTCATGACCAACCTGCATACCAAGTACGAAGATCCTATGCCCAAGAGTTATTCAGTTATTGAGCGGAAACAAGTGTGACGGATGTGACCTTGACCACTGTGACCTTGACCTTTGACCTAGTGACCTTAAAATTAATAGGGGTCATTTGCTGGTGGTGACCAATCTGCACATCAAGTATGAAGTTCCTGGGCCCAAGCAAAAACTATTTATCAGCTCATTGTCACTGTGACCTTTCAAGCTCATGGTCACTGTGACCTTGACTTTAGATGTACTGACCTCAAAATCAATAGGGGTCTTCTACTAGGCATGGCCAACCTGCATACCAAGTATGGAGTTCCTCAGCCAAAGAGTTCTTCAGTTATTGAGCGGAAACCATTTTTTACCTCACAAGGTCACCATGACCTTGACCTTTGACCTTCTGTTATCAAAAACAATAGGGGTCAGCTACTGGTCATGACCAACCTGCATACCAAGTATGAAGTTCCTACGCCCAAGCGTTCTTCAGTTATTGAGCGGAAACAAGTGTGACAGACGGAAGGACAGAAGGACGGAAGGACGGAAGGACGGACGGACGGACGGAAGGACGGACGAAACGGGCAAAAACAATATGTCACCCCCATGTAATGGGGGAGACATAATAATTAACAAGCATGTAATACAGGCTTTTCTCGGACTTTGCATGTTTTCTCCCAATACATGAAAGTACTGCCAATAAAAATTTCTAGAGTTAATAGACATTTACAGTAAAAGAATTGTAAAAGAACAGTAACTGTCAAGTAGTCAGAGGATAAAATTCTGTGTAATTTCCAGATCTTAGTAATAGAATACTGCAGACATAAAAGAAGTATTAGACTGAAATCAATCCCAGAAATTACCTTTTCCCACTTGTAGACACTTTCTGACGCATCTGCAGTGGACGACTTTTGAAAACATAGTGACAAAAGGATAAATTGCTCAAAACTAGCAATTTCCCCTTTTATCACAATGTTTTCAACTTTTTTCAGTACTTATACCTTCATTTAGAGTTTGTTCTGAAATCAATCCCAGAAATTAACCCTTTCCCACTTGTAGACATTTTCTGATGCATCTGCAGCGGACGACTTTTGAAAACATTGTGATAAAAGGAGAAATTGCTCAAAACTAGCTATTTCTCCTTTTATCACAATGTTTTCAACTTTTTTCAGTAATTAAGTATATATTTATAGAGTTTGTTCATGAGTAAACTGGTCTTTCCCCCCTCAATCACTCTAATCACTCAACCTAACCTTATAGTGTGGCTAGTAAAAAAGAATGGTCTCACTGGGACAATTATTTGTCTGACAATTTGTATTTTCTTCCAAGAGATATCTACACCAAATTGTGCACTGGACAATGTCTATTCCTAAATGAAACCATCTGCTGATAACCTTAGGGAACTTAAGGAAAAACAAAGATTTATATTGATTGGAGTCTTAACCCTTTCCCGCCTAAAGATGCATGTTGACTCATCTGCAGCAAACAACTTTTGAAAACATCATGACAGAACGAGCAATTTTTCATTTGGCCACAATGTTTTCAACTTTATTAAACAATTAACCCATTTCCTCATATGGCAATTCTGCAGCAGACCACTTTGAACGTATTTTGTCAAAAAATAGAAAATCTCAATAATTGAATGGATAACCTATGACAAAAAGTGGAAAACATTGTGGCAAAAGGAGAAATTGCACGTTTTGTGCAATTTCTTCTTTTGTTACTATGTTTTCAAAATCCGTCTGCTGCAGAGGCGTCAGAAAGCGTCTATATGAGGGGAAGGGTTAAGCTATCTTTTAGTGAGATTTTTCAGGTTTTTGTCACTATGTTTTCAAAGTTGTCTGCTGCAGATTTGTCATATGCATTGTGGGAAAGAGTTATAAACTGTTTTCAACACAAAATATCACTGATATCATGATGGCCGCCATTTTACCTAACCATGTGTTTCTTGGCCCTCTCAAAGCGAAATGTAACCCTTTCCCACATACAGACGCACAAACAGGAGAAATTGCTCATATCTATATAATAATTATACTAACATTTATAGAGTATTTCCATATTTTTATATGATAAGGAGAAAACAGAAGAAACAAGCAAATTCAGAGAATCATGGTCCCCCGCCAGGGTCAAGGTCACAAAAATTGGTATTGATGGAAAGGGGTTGTCACAAGGAATACACATGTGAAATATGAAAGCAGTACCTATTACGGTTCAGAAGTTATGACCAAGGTTAAAGTTTTTGTGACAGCGTGACGGACTGACGGACGGACTGACTGACGAATGAGAAATAATAGTCCCCACGCTTTCACTAAAGCGAGGGACAAAAAAAAAGCTGAGCTGAACAAAAAACCTTAACCGGACGACCACGCCGCTGCCAACGACGACGCCAAGGTCATGACAATAGCTCTCGTTTTTTCGAAAGTCAAGCTAAAAAGGGCATAAATATTTGTTAACACTTTCCCATCAGATAATCTCCTGATGCCCTTGCAGCCGAAAATTTAGTTAATATTTCAATTTCTACTTTTCCAATTATGTTTTCAACATTGTTCAGGAATATAAATACATTTTTTCATCCAAGTTTTTGACAAATATTACATAAGGTAATGCGTTTTCCAAACTGCAACAACCAGTCTTGCAGACAACTTTTGAAAACATATGGTAGTAAAAGGGGGTAATAAGGTTCACAAAGAGCAATTTCAATTTCAACTCTATCAATAATATCATTAACTCAACAATTTGCACTTTTATCAATTTAACCCTTTCCCTCATACGACAATTCAGCAGCAGACGCCTTAGAACGTATTTTTGTCAAAACATAGAAAATCTCCATAATTGAATGGATAACCTATGACTAAAAGTGGAAAACATCATGTCAAAAGGAGAAATTGCACGTTTTGTGCGATTTCTTCTTTTGTCACTATGTTTTCAAAAAGCCGTCTGCTGCAGAGGCGTCAGAAAGCGTCTATATAAGGGAAAGGGTTAAAGAGAATTTCCAAAAGAAACAACTACAAAAAATATCCCATGAAGTATTAAGTTGGCCTAACTGCGACCACTGTGATTTAGCAGGTGCGCATACATGGATACAGTTTGAATCATCTGCTGCAGACAACTTTTGAAAACATAGCGGTAACAAGAGGGCCATGAGGCCCTGGAATCGCTCACCTGAGAATGGGCTATTTAAGACTTAACTCTTTCAGTTCCAATGGCAATAACATCAAGACAAACTTTCTGACAAAATTTCAAGCTGCTCATGTCAACAAGATTTTCGTTAAATTTGGCCTTGTGACCTAGTTTTTGACCGAACATGACCAATATTTGATCTTGACCTAGATATCACTAAGACACATTTTCCGCCGACATGTTTCAACATACTCAAGCCAAAAATGTGGCTTACAGAGTGTTTACAAGATATTCGAACTTGGTCTAGATATCACTAAGACGAACATTCTGACAAAGTTTGAATATGCTCAAGCTAAAAATGCGGCTTCCAAAGTGTTAACAAGATTTTCATTAAATTTGGCCTAATGACCTAGTTTTTGACCAGACATTACCTATATTCGAACATTTGGCCTAGATATCATTAAGACAAACATTCTGACAAAGTTTTAACATGCTCAAGCCAAAAATGCGGCTTCCAAAGTGTTAACAAGATTTTTATTAAATTTGACCTAGTGACCTAGTTTTTGACCCGACATGACCCATATTCGAACTTGGCCTAGGTATCATCAAGACAAACTTTCTGACAAAGTTTCAACATGCTCACGTTTAAAATGCGGCTTACAGAGTGTTAACAAGATTTTCATTAAATTTGGCCTAGTGACCTAGTTTTTGACCCGACATGACCCAGTTTCGAACTTGGCCTAGAAACTGCTGCAAACCCTTTTAACTATATTCAATAGTAACTGTTGTACTTGTACTAATTTATAGAGATACTCCATATTCTTGCCAAATATTTTCAGTCCGACTCTGCTGCAATTAATTGATGTAGGTGTAGAAGGGTTAAAAATCGTGTTGACATTGATATAGAAACAAGTCAACTATCCATCAACACATACAGCAATAAAATATTTCTGTGATGACAAATTTATATAACATTTCAATATAAATGTATCTAGACAGACATATTTTATGTAATTTATTACTGAATTACATTTGACAGTTCAAATACTTTCAACTTTTCTGTTGCATGATAAATAAATTAAAGCCTTCAAAGCGAAACAAATTTGTAGCAGACGACTTGGATGAAGTTAATTCCAAAATCACGGAAAATCTCTGTAATTAAAATAATTAATGTTGGATAGAGTTGAAAACATTGTGACAAAAGGAGACAATTGCTTGTTCTGAGCAATTTCTTCTTTTGCCACAATGTTTTCAAAGGTCGTCGGCTGCATATGCGCCAGAATGCGTCAGTAAAGGGTAAGTGCATCTGCTTCCAGTCTCACGACGAAGACTAAGACAAGCTTGCACATTCAAAGGCTCACCAGAGCTTTCGCTGTCCGTATACATATCACTGATTGATTGATTGGGGTTTAACGCCGTTTTTAACAATTTCTCAGTTATATCACGGCAGCCAGTTCACCTACTCATGCATTTCCTGGTTTTCTCACACCAGTACTCCACACAACAATCTTCCCAAGCAACTGGCTGCTTTTCCACATAGACTTAGCCCATTGGTGGAAGGAAGACGAATGACGCATGTCACATTGACTTTTGTCAATAATCGGAAAGAAAGTTGGCCGAGATGGGATTCGAACTCACAACCCCTGGATTGACAGCCCGCGTCACTACCGACTGAGCTACCGGGGCTCGGCGTGTATACATATGAAGTGCAGGCCAAAAACATGGTGTTTTATGTGGGAAAGGGTTATTTGTAATAATTTTTTACAATTTCGTTTAGTACTTTATCCTTTATATTTTTACATATAAGGCAAACAATGTAGACTTCACAAGAGTGCAGGTTGATCTTGGTCTGCATTATATGAAAATGTAGTTTGAAGAGCATTACAGCACATGTAAATGTAATACTTGTTAACCCTTTCCCTCATATAGACGCTTTCTGACGCCTCTGCCAGCAGACGGCTTTTTAAAAACATTGTGACAAAAGAAGAAATTGCTCAAAACATGCAATTTCTTTTTTGCCACAATGTTTTCCACTTTTAGTCATAGGTTATCCATTCAATTATAAAGATTTTCCATTTTTTGACAAAATATGTTCAAAGTCGTCTGCTGCAGAATTGTCGTATGAGGGAAAGGGTTAATTCTTTCCCATCTGTAGCCGCATTTAATTGACACATCTGCAGCAGCTGACTTTTAAAAACATTTTTTTTCAACTCTGCTTAATAATTTAACTCTCATTTATGGAGATTTTTCACGTTTTTGTCAATATGTTTTCAAAGTTGTGTGCTGCAGAATCGTGGGAATATGGGTTAACCATTTTTACCAAAACAAAACCTTTAAATTTGTATTTTGTACTCTTACTCCAAACCAAAACCAAACGATGCAGAAATCAGACTTTGGAAATCTCAACTCTAATGTTTAACCCTTTCCTACATTAAAGCCATTTCTCCTTTTGTCATGATGTGTTCAAGTCATCTGCTGCAGATGCGTCAAAATGTATCTATGGGTGGTGGGAAAGGGTTAAATAACCAACAATAAACATGACTAGAACAAACTCTGTAAGACATGAAGGCCCCCAACTAACCTATTAAAACATCATAGAAAAGCACTTCTACTTTTTCCATAACGTTTGAATGTCAAAATAGACAACAAATACACATTTCATATCACATAAAAGATTAAGTATCCTCAAGTATGGCATGGTGTAGCCTGTTTACTTCCTTTATACATGACTTGTCTCATAAAATATTTATTTAATTTAATTATTTATTTATATTTTCTATTTACTACAGCTTATGTATGTATGTGTCATCTATTTATTTTGTCAGCTGAGTGGGATGCACACTCCCACTCTTTCCAAAGTGCTTAACCCTTTCCCTCATATAGACGCTTTAGGATGCCTCTGCAGCAAACAGCTTTTTGAAAACATAATGACAAAAGAAGAAATTGCTCAAAACAAGCAATTTCTTCTTTTGCCACAATGTTTTCCACTTTTAGTCATCCATTTAATTATAGTGATTTTCTATTTTTTGACAAAATATGTTCAAAGTCGTCAGCTGCGGAATTGTTGTATGAAGGAAAGGGTTAAAACAATTTTCTTAAGTACAAAGTCAAGGTAAAAGCAATAGCTATTTATCACATTCAGACTCATCTGGAGCAGACATTTGAAAACATTGTGACAAGTTTGTGACAATTTTGAAAAACGTCTTAACTTCCATTATCAAAGTAACACCTAACAAAATTATCTAAGGTGTTGTAACAAGTAATCAGGTCCAGATATGGAGGAATAGTGATGCCCACAATTTCTCTTTTACTATCTAAGCAATTAACCCTATGTTGTGGGTACTCAAAAGAATTGTCTCATTGAGACGATTCTTTTGAGTACCCACAACATAGGGTTAGATGGTCAAATTAGGATTTTATAACATGCGAAAGACGCCCCTTATCTAGAGCTTTAAAGTAATTCCTAAAGTATATAAGGTGCTATTACATTAAAGGTAAAACTGTATTGATGTATCATCTGTTATCCTTCCTATTTTATATCGTTCATTAATGAAGGCTTTCCTTTTTCCAAATACAGACGCATTGTGATGCATCTGCAGCAGTGTTTTTGAAAAAGGGGAAATTGGTCAATGGTCAATTTCTCCCTTTTGCCAAACTCTTTTAAAAACTAAACTTTATCGGTATGTTTTCAAAGATGTCTGCTACCGAGTTATTGTAGGAAAAGGATAAATCATCTAACCCTCGCCCAAATATAGATAGTAGCAGACATTTTTTAAAAACACAGCGGCAAAAGATGAAATTGCTCATAATTGAGCAATTCCTCCTTTTACCAATATTTTTAACTCTTTTTGATAATAATGCTTATTCACTTTTAAAGACTTTTCATAGATGTTTCCAAAGTCGTCTGCTGCCGATTTGTTTTATGTGGGAAAAGGGTTTTAACCCCACTTTTTCAAATCTGCACCCAGTTTACTGTGTATGATTAACCTGTTCCCGGCGGCATACACAATTTGATGCATCTGCAGCAGACAACTTTTTGACACAATGTTTTGTTCTTTATTCAGTTTTTGCTTAGACATTTTCATTCTTGTTTGCTGCAGATTTTCTATGTGTTGGATAGGGCTAACATGAATATATTATCTGAAGAAAAAACAAGATAACATTCCATATATTTAACAGTTAAACATATGATTTTAAAACAAGAGCAGGGCACATGACATCATGGGAAATGGAGTACATTCAATTATTTAATTCTCAAAAAGAGAGATGCAGATTAAATGTATTTCTATGATATATAGTGTTACATCATGACACACACACACACAGTCATTCATGTGTCTATATACTGTCTCCAGTCCTATTTTGTCACACATACACGCACATTCACCCTGGGGCTATAATAACTCGGGCCGCATTAATTCAGGGCAGTGTCTACGGTATTGGTCAAGACACAGTAATTTTGACAATTTTACACCTAGTGACTCTCCCAGTACATTTCATGCCTCATTAACTAGTCCTACACATCACATCTTCCCAAACTTTTTGACAAGATAGCAGAGATACACAATTTGTGTCAAGTTTGGGCGATTTAGGGTCGAGTTGCATCAGCTGCACACGGTGAATCTGTACATTACACTCACAGTCTCATCAGAGCCTACATCTACAAGAGTCACTGTATTAGTTCTGATGAAGAACTTGAATTGTAGCCCCTCTGCTCTAACCCTTTCCCACTTGTAGACGCTTTCTGACGCCTGTGCTGCAGACGACATTTTGAAAACATAGTGTCAAAAAGAGAAATTGCTCATAATTTCTCCTTTTGCCACAATGTTTTAAACTTTTTTCAGTATTTATAACTTCATTTAAAGAGAGAAATTGTGTTTTGCCACGATGCTTTCAATGTCGTCTGCTACCGATTTGCTTTATGTCAGAAAGGGTGCACAACTCCAATAGCCCTAAATGTTATTCTTGAATGGGGATGCCATATAACCCAATTTGACATTACATAGCTCTTTTTTCCATTTTTAATTTTTGCCCTTTAAGCATGTCAAGAAACAGTAGAGTAATGTGAAAGTTGTTGCCAAAGATGAGCATAATGGTCATGTTAATACAAATCACATTTCTGCTTTGAAAACATCTGTGGAAAAAGGGTAGCATATTCTTACAAGAGAAAATATAATGCAAACTTGAAACAAGAGGGCCATGATGGCCCTGGAATCGCTCACCTGATTTTTTTTTTCACTTTAGCTATATAAGCCCCGCCATCTGGAGGACATAGTTTCCGACCAATCGACTTGGCTTGAAGGAATCTGATAGAGGGTCACCCTAGGAACATTTCTACAAAATTATTTGAAAATCGGCCTGACACTTTTGGAGGAGAAGATTTTTTAAGTTTTCACTATAGCCATAAAAGGCAAAATAGCCCCGACCCCTTGTGGCCATGTTTTTTGACCAATCAACATGGCTTGAAGGAATCTGATAGAGGGTCATCCAAGGAACATTTCTACAAAATTATTTGAAAATCGGCCTGACACTTTTGGAGAAGAAGATTTTTTAAGTTTGCACTATAGCTATATAAGGCAAAATAGCCCCGCCCCCCCTGGCGGCCATAATTTTTGACCAATCAACATGGCTTAGAGGAATCTGATAGAGGGTCATCCAAGGAACATTTCTACAAAATTATTTGAAAATCAGCCTGACACTTTTGGAGGAGAAGATTTTTTAAGTTTTCACTATAGCCGTATAAGGCCAAAAAGCCCCGCCCCCCTGGCGGCCATGTTTTTCGACCAATCAACATGACTTCAAGGAATCTGATAGAGAGTCACCCAAGGAACATTTCTACAAAATAAGTTCAAAATCTGCCAACCAATTTGGGAGGAGAAGAATTTTGAAGTTTTTTTCGTTTCGTTGCCATGGAAACCAGAATTCTGCATGGATCCCAATAAATTGAAGGAATTCTGGTGAGGTCATTGAGAGGATGCTTTCTGTGAAGTTTCATCCCAATTGACCCACTGGTTACTGAGGAGAAGATGTTGAAGATTTTTTAAGTTTTCACTATAACCATAAAAGGCAAAATAGCCCCGCCTCCTGGCGGCCATGTTTTTCAACCAATCAACATGGCTTGAAGGAATCTGATAGAGGGTTACCCAAGGAACATTTCTACAAAATTATTTGAAAATCGGCCTGACACTTTTGGAGGAGAAGATTTTTTAAGTTTGCACTATAGCCATATACGGCAAAATAGCCCCCCCCCCCCCCCCCTGGCGGCCATGTTTTTCGACCAATCAACATGGCTTGAAGGAATCTGATAGAGGGTCACCCAAGGATCATTTCTACAAAATAATTTGAAAATCGGCCTGACACTTTCGGAGGAGAAGATTTTTTAAGAATTTTGAATTTTTTTTCATTTCGTTGCCATGGAAACCAGAATTCTGCATGGATCCCAAAAATTTTAAGGAATTCTGGTGAGGCCATTGAGAGGATGCTTTCTGTGAAGTTTCATCCCAGTTGACCCACCGGTTACAGAGGAGAAAATGACGACGGACGACGACCGACGGACGACGGACGCCGGACATAGGGCGATCACAATAACTCACCCTGAGCACTTCGTGCACAGGTGAGCTAAAAATTGATGGAAATGTCATCGGCTGAAAAGGCATCACAAGTCACCTGTATCAGAGTAAATACAATTTCCCCTCATACAGACGCATTTGGACACCTCTGCAGCAGAAGTCTTTTGAAAGCATTGTGACAAAAGAAGAAATTGTTCACAAAGTTTTCAACTGTATTCAATTGTTACAATTTCATTAATTCACAGAGATTTTTCCATAATTTTGCCAAGATGCTTTAAAAGTCGGCTGCTGCATATTTGCTGTATGTGGGAAAGGGTTAAGTGTCACGAGGGAAGTGGGAAAGTAAATTTAATCATTTTGATGGCATGTTTGATATTGCTTACAGATTTATGTTGACAGGCTAGTGATTGGAGTGTGGTCAGAACGGAGGGAAATTTCGTCTGCACAATTTCAAACAAATTAGAAGGTCGACACTGAACTTAAATTATACAGTCTGCATTACAATCAAGCCAAATTGTGGTGTGCTGTCATGTCACAGTGTTGAGATCTGACCATGTTACTTAAGTTACCAATCAATTTTCAATAAACTTTATTAATATGTCCTACAAAGTATTTATCAAAAACTAAACTATTTTTTTAACCTTTTCCCACATACAACAAATCTGTAGCAGACCACTATGAAAACGGCTGGGTAATAATGTGGAAAGTCTCTATAACAGTGTGTGTATACCACGTGACTTTGACGTCACTTTGGTCAAAGTCACTTTGACGTCACAAATGCTACGGTGCATAGAAATATTTTACTTTGGTTTAGAAGTAAAAACAAAGGTAACTTTTTTATTTCTTCATCATTTTTAATGAAACATGGCGCAGTCTACGCCGCTTACAGAGCCCTATCTCCGGTTTTTCAACAGAGTTTGATAAGTGGTTTAGTTTCTCCAAACACTTCAATGAACCTTTTCTCAAAAAATTTCAATATCGCCAACAGCCGGAGCATTACCCAAATTGGATTTTGAGAACAGGTTCGTCGAAGTGTTTGAAAAAACTAGACCACCATTCAAACTCCTGTAAACAACCGGAGATAGGACATTGTAAGCGGCGTAGACTGCGCGATGTTACATTAAAAAGAGTGAAGAAATAAAAAAGTTACCATTGTTTTTACATTCTTATCAAGAGCAATTTTGACGTCAAGTCACGTGGTATACACATACTGTATAAATGAAAATATAGTTATTGAACAGAACTGAAAACATTGTGGCAAAATAAGAAGAGCAATTTCTCCTTTTGCTACAATGTTTTCCAAAGCTGTCTGATGCAAATGCTTCAAAATGCGGCTGCAATGAAAAACTTAAAGGGTAACTCATTTGAAAAAGGGTAACTTATTTGCCATTGGCCTGCAGGAGAAAAATGAAGATGATTGTCAAGGACACGGACACTAACATAACAATTTATTTCAAAACATTGTAAGAAAAAGCGATTTGCATAAAATTATGCTTTTCATTTTAAATCAATTTCTAACATTAATACAATGTATTTTCTGCAGTCAAAAACGATAAATTCACAATATTTTCTCCTTATAGTTTCAAATTCTAATAACATATTTAGAATTTGAATATACTTCTCTGATGAGTCAAGTGTTATTTAGTACAAATGGAGAGATTTAGTGTATACAACTGCTTTCTCTCCAGTCAGCAATTTATTCTATTTTTTTCCTTAGATGTTGACACTGAAATCAAATGAGGTAATTAATTGGTTATTCTGAAACTTGGTTTGAATTTTATTCCTTGTCATATTTGCACATCTTTTTTCATTTCTCTGATAGACATCCAGGGAGAAATGCTAAAAAAATTATCCTTATTAAACAATAATTTTTATAATATATTAATCTTTTCCTACATTTGACAAAGGCCGCTGAAGGAACGAGTCACAACGTGATAGTTTCCCATAATCAATGCAATAACGTTTTTTAAGTATATTTGATATTGGCTATTTAAATTTGGCTTCATGTGTTTCATGTGTTTTGAATATTTTGATGAGCAAACATTAACAATCTATCAAGCAATTATTGTCCTTTCCAATGGTTGCTAGGATTGTGGAAAATATCAATTTACGAACCACCAATTTTGGTCCCCACTTGGTTTCAACTGGAAATTGAATCGTCACAAAATGATGTGTAATGCTTTTTCTAACAATGGATTTCGATAAGAATTTATGTATAATCATATTCTGGTATTTGCTTGGATATTTGTGTTCTTTATAACAATTTAGATGCCCAATTTGACCTAACAGTATGTTCAGGAGAGCGAACACATATCTTATATTTTGAGTTGAAAAACTTCACATCAGAGAATGACAAAAATAATTCATTCTAGCAGCTATTAAATCCCCCTTGATTTTGTAGGTCATGCATAATTGAAATTAACTTATATAGATAACGACTATCAAAAACAAGTGTATGGCAAAATGTGTACAGACTACAAATACCGACGTCATTGAATTACATACATGTCACATTATTGCGTCAGAAATTATGTATGTATTTACACACAGCTTGACAGACTTGACATACAAGGTCCCCTAATGACCCTGAATAAGTGTGTGAAGTTTGAAAGCAACAGCATACACAGTGTCTGAGAAAAGGCCTTGCACGCAAAGGTTTGACCAAATTGCTAAGTCCAAAAAGGGGCACAATTCAGTCAAAATCCATTCCAGAGTTATGGGACTTGACATACAAGGTCCCCTAATGATCCTGAATAAGTGTGTGAAGTTTCAAAGCAACAGCATACACAGTGTCTGAGAAAAGGCCTTGCACGCAAATGTTTGACCAAATTTCTAAGTCCAAAAAGGGGCACAATTCAGTCAAAATCCATTCCAGAGTTATGGGACTTGACATACAAGGTCCCCTAATGATCCTGAATAAGTGTGTGAAGTTTCAAAGCAACAGCATACACAGTGTCTGAGAAAAGGCCTTGCACGCAAAGGTTTGACCAAGCTGGCAACGCGGACGCCAACGCTAACACCAACGCCAACGCCAACGCGGACGCCGGGGTGATAACATAAGCTCCCCTATTTCTTCGAATAGGCGAGCTAAAAAGCATGTGAAGTCCTTAAAGGTGCTGAACTCCATTATCATGGTCAAAGTTTTAAAACTGTACAAAAGTTGTCTTGAAATATTAGAATCATAATCATGATGAGCAATTTCTCCTTTATCCACAATATTTTAAAAAGTCATCTGGCTACGGAGGCGTCAACATTTTTATGAATGTGGAAAAGGGTTAGCTTAGAACCTTTTATAGATATTCTTTTCTTGGACACAGTGCACGAAACCTTAGTCTGAACAAATAGCCATCCTTTACATAAAGAAATGCTACAATGTATTTTTTTTCTCCAGTAAGAACCTATTTTATAAGGGGGAAAAGTACAGGAAACAGTGGCCTAGAAAGAAGTGATAAAAATCATAATAGAACGGAAATCTTCAAATCATTATGATAATTTAGAAGGGTATCATATATGTCATACAACTGCTTAATACTTTCCCACATATAGATGCTTTCTGACACCTCTGCATTAGACATCTTTTCAAACTATTGTTGCAAAAAGGAGTTGTTCATAATGAGCAAAGTCACCTTTTGCCACAATGCTTTCCATTTTATTCAACATTTAGATACATTCATTAATGTATATTTTCCAGTTTTTGCAAAGACTTTTCAAAATTGTCAGTTGCAGTTTTGTTGTATGTGGTAAAAGGGTTATAACAGGTTGACAGGTGTAATTATTAAATATATTTGAAAAACCTAATGTGGCAAAGGAGAGTTTTGTTCATTTAAGGCATTTCTCCATTTCCAGAATATATATTTCAAAGTTGTCAGTTGCAGATGTGTCTGCATGTAGGAAAGTCTTCTTACATATAGTATTGGCTTGACATTTTACAATTTTTCCTTTTCCTTATTTTTTTTTAAATATGTACAAAAACTATAATACCAACAATTTAAATACTCAATTAATTACTTCATAATCTTTTCAAAGCAGGTAAATTATTTGACAGCAACAAACAACAACAGAAATATGAGCACCTTGAACAATCTCATTTAGAAACATGTGAAAAGGCTAAAAACCAGGTTAACTCTTTTCCACGTACAACTAATCTGCAGCAGACAACATTCAAACCATTGGGTTAACCCTTTCCCTCATACAACAATTCTGCAACAGACGACTTTGAACATATTTTGTAAAAAAAATAGAAAATCTCTATAATTGAATGGATAACCTAGCTATGACTAAAAGTGGAAAAACATTGTGGCAAAAGTAGAAATTGCTTGTTTTGAGCAATTTCTTCTTTTGTCACTATGTTTTCAAAAAGCCATCTGCTGCAGAGGTGTCAGAAAGCGTCAATATGAGGGAAAGGGTTAAAAATGTCGAAAAATCCTCTGAATAAATACCTTATCTTGGAATAGACTTAAAAATATTGTGGTAAGACGATAAATTGCTCAAGAGCAATTTTTGGGATAGGGGCGTTTCGCCACTATCTCATAGCGAAGCTGCTTTCGAAAAGTCGGATTTAAAGCTGCAACCGCAGTCCACATGTGTATACCTACACCAAAATCGAGTTTTGATTGGTTATAATCTGCCTTTTCAACGATTTCATTGGTTCGACCGAATCACGAAACCCTCCGCTTGCATAATTTATGAGACAAAATAGTTTCTATGAATGAAACTCACTCTGAACTATGGTTGACCTCAATGTCAGTAGTGTGAGGTAACGTCGACCGTTCTGTGACCCCATTAGTTTACAACAGTCGACTTATAGAGAAATGTGCAAAGCACTGTAAATACAATTATTGAAAGGAGTTGAAACCATTGTGGCAAAAGTAGAAATTGCCTACGAAAAGCAATTTCCCCTTTTGTCACAATGTTTTCGATTGTCGTCTGCTGCACATGCGTCTGTAAGCGTCTGTAGGCGGAAAATGGTTACATCCTTCCCATGGAAGCGGAACCCTTTCCGTGATACTATAACAGTTCGAATATTTAAAAAATATTGTTGAAAATGGAGCTATTGCTGACAATGAGCAATTCCTCCTTTTCACACAATGCTTTCAAACACGTTTCAAATTAATTCTTTTCATATTTAAACGTTTTACTATGGACGTTCTTTCCCTCTTTCTCCCTTCCGGACACATTTTGAATAACATGCTAGAGATTAATGATTACGAGCAATTTTGCCTTACATCAAGGGGAAAAATATATAGTTGAAACCTTTGTGGAAAAAGAGGAAATGGGTCATGATAAACAATTCTGCAGCCGTCTGCTGCACATGCGTCAAAAAGCCACTGTAAGCGGGAAAGGGTTGAACCGTTCTCGTTATAGCTACTTAGTTACAAACAAATGTTGAAAGTATATTTGCAAACGGAGCAATTGCTGACAATGAGCAATTCCTCCTTTTCAAACAATGCTTTGAAACATGAATCAATTTGTTTCTATAACCTAGATAACGAAAACATTTGTCTACAGTTATTATTTTAACCTTTGCCCCTTTTAGACACATTTGACTAACCTTAACAGATGAATGATAATCAACAAGTTTGTCTTTTTCCACAATGTTTTTATCACTATTCAAAATCATACTTTTATTAATTCAAGTCAATAGTTATGCCTTAGTTCAATGTTGTTTGCTGTATATTTAGTCTATGTGGTCAAGGTTAAGGAATACTGTAAACAAACTTGTTACAACATAATTCGTCCAAAGAGAGAGGTCCTACTGTGTATACATGCCATGAAATAATGTTACAAACGGTCTCACCGCTACTGGGGAATTGTTGGTAAAACAGGTCGCGTTTTGTGTTGAATATTCTCGTGTGTCGCTGTATGTAGACCCTACTAGGAAATAGAAATTAAATCTACAAATTATAGATAAGTTAATTTCAACATTGATTGATTGGGATTTAACGCCGTTTTTAACATTTCTTCAGTCATATCACGGCGGCCAGTTCACCTACAAATGTATTTCCTGGTTTTCTCAAACCAGTACTCCTCACAACAATCTTCCCAAGCAACTGGCTGCGTTTCCACATAGACTTAGCCATTGGTGAAAGACGAATGACGCATGTCTCATTGACTTTTGTCAAACGTCGGAAAGAAATTTGGCCGAATTTGTCAACACATCCGAGTTATAACCGCAAGGTCATTATTTATTTTATTATTGAGAAGCTTCTAGCGATTTTGGGACTAAAATTATAATGTATATGCATTTGCGTTAATTTAAGACTCAACGTTCATCAACGTGTAATATAGTCCTAGATGTATCTGTTGACAAATAAACTAGAAATGTAGTCTAAATAGGTTTTTGAAAATTAACCTTGACGGTCCGGTCCCGTTTCGGAGATACAATTAAATTGCAAATACTTTACAAATACCATAATCTAAGCTGACGTGTTTTGACGCATCGAACCAGTCTTCTGTAATCAATACTTGAGTTGTCTCCGTCTGTAAAGCTTGGAGGTATAATCCGGCGTCCGGCCGGCTGTCTGCCTGAATGTGCATTCGTCCGTCCGTCATGGATTGCATGTATTGGTTAACACGTTGTTTCTGTATGGCAGATTTATTTCAAAGTGGTCACAATTATACCCGTGTGATCAGGAGAACGGCAAAGTACTAGGTACATAACTCTGGTCTGTTTTTTCAGTTATCTCCATTTTTCCTTATTTAGTTCAGCGATTGTCTCAATTAACTTTCATTGTATCAATTTCAAACTTGGTTTGTAGGTAACTTATGACCTACAGATTTGCAGTGCACCATTACCATAAATTTAGCATGCTGCGTTTGGAGTGTGTATATTTTTGTCTTTCAATGTTCTCTCTTATTATATGCAACACATGCGTTCCGTGAAATTCCCTTTTTCGTTAATGAGTGCTTCCCCAAGAGTTGTACTTCGTCAAATCTAATCTGTTTTTTAGGTGTAAACTCAATTTTTTCATTTCTTCGGTTATTGTCTCAATATATGTCCAATATATCAATTTAAGACTTGGTGTATAGGAAACTCAGAGCTGCAATTGTGCAGTGCAAAAGAAACATAACTCTATCATGCTTTCGATCGTCTTTCATTTATCAGCATGATTACAATATACATTGTGGATCTTGAGTGATTTCTGAACTAGAAATATTTTAATTAAGGGTAGCTGCTCGGTTTTTTTTGTCAATCTTTTGTCCTTCGATATTTTGTTTATACAAGAAAAGGGTAAAACTTTGACAAATGAGGTATATGTTATTGGCAGGCAATATGTGTTGCTTCAAACATTTTTGGTTTGGTTTATTTACAGGTCATTGTTTCATTGTTTCAACAATGTTTGTCCATATGATCTATGCCATATGTTTTCAACTTACATATGCCCCCTATACCATCAGCGCTTTCAGCACTTTGATTCTTTTTGCCATAATGTTTTCAATCGTCGTTTGCTGTAAGTGTCAAAATGTGTCAATAGGGTGACAAGGTTGATGAACTCACAAAAGATACAAACTATTTACAAAATGACATTCCTGTATAATGTGAACCCATTGTTAAAATATCTGAAATAGATCCCTAGAACAAAGTCAAAGAGTTTTGCTTGTCAAGGTAAAATATCTGTTCACCTAGACAAAATTTCTTCACTCCCGTTTCTTAGTAACAAGCAGTCAAAAAATTTATAAATCTGCAGCAGCTGACTGTTGAAAACATTGTGCTAAAAGGAGAAATTGAGTGTGATGAGCAAAATAATTCTCTTTTTGCCAAAATGTTTTGAAATCTATTTAATAATTATACTTTCATGTAAAAATATTTCTTTTTTTTGCATCTATAGATGTTTTCAAAATGGTGAGCTGCAGAATTTAGTAATTTCCTCTTTTGCTGCAATGTTTTTAAAGTCATCTGCTACACAGGTGTCAGAAAGCATCTGTATGTTGGAAAGAGCTAAGCTTTTTGTAATTTTCCCCCATATCAATGTAATATTTAGGCTCCACACAACAAGCCTTATTTCCTGTAAAAAAGAATGTTGGTATCGTTAGCTTCAAGTCCTCAGCCCAATTACATCCCAATCATAAGGGACTAGGAGAATTGATTATTTGAGAGCAGATCTATTTATCAATAAGGTTAAGTGGAAGACACTTTCACAGACTGTGCTGTAGGAAAACAAACCCAAGGTCATTTTTTGACTTGTGTAGATTCAGATAAACCTGCACATCAGCCCAGGTTGACATGGGGCTCTGCACTGTTGTCAATTAAAGCTGCAGAATCCTCTGATAATTATTGTCAATGTGGTTGCATAGATGACATGAAGGCAGATCTTTTACCTAGACCTTTAATAACTTTCCCATCCATGACCAGACACATTTTGATGTATTGAGACAAAAGGAGATATTGCTCATCATCATCAATTTCACATTTCCTCAAATAATGTTTTCAACTTTGTTTTAAAAGACATTGTGGCATTTCTCTTTTAGCCACAATGATTTCAAAAGTTGTCTGCTTCATACTAAGGCGGCAGACTGCGTCTGCAAGTGTTAAAGGGTTATATATAAGCTTGCAGAGGTCTTAATTGACAGGGTTAATAGTTATAAGAACCTGGACATATTGATCTTGTCCAGAACAGTTCACTGACACACACTACAATACTCCACCCATTAACCCTTTCCCTCATACGACAATTCTGCAGCAGACGACTTTGAACAACTTTGAACGTATTTTGTCAGAACATAGAAAATCTCCATAATTGAATGGATAACCTATGACAAAAAGTGGAAAACATTGTGGCAAAAGGAGAAATTGCACGTTTTGTGCAATTTCTTCTTTTGTCACTATGTTTTCAAAAAGCTGTCTGCTGCAGAGGCGTCCGAAAGCGTTTATATGAGGGAAAGGGTTAATTTATGTGTAACACTTTTATAAGTGTAACTAAAGTATATCAATCTAGTATATCAAGGTAAAAGTCATCTCAATATTATCTTTTATTAATTTTACCCTTTCCCACCTGTAGCCACGTTTTAGTGTATATGTAGCAGACGCCATTTTAAAACATTGTGGAAAAAGGAGACATTGCTCATAGCAAGCAGCCACAATGTTTTCATATAGTTTAACTGTTGTGTGCTGCAGATTTGTGGGATAGGGTTGGGATTTAACACCATATTTACCAGTATTTTAGTCCTATAACAGGGGCCAATTCACAAATCCAGCACACAGTCCAACATTCTTTCTGAGGCAAATGACTAGCACCTTCACACATCAACTTGTTTTGCCCATTGGTTAAACCTTTCCCACCTGCAGACACATTTTGATGCAATAGTAGCAGCAGCCGACTTTTGAAAAAAATGTGGCCAAAGGTGAAATGTGTCTGCATGTGGAAAGGGTTTACAAACTCAAGTCAAAGCCGAAACAAGATGTGTTTGTGAAACACTGATGCCCCCCAATGGCAACATCTAGGTCAAAGGTCAAGGTCGCCAGGTCAAAAATGTTGGTACTGACAGAAAGGTCATGTCACAAGGAATACACATGTGAAATATGGTAGCCGTACCTGTTATGGTTCAAAAGTAGTGGTCAAGGTTAAAGTTTTTTTCGAGAATGGCAACATCTAGGTCAAAGGTCAAGGTCGCAAGGTGAAAATTTTTGGTACTGACAGAAAGGTCATGTCACAAGATATAAACATGAAATATGGTAGCCGTACCTGTTATGGTTAAAAAATAGTGGTCAAGGTTAAAGGTTTTTTTCATGAATGGCAACATCTAGGTCAAAGGTCAAGGTCGCAAGGTGAAAATTTTGGTAGTGACAGAAAGGTCATGTCACAAGGTATACACATGTAAAATATGGTAGCCGTACCTGTTATGGTTCAAAAGTAGTCGTCAAGGTTAAAGTTTTTATCGAGAATGGCAACATCTAGATCAAAGGTCAAGGTCGCAAGGTGAAAAATGTTGGTACTGACAGAAAGGTCATGTCACAAGGTATACACATGTGAAATATGGTAGCCTTACCTGTTATTGTTCAAAAGTAGTGGGGAAGGTTAAAAAAAAAAATTGAGAATGGCAACATCTAGGTCAAAGGTCAAGGTCTCAAGGTAAAAAATGTTGGTACTGACAGAAAGGTCATGTCACAAGGAATACACATGTGAAATATGGTAGCCGTATCTGTTATGGTTCAAAAGAAATGGCCAATGTTAAAGTTTTTTTCGAGAATGGCAACATCTAGGTCAAAGGTCAAGGTCGCAAGGTCAAAAATGTTGGTACTGACAGAAAGGTCATGTCACAAGGAATACACATGTGAAATATGGTAGCCGTACATGTTATGGTTCAAAAGAAATGGCCAAGGTTAAAGTTTTTTTTCGAGAATGGCAACATCTAGGTCAAAGGTGGTCAAGGTCGCAAGGTCAAAAATGTTGGTACTGACAGAAAGGTCATGTTACAAGGAATACACATGTGAAATATGGTAGCCGTACCTGTTATGGTTCAAAAGTAATGGCCAAGGTTAAAGTTTTTTTCGAGAATGGCAACATCTAGGTCAAAGGTCAAGGTCGCAAGGTCAAACATTTTGGTACTGACAGAAAGGTAATGTCACAAGGAATACACATGTGAAATATGGTAGCCGTACCTGTTATGGTTCAAAAGTAGTGGTCAAGGTTAAAGTTTTTTTCGTGCAGACAGGCCAAAAACTACATCTAGGTCAAAGGTCAAGGTCGCAAGGTCAAAAATGTTGGTACTGACAGAAAGGTCATGTCACAAGGAATACACATGTGAAATATGGTAGCCGTATCTGTTATGGTTCAAAAGAAATGGCCATGGTTAAAGTTTTTTTCGAGAATGGCAACA
This sequence comes from Serripes groenlandicus, assembly GCA_031761405.1. Classification (NCBI taxonomy): domain Eukaryota; kingdom Metazoa; phylum Mollusca; class Bivalvia; order Cardiida; family Cardiidae; genus Serripes; species Serripes groenlandicus. Next base: position 74,248,084 of record JASEVX010000005.1, read on the forward strand.
TCTAGGTCAAAGGTCAAGGTCGCAAGGTCAAAAATGTTGGTACTGACAGAAAGGTCATGTCACAAGGAATACACATGTGAAATATGGTAGCCGTACCTGTTATGGTTCAAAAGTAATGGCCAAGGTTAAAGTTTTTTTCGAGAATGGCAACATCTAGGTCAAAGGTCAAGGTCGCAAGGTCAAACATTTTGGTAGTGACAGAAAGGTAATGTCACAAGGAATACACATGTGAAATATGGTAGCCATACCTGTTATGGTTCAAAAGTAGTGGTCAAGGTTAAAGTTTTTTTTGTGCAGACAGGCCAAAAACTACATCTAGGTCAAAGGTCAAGGTCGCAAGGTCAAAAATTTTGGTACTGACAGAAAGGTCATGTCACAAGGAATACACATGTGAAATATGGTAGCGTACCTGTTATGGTTCAAAAGTAGTGGTCAAGGTTAAAGTTTTTTTTGTGCAGACAGACAGACAGACAGACGTGCAGACAGGCCAAAAACTATATGCCCCCCGAATCGGAGATTCCGGGGGGGCATAAAAAGGATGGGCTGTGCCAGGATTCAAACTCACTTCCCCTTAACCCTTTCCCTAATACAGCAATTCTGCAGCAGACGACTTTGTAAAACTTGAAGTCTTCTAAACAAACTAGAACTATCACTGAAGATGATAAATACCCCCTAAACAGCACCTTGACCTACACCATAACTTAATAAGTAAAGGGGCCATAACTCTGTAACATAACATGCAATTGTAACCCATTTAGGATATGCACATCTCCTCTTGGTATAGAAGCTTCATGTAAAATCTTATTGAATTCCACCCAGTGGTTTGTAAGAAATATGGCTTCCGGCCGACCGACCAACAGACAGACAGCCAGCCCGACACAGTGACTCCTATATTCACCCTCTTCTTCGAAGGTATTATTATAGAAATCTCAAAACTGATTAGCAAGTTTACCTAGAATAAACTAAATGCAACATAATGGACCTAAATTCAGTTTGGCCACATACTGTACTCGCAGCTGTACCTTTAAAACTTCTGAGAGGCTAATTGGGATTAATTACAAGGCATTGTTTTCTTCTAGCTTGAGGTCAGATAATACTGACAATAAAATAGATAGGCAGGGTCAAGTTACAGGGATTTATACCCGACCCTGTCACTTTAATCTTTGTAACTCTGTCCCTCTCCAGCAAGTCTGAGGTGTGCAGATAAGAGAAATCTCTCCTGTTTGTAATGCAAAAATATATATCCCATTTCAAATGATTTGGTAGAGAAATATGAAGTTTGCTTTAACCCATCCCCTGATACTAAATACATTTATTTTTGGGGCTCACAAATGTAAATATTTGGATGAAAGCACATAATTAATTAATGCAATATTGATATAATTAACCCTTTCATGCTTTCCTAAATAAACAGCAAATTTCAGAGGGGGGATCATGCTAATTCTGACACTGTTTTAACTTAGGTTTTCTGTAAGGTCTCAGTTGCAAATGCATGTGCAATGTGATTTCTAATGCAAAACACATCAACACAATAAATTTCAACTTGCTCAAAGTAAAAATGCAGCCTCCGGAGTTTTAACACTATTTTCCTTCAATTTGGCCTAGTGACCTAGTTTTTAATCCAATATGACCCATATTCGATCTTGGCCTAGATATCATTAAAACAAACATTCTGACAAAAGTTCAAAATTACTTCAATTTTACCTTGTGACCTATAAATTCTGATCAAGTTTCAACATGCTCAAGTTAAAAATGCGGCCTCCAGAGTATTAACAAGTATTAACAAGATTTTCCTATAATTTGACATAGTGACATAGTTTTTGACCTCATATGGCCCAGTTTCAAACTTGTCCAAGATTTGATGGAGATGAATTTTCTGATAAACTTTTATTGTCCACAACGCACAACGCTGCATGCCAGACAAATTGTGATCAAAATATCTCACCTTGAGCACTTCGTGCACAGGTGAGCTAAAAAGTGGCAAAAGGAGGAATTGCTCTTAATCTTTTAGACTTCAATAAAAACTAGAACTATCACTAAAGGTGATTAATACCCCTGCCCCAACCCCTGACACATATTATATCTCACAGTATTATCTTTGACTGGAGTATGTCGCACCAGATTAGATTTTAAGAAAAACAAGAAAATGTGTCCATGGAACACGGATGCCCCGGTTGTTAACTATATTTTAAAACAAAACAGAGGGTCACAACGTCAAATCGGCACAATTTTTTAAAGAATGATATGTTAATAGTCATTTGTGTGAAGTTTCATCATGATAGGACATCAGCTTCACTAAAAACTAACTTGACCAAAAACTTTAACCTGAATTGTATGGACGAACAAACAGACGAACAGACGGACGGACAGAGGGTCACAACGTCAAATCGGCACAATTTTTTAAAGAATGATATGTTAATAGTCATTTGTGTGAAGTTTCATCATGATCGGACATCAGCTTCACTAAAATCTAACTTGACCAAAAACTTTAACCTGAGAATGGAATGGACGAACAGACAGACGAACAGACGGATGAACAGTTGGTCCAACCTCAAATTGATACAATTTTTTAAACAATGATATGTTGATTGTCATTTGTGTGAAGTTTCATAATGATAGGACATCAGGTTCACTAAAATCTAACTTGACCAAAAACTTTAACCTGAGAATGGAATGGACGAACAGACAGACGAACGGACGGACGAACAGTTGGTCCAACCTCAAATTGATACAATTTTTTAAACAATGATATGTTGATTGTCATTTGTGTGAAGTTTCATAATGATAGGACATCAGGTTCACTAAAATCTAACTTGACCAAAAACTTTAACCTGAGCGGGACGGACGAACGGACGGACTAACAGACCGGAAAACTATATGTCCCTCATACTTCGTATGCCGGGGCATAAAAATCCTTTTTCAAGGTCAGAGGTGAAGGTCACAGGAACATGAAATTTGCGTCTTGCACATCTACTACTCCTGATTAACATTTATGCCAAGTATGAAGTAAATCAGGTTGAAACTGAAGGAGGAGTACAACAGATTAGATTTTAACCAAAAAAAATACTATTTTAAGGTCAGAAGTGAAGGTCACAGGGACATGAAATTTGCGTGTTGCACATCTACTACTCCTAATTAACATTTATGCCAAGTATGAAGTAAATCAGGTTGAAACTGAAGGAGGAGTACAACAGATTAGATTTTAACAAAAAAAAATCCTATTTCAATGTGAAGGTCACAGGGACATGAAATGTGCGTCTTGCACATCTACTACTCCTGATTAAAATGTATGCCAAGTATCAAGTAAATCAGGTTGAAACTGAAGGAGGAGTACAACAGATTAGATTTTAACAAAAAAAAAAATCCTATTTCAAGGTCAGAGGTCAAGGTGAAGGTCACAGGGAAATGAAATTTGCGTCTTGCACATCTACTATTCCTGATTAACATTTATGCCGATTATGAATGCCAAGTATGAAGTAAATCAGGTTGAAACTGAAGGAGGAGTACAAGAGATTAGATTTTAACAAAAAAAAATCCTATTTCAAGGTCAGAGGTCAAGGTGAAGGTCACAGGGACATGAAATTTGCGTCTTCCACATCTACTACTCCTGATTAACATTTATGCCAAGTATGAAGTAAATCAGGTTGAAACTGAAGGAGGAGTACAACAGATTAGATTTTAACAATAAAAAATCCTATTTCAAGGTCAGAGGTCAAGGTGAAGGTCACATGGACATGAAATTTGCATCTTGCACATCTACTACTCCTGATTAACATTTATGCCAAGTATCAAGTAAATCAGGTAGAAACTGAAGGAGGAGTACAACGGAACAGATTAGATAAGATTTTAACAAAAAAAAATCCTATTTCAAGGTCAGAGGTCAAGGTCAAAGGGACATGAAATTTGCGTCTTGCACATCTACTACTCCTGATTAACATTTATGCCAAGTATCAAGTAAATCAGGTAGAAACTGAAGGAGGAGTACAACGGAACAGATTTTGCGGACAGACCGACCGACGGACCGCATGACAGGCTGATTCTAGTATACCCCCTTCAAACTACGTTTGCGGGGGGGGGGGGGGGTATAATTATACTATCATTTATAGCGAGATTTCATAATTCACTCCTCATACAGCTGCAGTTGACGACTTTGATAACAATGTGACAAAACCAGAAATTGCTCATTATATGAGCAATTTCTCCTTTTGCCACGATGTTATCAACTCTTTTTAATAAAATAACTTGTTTATGGAGAATTTTCATATTTTTGTCAATTTATTTTCCAGATCATCTGCTGCAGATGTGTTGTATGTGGAAAGGGGATAGCATGTAAATTCGGGAACATATGGGGACTGTTGATAGAACCTGTTATCTGGGGGTCATCATTCAATCTCACATCAATCTGACATTCATTACAAACTAACTAGCTTGTAAGTTGTATATAAATGACCTAGGTTGAAGGAAACTTGAACATTCCTTGAGTGTGTGGATAGGGACAACCCAAAAAGTATGCAAAATATCATCATATGAGCCTGTTCTTTAGAAATAGGATTTATCCGAGTTTAATGCCATTTTCAACATTATTTCAGTTATATCACGGCGACAGTTCACTTATTCATGATCACTAGGTAAACAAACCAGTACTATATTCTAGGAAAATTGCCTTGCCCAAGTGCACTCCACCATGCCGGTAGCGCCGCGACTGGGTTAGAAATAGGAACTAGTTGACTTATGTGAAAAGTGTAGATCCAGATCAGTCCTCCCACATACTACACTGATTGCAAATGCATTTAATTTGGTTGGTTTTCACAGGGGCCCCCTCAACATACATTTCATTGAAATCTTTTGGCCAACATGTTTAATAGTCAAATACTGCAGATTTGTTGAATGTTAGAAAGGGTTAACCTATTCACACTTAATTTTCCTTTCCTCTCCATCTGCAAGGAAAAGTTGAAAGGAGGATTCAAAGTCTGTTACAGATTTAGACTCAAATGTGGCCTGTTTCAGAGCAAAGGTTAACCTGACTGGCTTCTCAGAGATATTGATGGCCAAGACAGAGAAAATATAGAAGGGAACCAGATGTTTCAATTTCAGGCAGGTTAAATATGTTATTCATAAATACATGAAATTTTCTTTATGTTTATTGTCTTTATCCTTTTTCCCCAAAACAGCAAATCTGCCGCAAACGACATTGAAAATGTCTCCTCAAAAATATGGATAATCTTTGTAATTACTGAAAGAAGTTGGAAACATTGTGCCAAAAGGAGAAATTGCTCATTTTGAGCAATTTCTTCTTTTGTCACACAGTTTACAAAAGTTGTTTGCTGCAGATGCATTAAAATGTGTCTATAGGTGGGAAAGGGTTAACATATTTCCCACTTGGAAAATTACAGGTAAACACATACAGTGCAATTAATGCACATTTTTTACAGCCATATCAAGTTACATACAGGGCCATTTTACATTGGTATATGGTTTTGTAATATAAGTATTTTGGTATTTTTTTTTATTTTGACCCAAATTTTCTGATAGAAAACCTTTGAGGAGAAATGTTATAAAGTTATTCTTGTAGTTACAATGGTTTGCCTTAACCCTTTCCCACATACAACAAATCTGCAGCAGACGACTTTGAAAACATGTAGGCAAAAAAAATATGGTAAATCTCTATAAATAACAGTTTAATTATTTAAATGAGTTGAAATCATGGTGGCAAAAGGAGAAATTGCTCATTATGAGCAATTTCTCCTTTTGTCAACATGTTTTCAAAAGTCGTCTGCTGCAGAGACATCAGAAAGCGTCAATATGTGGAAAAGGGTTTTACATACAATATAAGGTAATTATGTCCAATAACTTGGTGAAAGTAATTTTTTACATGTGAAGTTTGCAGTACCAAGGCCTCTGTTTGTGGAATGTTTGGCTAAACTTACCATTATAATCTAGTTAACTCAAATCTTATTAAAGATGGGATTATGAAATTAAATAAATTATGTTGACCTCTAGCAGATAAAACCTTGAGTCCAGAATAACTCTTTCTCAACCCTTTCCCGCATACAACAAATCTGCAGCAAACAACTTTAGAAACACCTAGACAAAACTTGGGAAAATCTCTTTAGATTATTGAATAGAGTTGAAAAACATTGTGACAAATGGAGAAAATAGTGTTTTCAAAAGTCATCTGCTGAAGATGTGTCTACAAGTGCGAAAGAGTTAATTAATCTAAAGAGACAGATATGAAAAATGTATTGTTCATGATTACACATTTAAATATTTACCATTTCCCACATGCAACAATTCTGCAGCAGTTGACTAAATATCTAAGCAAAAATATGGTTAATTCTACAAATAATGGTATAATTATTGAACAAAGTGGAAAACATGGTGGCAAAATGAGAAATTGCTCTTTATAAGAAATTTCTCCTTTGTCACAATTCTTTTTAAAAGTCTACTGTTGCAGATAGGTAAAAATGTGTCTGCATGTGGGAAAGTGTTAATTACATACATTTGTAACATTCTTCATTGTAGTGCAGAAAATTAAAAAATATAGCAAGTTCAGTCAACCCACTGGCGAAGGTTTAACTTAAATAGCCAGCAAAGTATGCATACATTTAGAGAAAACTAAATATTGATGGAAATGAAAATATGAGGAGTTTTTGTTCAATTACCTAAAAATGTTTTTATATGTTAAAACAGTTGTTTGCTACTGCTTTGTCGCATCAAAATTCCTTGCTATGATAAAATGGCTTTCAGGCATATAAGAGCATCTGAGGTTTCATTATTTTTTCGCAATTTTCAAGTTACAGCTAGCTAGAGCACTTATTCACGATTCCTGGGTAAACAAAGCAGTACTAGTTCAGAAATGTGCCTTGCACAAGTGCAAATCAATTCTGTAAGCGGGGACTTAACTCTGGATGCACGGTCAAAATCCCCTCAACTTACCACTTGGCCACGTCAGATGTCAAACATCTGAACTGTATTATGTTTCTATGACCTTAAGGGGGAAGATTAGCAGTATCACATTGTTATATCTCTCTGTAAACATGGATGTTTGTATATTTATTTGGGGACTTGATGCTAGATAGGAGTTATCTTACATAAATGATACAAATGGCATTCTAAACAGTGAGCTGAGTGAACAATAAACTTTATGAAAAATTGATTGTTTGGCATTTTACGCCACTTTCAACAATTGTTCAGTTATATCACGGCATTTCTTGGGTAAGTAACAAGTACTACTGGTTCATTTATCCTGACACCATCCAGTCAGTTGTAATGCTAACCCCGCAACCCTTAGCGTCATGGAGGGCAGCCATTACTACCATTTTTGAAGTCTTTTGTATGACCTGGCCAGGGATTGAAACCACTACCTCCCGCACCGAGACGGACACTCTACCTCTACCTCTACATCACCGAGGTGGTCTCTCTCTTGTTGAAGAAACTTAATCTTTTACCACAAGCAGATGCCTTTTGATGCATCTGCAGCACACAACTTTTGCCACAATGTTTTCAACTCTATTCTGACTTATGTACCTTCAATTTTAGAGATTTTCTATACTTTAGTCTGGATATTACAAATGTTGAATGTAGGAAAAGGTATATGTTGTAATTAAAAATGCTCATTAAATTTCGTGACATTTCTGTTCTATAATTTATTATAATGTCAACCAAATGTAAACTGCACTTGCTTACTTCTGAACTTTTCTGTCAATGCCATTTTTAACCCTTTCTAATAATTAGTCAGATGCATATTGACACTTTTGCAGTAGACAACGTTTAAAAACATTTTGGGAAAAAAAACAGTTGTTTAGTTTCTCCTTTTCCCACAATGTTTACAACTATTTTCTTTGATTTTACTATATTTAAGAGAGATTCTCAATCTTTCAACCTGATGTTTTCAAAAAATTATCGGCTGCAGATATTGTGTATGCTGGCAATGGTTAAATGTCACTAGTATAAAATAGCATATTAACCCTTTCCCACCTACAAACAATCTGCATTAGACGACTTTGAACATATTTTATCAAAAAATAGAAAATCTCTGTAATTGAATGAATAACCTTATGACTTAAAGTGGAAAACATTGTGTCAAAAGGAGAAATTGCTTTTTTTGAGCAATTTCTTCTTTTGTCACTACGTTTTCAAAAAGGCGTCTGCTGCAGAGGCGTCAGAAAGCGTCTATCTAAAATCTGCAGCAGAACCCTAGCAAAACAAAAAGTATTGAAAATCTCTATAAATAAGATAAATAAGGGATTCTGGCCCGTTAAGTTTAATTATTGAAAAGAATTGAAAGCATTGTGGCAAAAGGAGAATTTGCTTAGTTAGTATGAATAATTCCTCCATTTCCATTTTCACGTCTTTTTGCCTTAACTCTTCCATGGATTAACCCTTTCCCACCTGCAGACGCATTTCGACGCAATAGCAGCAGGCGACTTTTGAAAACATTGTTACCAAAGGTGTAATTGCAATTTCTCCTTTTCCCACAATGTTTTCAACTTTATTTAACAATAAACCCTTTTCCTCATATAGACGCTTTCTGATGCCTCTGCAGCAGAAGGCTTTTTGAAAACATAGTGACAAAAGAAGAAATTGCTCAAAACGAGCAATTTCTCCTTTTACCACAATGTTTTCCACTTTTAATCATAGGTTATCCATTCAATAATAGAGATTTTCTATTTTTCGACAAAATATGTTCAAAGTCGTCTGCTGCAGAATTGTCCTATGAGGGAAAGGGTTAAGCTATCTTTTATGGAGATTTTTCAGGTTTTTGTCACCATGTTTTTAAAGTCATCTTCTGCAGATGAATGGGGGAAAGGATTAAAACATACAACTTCTGTTTTTCCCAAGATCTACATTATATTACATAAGAGAAGCTCATGGCCATATAAAATCTATTTGATAGAACTTAATTTTTCTCAATTTAAGTTATATTTTTAGTACAACTTTTCAACAATTTGGGAGGGAACAACGAAAGAATCGGTAATGTTAGTTAGCTTGGTTGACCATTTAACTGATATGATATTTCGAATGCTATCTACTTCGAAAATATCTGGCGTGAAAAAAATATTCCAAAAACTGAAAATGCAATTTTGATAGAGTTGAAAACAATGCTTCAAATGGAGACTTCCCCTTTTCCTAAAAGCAATTCAAAAATTGTCTACTATATGTGTCCAAAGTCATCTTTAAAAGATCAAGGACTAAACCTAGGATGCCTAAGGTGCAAACATGCCTAACACAAAATATAAAATTATTCTGTTTTTGTGGATAACTGATTGAATGATAATAATTCAAATTTTACACACATTTCATAGACTACTTGAATGTATATAGGCAAACAAGGTCAATTTCTTTTAATCAAAGGAGAAAATGATTGCTTCAATCCATATCAAAAACAAATAAAGTTTGATGACTTTGGTAGAGATATACCAGCATATACAACGATAACGTGGGAAACAATAAACTATTTGAACAATATTGAAGATAACTCCCATTAGCTTATTTATCACTGTGACCACTGTAGATTAACCATTTCACTCATACAACAATTCTGCAGCAGAGACTTTGAACATATTTTGTCGAAGAATAGAAAATCTCTACAATTGAATAGATAAGCTATGACTTAAAGTGGAAAATATTTTGGCAAAAGGAGAAATTGCTTGTTTTGAGCAATTTCTTCTTTTGTCGACATGTTTTCAAAAGCCCGTCTGCTACAGAGGCATCAGAAATCGTCTATATGAGGGAAAGGTTTAAAGGTGCTGAACTCCAGGTAGTGATAAAAAAAACTTGAAATGTTTAAACTTCTGCAAATATTGCTAATAGTGACAACAAAGTAAGTAATAAATAGTTCAAAACTATTTTGCCAGTAAATGTTGAAAAACAGTCAATTGAAAGTCATTAACATTTGGCTAACTCTGTATGTCTACCTTGTTAACCCTTTCCCTCATACGACAATTCTACAGCAGATGACTTTGGACATATTTTGTCAAGAAATGGAAAATCTCTATAATTGAATGGATAGCCTATGACTTAAAGTGGAAAACATTGTGTCAAAAGGAGAAATTGCTCGTTTCGAGCAATTTCTTCTTTTGTCACTATGTTTTCAAAAAGCTGTCTGCTCCAGAGGCATCAGAAAGCGTCTATATGAGGGAAAGGGTTAAAATGAAGCATAAACAATCAATATTTAGAGCAGATGAGCCATTCTCCATTTTATACTCTTACAATCATACTTTCATTTCCCTTAATCTAATTTTTTTTTTTTTCAAATTCATTTAGTTATTTTCAACTTGAATGAGCCTTAGGAGAGAGAATATCAGGGTATGAGTTTGAAAGTTTCAAATGCCTACCTTGTCCATTCTGCCCATGAAATTGCTGTAGCTTTTTCTCTAGTTTTTGTTGTCTGCGGCGTCGCATAACTGCCTCTGGATTTGAAATGCTTCTGGTGAAACTGGTTTCAGGAGCATCAGTGTACAGTTGCTCAGCAACTCCTGAGTTTTCATTTTCCTTATTCATCCTTCTTTCCTTGTCAGCTTTCTTCTTTTCCTTTTTTTCACGTTTCGACAGTTTCCGTTTGAAATTTGCATTTTCTTTTTCATTTGAAGATGTGGCACCCTGCTAAAATAATGATGCAAAGTTTATGATGAGGCTTATAATGCCAAGATTATGACTGTTTTATAATGGCAAGATTATGATGGGTTTATAATGCCAAGATTATGATGGTGTTAATAATGCCAAGATTATGATGGGTTACTAATGCCAAGATTATGATGGGTTTATAATGCCAAGATTAACTAGAGATTGCTTTTTTGAAAAAGCGCTTGTCTCCCCATTTGTGTGGTCGTAGGGGAGGAAAAGAAATGATGGAGATGAATTTTGTAGTTTTGGACTGGAGATGAAGCAACAGTGACAATCCTCAGTTATTGAGCGGAAACCATTTTTCAGCTGAAGGTTACTTTGACCTAGTGACCTCAAAATCAATAGGGGTCATTTGCTGGTGGTGACCAACCTGCACACCACGTATGAAGTTCCTGGGCCCAAGCAATCTTCAGTTATTAAGCGGAAACCATTTTTCAGCCCAAGGTCACCGGGACCTTGACTTTGACCTACTGACATCAAAATCAATAGGGGTCATCTACAGGTTAGGACCAACCTGCACACCAAGTATGAAGTTCCTGGGTATAAGCATTCTTGAGTTATTGAGTAAAAAACATTTTTCAGCTGAAGGTTACCGTGACCTTGACATTTGACCTTGTGACCTCAAAATCAAACAAATTCAATAAAGGTCATCTACTGTTCAGGACCAACCTGCACACCAGGTATGAAGTTCCTCGACATAAGAATTCTTTAGTTATTGAGCGGAAACCATTTTTCAGCTGAAGGTTACCATGACCTTGACCTTTATGCTAGTGACCTCAAAATCAATAGGGGTCATCTACTGGTGGTGACCAACCTGCACACCAAGTATTAACTTCCATGGCCAAAGCATTCTACAGTTATTAAGCAAAAACAATGTTTCAGCTCATTGTTACTGTGACCTTGACCTTTGACATTGTGACCTCAAAATCAAACACAAAATCAACTAGAATTGTTTTTGAAAAAACAGATGTCTCCCCCTCAAATATCTGTCAAAATCTCTCAAAACATTCCAACCTATAAAGCAGACAATGGGTTCTGCACATCACCTTGATGAGGTGAACATTTGACACAAGTTTCATGAAAATCCTTCAAGCCGTTTTGGAGATATGGAGCGGACACGAAAAACAGGCTCAAACCTTTGACCTTCAAGCCTGACCTTGACCTTGAACCGGTATGGTCGGAACATGGGTTCTGCACATCGCCTTCGTGAGGTGAACATCTGACACAAGTTTCATGAAAATTCTTCAAGCCGTTTTGGAGATATGGAGCGGACACGAAATTAAGGCTCAAACCTTTGACCTTCAAGTCTGACCTTGACATTGAACCTGTATGGTCGGGACATGGGTTCTGCACATCGCCTTCATGAGGTGAACATCTGACACAAGTTTCATGAAAATCCTTCAAGCCGTCTTGGAGATATGGAGCGGACACGATTTCGGACAGACGGACAGACAGACAGACAGACAGACGCCCAGGACAAAAACAATATATCTCCCCTGTATACAGGGGGAGACATAATAAGGGTCATCTTCTGGTTAGGACCAACATGCACACCAGGTATGAAGTTCCTCACATAAGCAATCTTTAGTTATTGAGCGGAAACCATTTTTCAGCTGAAGGTAACCATGACCTTGGCCTTTAACTTAGTGACCTCAAAATCAATAGGGGTCATCTGCTGGTGATGACCAACCTGCACACCATATATTAACTTCCATGGCCAAAGCATTCTACAGTTATTAAGCAAAAACAAATTTTCAGCTCATTGTCACTGTGACCTTTCAGCTCAAGGTCACTGTGACCTTGACTTTGACCTCAAAATCAAACAATATCAATAGGGGTCTTCTACTGGGCAGGGCCAACCTGCATACCAAGTATGGAGTTCCTCGGCCCAAGCGTTCTTCAGTTATAGAGCGGAAACCATTTTTTACCTCACAAGGTCACCATGACCTTGACCTTTGACATTCTGACATCAAAATCGATAGGGGTCATCTACTGGTCATGACCAACCTGCATACCAAGAATGAAGTTCTTACGCCCAAGCGTTCTTCAGTTATTGAGCGGAAACAAGTGTGACGGACACGACTTGACCTTTGTGACCTTGACCTTTGACCTAGTGACCTTAAAATGAATAGGGGCCATTTGCTGGTGGTGTCCAACCTGCACACCAAGTATGAAGTTGCTTGGCCCAATCAAAATAAATTGTTCAGCTCATTGTCACTGTGACGTTTCAGCTCAAGGTCGCTGTGACCTTGACGTTAGACGTACTGACCTCAAGATCAATAGGGGTCTTGTACTGGGCATTGCCAACCTGCATACCAAGTATGGAGTTCCTCGGCCAAAGCCTTCTTCAGTTATTGAGCGGAAACCATTTTTTACCTCACAAGGTCACCATGACCTTGACCTTTGACCTTTTGTTATCACAATCAATAAGGGTCAGCTACTGGTCATGACCAACCTGCATACCAAATATGAAGTTCCTACGCCCAAGCGTTCTTCAGTTATTGAGTGGAAACAAGTGTGACAGACGGAAGGACGGACGGAACGGGCAAAAACAATATGTCACCCCCATGTATGGGGGAGACATAATGATGGGTTAATAATGTCAAGATTATGATGGTGTTAATAATGCCAAGATTATGACGAGTTAATAATGCCAATATTATGATGAGTTAATAATGCCAATATTATGATGGGTAAATAATGCCAAGATTATGATGGTGTTAATAATGCCAAGATTATTATGGGTAAATAATGCCAAGATTATGATGGGTTAATAATGCCAAGATTATGATGAGTTAATAATGCCAAGATTGTGATGGGTTTATAATGCCAAGATTATGATGGGTAAATAATGCCAAGATTATAATGAGTTAATAATGCCAAGATTTTGATGGGTTTATTATGCCAAGAGTATGATGGGTTAATAACGCCAAGATAATGATGGGTAAATAATGCCAAGATTGTGATGAGTTAATAATGCCAAGAATATGATGGGTTAATAATGCCAAGATTATGATGGGTAAATAATGCCAAGATTATGATGGGTAAATAATGCCAAGATTATGACAGTTTTATAATGCCAAGATTATTATGATGGGTTAATAATGCCAAGATTATGATGGGTTAATAATGCCAAGATTATGATGGGTTAATAATGCCAAGATTATGATGGGATAATAATGCCAAGATTATGATGGATTAATAATGCCAAGATTTTGATGGGGTGTATAATATTAGTTAAGATCATGATGGGGTTCATAGTGCTAACATTGTGCAAGGTTATGCAAGGTTATGATGTGGTTATAATGCCAAGATTATGATGAGTTTATAATGTCAAGATCATGATGGGGTTTATAATGCCAAGATTATGATTATCATTTTTATGAATCATGGAATAGAAAGATGCTTTCAACATGATTTTCAAATCAACAGCAGACAACTTTGAAAACATATGGAAACTCTCTAATGAAAGAATGATAATTGAACAAAGTTGAAAACATTCAGAAGTTGTATGCTGCAGAGGCATCAAAGCATCCGTATTTAAGATAGTTAAGCCTTTCCCACATACAACAAATCTGCAGCAGACGATTTTGAAAATGTCTAAGCAAAAGCAGAGAAAATCCCTTTAAATGAAAGAACAATAATTGAATAGAGTTGAAAACATAGTAACAAAAGCAGAAATTGCTTGTTTTTAGCAATTACTTCTATTGTCGCCATGTTTTCAATAAGCTGTCTGCTGCGAATGGTGGACATTTGCCACCGCGGACATTCTCCCCTTCCTTAAAAAGTGCATAGGCGGACATCCTCCCCTTCGTCTTTTTCACATGGCGGACATTCTCCCCTTCGTCAGTTTGTGCATGGCAGACATTCTCCCCTTCACATGCGGACATTCTCCCCTTCATCATTTATAACATGACCCTTCATTAAGCAGACATTAGCCCCTTCAACAGTTTGCCTATACATATATAATTGCGGATTAAATATTTTTAATTGAAATCCGATAATTGTTCAATTAAGAATGAAGGTGAGAATGTCCGCGTGTGAAATAAAAACTGTCATTTTCCCAATTTTCTGATGCCGCCTGACTGCCATGTTTTTCGACCAATCAGTATGGCTTGAACAATTTTTGTAGAGGGTTACCCAAGGAACATTTCTACAAAATAATATTGGAATCTGACTTAAAAGATTCATCGGAGAAGATTTTTAAAGTTGGACATTTCTGATGCCGCATCAACCAAGGTTCTCAATGGAATTTGAATCTTTGAACACTTTTGAAAGAGGACCACCAATTGTTCCTGTGCTGTTATGTGGAAATTGTTCTGGTGGATTAGGAGGAGATGATGTTTAAAGCTTAAAGTTACCGACGGAAGCTGGACAGACTTTGATCAGAATAGATCACCTTGAGCCTTCGGCTCAGGTGATCTAAAAAGAATATAAATATGCTAATTTCCAGACGTTAAGCCCAAAATTTGACATCACTTGAAATAAGAAACTTCCTCAACAGTTAAACCCGATATTTAAAATTGTCTGGAACAAAATGACAAAAGTTTTGCATAAATGTTTTCAAACCAGCTGCTGCATATTTGTTGTATGCTGGAAAGGGTTAATATTGAAAAATAAACTGTTTCGCTTGTATTAGACTTTAGTTGTCCTGATTGCATATAACTATGTGAAAGAAAGATGAATTTGTTCAAAAGGAACAGTTTATCCTTTCCTTAAAATGTTTCCAACCTGTGTTAAAAATATATAAAAACGAAAATATAAATAGTAGAAAACAGCGCAGCAAAAGTAGTAATTGCTCATTAGGAGCATCTTCTCTATTTTCCATAATGTTTTCAGAAGTTGTCTGCAGCAATTGTGTCAAAATGTGGATGTATAATGTGGGAAAGAGTTTATCTATTTATAAATACTGATCCATATCTGATGACACTGAATTGAATTTAAATGAAATCATCAGGAAACTACAATGTTCTCTCACCTCTCTACGCAGCAGGAACCGACCTTCCCTAACGTCTTTTCCCCAATTTAGCTGTACATAGAGCACTCGTTCTTCCTCAAGAAGTCTCCTTTCCTCTGCAAAATAAGAGATTTAAATGTCACAAATACATTACAAGCACTCAAATTATTTATACATAAACCAATACAGAATTCTTCATTTACATAACAGGAGCCACATAAAACAAGATATTGGTGGAACCCATGAAAGCTCCTTGAAAAATAGCAATGACACAGGAATGGTGTTACAATACTATATTTAGCAAAATCAATTGGCCATAAGTAAGTAAATAGTATGAAATGCGAGTACAAAAGTGGAAATAGTTATTATATGCGCATCTCCTCTTGTTATTAATGCTTTCCTTAAAAGAGTCTTTGAATTCCAACATGTAATTGCTGAAAAATAGCCCAAATGCTGTTAGTTGTATATCATACAATATAGGAATTAAAAGGGCCATAACTATGTGAAAAATCATTCAGTGGTAACATTTTGATAACATGCATATCTCCTCTTTATAGAGAAGCTCCCTTTTAAGTACCATTGAATTCCAATAGGTACTTGCTGAGAACATTTTTAGCCCTGACACTAATGGTCCTATATCATACTTTAAAGGAAAGGGCCATAATTCTGTGAAAAATCATTCATCCCAAACATGGTGAAAATTTGCACATGTCCTCTTCTTAGTGAAGCTTTCCAATTATTATCATTAAATTCTGACTAGCGGATGCTACGAAATATTATATAAAAGGGCAATAACATTGTGAAAATTAATATGCACATTTCCTCTCGTTAGTGAAGCTTCCCGTAAAGTTTCATTGAATTCAAGACAGTGGATGCTGAAAAATAGCTTGGACCAAGGCGGGACGGACAGACATAGAAATTACAAGGGCCACTATATAAACTCTGTGAAAAATCATCAAACCGGAATGTGTTGATAATATGTACATCTTCTCTTGTTAGTGAAATTTCGCATAAAACTTCCTTGAATTCAAGTCAGTGTTTGGTCAAAAACGGGATGGACAGAAATTAAAAGTGCAATAAAACTGTGACAAATCATTAAAAACAAACGTGGTAATAATATGCATATCTCCTCTTGTTAATGAATCTTCTCATAAATGTTCATTGAAATCAAGTCGGTGGTTGCTGAGAAATAGCCCAGACAAAAGCAGGACAGACAGATATCTGAAGCGGCGCCTATTATGCTCCTCCATTTTTATGCGTGGAGCATAAATTCTGCAGCAAAACTCTTATATCTTTAAGCACAAAACATCCAATGTTTGGACATCTAATTGCATAATCAGTAAATCTTTGGTTTAAAAACAGACCATCACATATAAAAATGTTTGATTAAAATAAACCCTTACAATTTAAATGCATGGGTTACTTCTGTCTTTTTTAAAAGAAATGTTTTGCTGCATCTGTTGTTTAGACATCTTGATCATGATGGCATTTTCATATGTTAACATGGGCTGGTTAGTATGATTAAAGAGAAAAGTGCTCCTATCAACCTATTGCATTGAAGTTTACAGGCGTTATTTAACTAGTAAAATTGACAAAAGGCAACTTGTCACAATCTCATGTTTATAACTGTTATGTAAACTGTATACATATAAACTGAATACTGAAAATAAAAGGAAATTATTCTTGACATGCAATTCTGTCGTTTTCTGTATGAACTAGCAGCTAGTATATATCATATAATCTACAGGATTTGCATTGGCCTTTCATGAAAGCTGATAAAGAACACTTTCTTTTTTCCAACAATGGATAAATTAACAGTCTGCAGCAGTCATATTCAGTTTATTTAATTAACGAAGGTGAACATTCAGGTTCAGCTAATACTTCCTTATCTAGACCTTGAACACTTTCCAATGTACAGACGCTTTTGATGCCTCTGCAGCAGACTAAAGACATTGTCATGAAAGGAGAAATGTTTCATTTGCCACAATGTTATTAATTCTATTCAATGATTAACCTTTCATTTAAAGAGGTCTAACATATTTTTGTCTAGATGTTTTTCAAAGTCGTCTGCTGCAGAATTGTTTTATGCAGTAAAGGGTAAGGTCAGGTTAATGAGACTTAAACTTTGTCAAAATCCAATTTACTTTTGTCTTTTGCCCTAATACAGACATTTGGATACCTTGCAGCAGACAAGTTTTGAAATCATTGATAAATTAATAAAGAATTGCTAATTACATTTGAGTAATCCATTTTTTTTTTCCAGCAATACCAACTCAGCATTTGAGCAGCATCTATTTATTGACTCTCCATAGTAAAGTGGCATAAAACTAATGTGATTGTAACAATTCTATTTTTTTCTGTCAAAAGCTGTTTTAACCCTTTCACCAGAGCCTTCAGTGCACTGACTGTTAACCCTTTCCCACATACAATAAATCTGCAGCAGATGACTTAAAATTATCAAGTCGAAAATATAGAAAATCTAGAGCTATAAATGATTTTGAGCAATTTCTTCTTTTATCACTATCTTTTCAAAAAGCTGTCTGCAGAAAGCGTCTATATGTGGGAAATTATTAACACAGACAGTGCACTGAAGGATCTGGTGATATACTTCTGCAGATGCACTGTCTTCACTGTACCACAGATGCAATTAACCCTTTCCCATCTTCAGTAGACGACTTTGGAAACATCTAGGCAAAAAAAACTTCAAAACCTCTAGAAAAGAAAAACAATTATTAAATAAAGTTGAAAACATTGTGGCAAAAAGAGAAATTGCATGTTTTGAAAAGTGTTCTGCTGCAGAGACATAAAAAAGTGTCTATATGTGGGAAACAGTTTTGACCCCCCAAATCTCTAGACACAATTAAGCTAGTTCAGTTCTTTTATCCCAAGATGTTTACAAAAAAAGAGGCCTGTAAAAATACCACATTATGGTAAATGGTTCATGGATAACCATGACCATCATAACAATGTAACTAGAGGGTGTGAAAGTGGAAAATGGGGTATAATTCACAAATCTGATCAATCGTCCCTCTGTCATGGACTAAGTATCACAGGATAGGTATTTAGAACCAGACGAAAATGGGTTCCTGCAGCAGATGTCTTTGAACATATTTTGTCAACAAATATAAATCTTTATAATTGAATGGATAACCTATGACTAAAAGTAGAAAACATTGTGGCAAAAGGAGAAATTGCTTGTTTTGAGCAATTTCTTCTTTTGTCACTATGTTTTGAAAAAGCTGCAGAGGCGTCAGAAAGCGACTATATGAGGGAAAGGGTTAAGACTGTGTATACACACAGGATCATCCAAGTCTTAACTGTCCATCTTATTTTTTTATAACCGCCATAGATGTAGCTTCTGATGAAAGTGTATATAGCCTCATTTGCTTACTTCCTGTAGACATCTATCAGTCACATGACCCTTTTTTGGCTGATGTGTCCCATTTTGTTTTTATTTGTAAGATATTCTAATATTTGTGTAACCCTTAACAATAAGTGAAGAGAAGCAAACCATGGGGTTTGGCTGTCATTTTGCCATAAAAAATAAATTCCATACAATCATGTCAAGTGCATGAAAATAAGTCTGTTGTTCACTCATCCACACACAACATGTAATGCCGTCTGCAGCAAAAAGCTTCTGAAAACACTCTAAATGGAAATATTGCTTAAAACTGGGAAAAAGGAAGAAATTGCTACAATGAACAATTTCTCCTTTTCTCACATTGCTTTCAGTTCTTATCAGTAACCATACTATCAATTGTGTAGATGTTATATATTTTGTTCTGCATAATGTATGCTTGAATGTATTAGGAGGCGTCAAAAGTAATTTCTATATCAGAGAAAGGGCTAACACCCAACAAACACACTGTCAGAGATCAAGATAACCCTTTCCCACATATAGACTCTTTCTGACACCTTTGCAGCAGACGACTTTTGAAAACAATGTGACCAAAGAAGAAATTGCTCAAAACAAGCAATTTCTCCTTTTGCCACAATGTTTTAACTTTTTTCAATAATTATACTGTCATTTTCAGAGATTTTCTATGTTTTGCCAGGATGTTTTCAAAGTCGTCTGCTGCAGATTTGTTGTATGTGGGAAATGTTCTAAAATCCTAATTTGATCCTATAACCCTATGAGCCGATTCTTTTGACTACCCACATCATAGCATTAAAATTATTTTGTTTGGATATTAAGAGAGATATTGTGGGGGAAAGAACTGAATACCCCTCCCCCCTCCTTATCTGGACCTCTGCACTGTAATACATTTCATTCATCTCAAAGTTGAAGAAGGGTCAAACTGTGGAATGACAAATATGTGACATATTTATGGAGCGACCTCTCCTCAGGGAAGGCAACTCTCCACACATAATGAAAACTTTAATTGATAAATAAACTGAACTGGATTAGCACTCCATTCATTGTTGAAAAGATTAGCTCAATAAACAAACAGGATTTCGTGTCGTAATCTATACAAGCATTGTAACTATGATAGTCGTTTGTCTGCCAAAGTTTACTGAGGATCTTTTTATACATTTATGGATGCTAACTTTAAGTTAAATCTTTTAAATAGAGGTTGCATTTTATGAACACCTCCCATTCAAACAAAATTATCATAGCTCATACAAACATAAGACTACACATTTTCAAAAAGTTGTACAGATACCCTGAGTGTTTCTAGCTTGAGAAATAAAGATCTCGTAAAACAGTTTCCTACATGCCGACGCTTTCTCAGACACCTCTGCAGCAGATGACTCTTGAAAACATTGTAAATTTGTTGTATGAGGGAAAGGGTTAAGTAAATCTGATTTTGAGTATCCATATCATAGCTTTTTATTAGTTAATAATATTATGCAAGACATTGTGGGAACATACCTGTTTTCTCCTACTTATCTAGACTTCAAACAGTATGACAAAAGGAGAAATTGCTCATCATGAGCAAAGTTCTCCCATTGCCTTAATGTTTTTAACTCTATTAATTAATGAAACAATAATAAAGAGGTTTTCTATATTTTTGCAAAGATCTTGCAAAGTTTTCTGCTGCAGATCTGTCGCATGTGAGAGAGGATTAAAAAGGTAATTATTTTTTTCCAATTCAATCCCATTATATGCATTAAGGCGTTATTTCCATCTTAACGAAGAATATACATAGAACCGTAATGCACTCAGCCTAAAGGGGTACAAGTGAAAGTATTACAATGACGGGACTGGAAAGATCTACTCCACTGTGTGAATTTCTTTGAGGACACATACTATTTCCAATGATCAGTAGTATGATTTGATTACTACTGAGTATCGTCATAGGCGGAAAAAAACCAGCCCTGTAAGACAAAAACTTTCATTCATAGAACATTCTTGGGACTATTCCAACACAGAATCCAATTCAACATACAGTTAATATCTCTACTAATCATTATTAACCCCTTCCCTCATACAACAATTCTGCAGCAGATGACATTGAACATATTTTGTCAAAACATAGAAAATCTCTATAATTGAATGGATAACCTATGACTAAAAGTGGAAAACATTGCGGCAAAAGGATTGATTGATTGAATGGGGTTTAATGCCGTTTTTAACAATTTCTCAGTTATATCACGGCGGCCAGTTCACCTACTCATGCATTTCCTGGTTTTCTCACACCAGTACTCCACACAACAATCTTCCCAAGCAACTGGCTGCTTTTCCACATAGACTTAGCCCATTGGTGGAAGAGAAATGACGCATGTCGCATTAACTTTTGTGCGGCAAAAGGAGAAATTTCTCCTTTTGTCACTATGTTTTCAATAAGCTGTCTGCTGCAGACGTGTCAGAAAGCATCTATATGAGGGAAAGGGTTTAGATGTACTGGGTAAAGATATTTCCCCCCCCCCACAAGTCTTCTTAAAAAACTTTGGTAATGACAGAAAGCAACATTCTTCAGCTTCATGAACAACAATGACTTAACCCTTTACAATATTCACTACATAACATCTAGGAAATAATATAAAAACTCCCTTTTCATGTAAGTAATTAAGTATAATTATTGAATAGAGTTGAAAACATTGTGGCAAAAGGAGAAATTGCTCAATATGAACAATAACTTGTTATCTCTATAATCTGCATCATTTATAGGTTTCAAAGACATATCTTAATGAGCAATTTCTCCTTTTACCACGTTGTTTTCAAATACTGTCCGATGCAAGTTTAATCAAAATACGTCTACATGTAGGGAAAGGTTGAATTGTAGTGAACCTGCATGGAGAAATTTTATACAATATATATACTACTTGAAAGTCATCAATTTGTGTGTCTTTAAACCCTTTCCCACATAGAACAAATCTGCAGCAGATGACCTTGAACATGTTTTGTCAAAAAATGGAAAATTTATATAATTGAAAGGCTAACCAGTATGACTAAAAGTGGAAAAACATTGTTGCAAAAGAAGAAATTTCTTATTTTGTCACTATGTTTTCAAAACGTTGTCTGCTGCAAATCCCACATACAAACAAATTAGCAGCAGGCGAATTTTGTACACATTTTATAGGCAAAAATATGAAAAGGCCTAAAATGAAGTTTTTTTAAAGTAAAACATATTTTTATTAGAAAATACTTACCAGTCATTTAATACCCGATATATCATCTCTATACACCTTAATTATCAAAAAAAAAACGCCCACGCAAGCGTATCCCTCACGTATCCGTGACATACACGGCCGCCCGGAAGTACGGGCGCGCACGTGAGCGGGTAATCACTTTTCATTCACCATTAAGTTTTGGCGATGACGCGGGGTTGGGAGGTGGGACTCTATAAATGACTGGTAAGTATTTTCTAATAAAAATATGTTTTACTTTAAAAAACTTCATTTTTATATCAAAAATACATTACCAGTCATTTAATACCTGATGACTTCGTAGCATAGGATGGGAGGTTCGACCAATACTTACTGTCGTTCCAGGTACGTTGTAGTATATTATTCCGTATTTTTTTAAGAACAAACATACTTGATTCCAACGGTTGTATAAAGTGAAAGAGGGGATTGAATACAGGTTCAATCGGTATTCACTTTATTTATGTGTTGGATTATGTAAATTAGCGAACAACTCGCTGAGAAGCCACAAGGGGACCCAGAGAGAATAAGTTCTCTGACTGACTAGCCATAGAACGTAAGTAAAAAGACGAAAAGGTTGATTGCGTCTTCCATACTGCTGCTTGAAGAATCTCTTCAAGAGGAACATTATTAGAGAACGCCCAACTTGTCGAGAGAGCTCTAACTTCGTGAGGACGAATCCGCAGATATCTAGCGGGAAATAGACGCCGCCGAAATATCTTTACAACCTATAAGAGGAAGAAATAACCTCTTTCTCCGACCCCTAGTCCCTTCAACTCTCTTAAGATAATGCTTAAGAGCCCTCACGGGACAAAGGGTTCTATCAGAGTCCGAAGGACCACAGGTCGCCGAGAGGCTGGGATCTGTGATCGGCGAAGGTAGAACCGAAGGTAACTGGTTTTTAGCCAGGAACCCCGGTTGACAGAGTAGAGTAAAAGAGCTATCAGATTCATTGAATCTGATGTGCCCTGTTTCTACCGAAAGAGCGTGTAACTCGCTCCTTTGACGAGCTGTAGCGAAAGCTAAAAGAAAGACGGTTTTATAAGTTAGGAACTTTAAAGACGCCGATACCAGAGGTTCGTATGGAGCTCTAGTAAGCGACCAGAGGACGCAAGATAAATCCCATTTTGGAGTTAAACTCCTACAAACGGGTTTTTCTAATTCGAAAGATCGTATAAGTTCCGAGAGAAAAGGATTTGAACCAATACTCTCTCCCCCAATGAACTTAAACGTGTTCGATAGCATAGAACGGTAGCCCTTTACCGTACTAATTGCCAGCTGTTTTTCTTCGAAGAGGAAAAGAAGGAAATCGGCAATCCGAGTTACAGAGGGACACTCCGGATTGATCGACCTTGTACCACACCAATCTGAGAAATCTTTCCACTTGGAATCATAAACGATTCTAGTGGATCGTCTTCTTGATTGTGCGATACGAGAGGCAACTTTCTGAGAAAAGTTTCTCTCTCGGACAGAACGCTTGATAATGTCCAAGCGTGAAGATGTAGCATTGCCAGGTTGGGATGAAGATGCCGACCTGGTTGCGGAAACAGTACGTCTTCTCGAATAGGAAGTCGTATTGGATTTGCCGAAAGACAGGCCAGGAGGTCGCTGAACCACGACCTCTGGGGCCAACAGGGTGCTATCAACAGTATTTTGCACTGTTGCGAGCGAAGAACCTTTTGAAGTACAATCGTAACCAATATGAACGGGGGAAACGCATACCGGAACAGGAGGTTCCAATCGAGGGTCAGTGCGTCCACTGCCCAAGCTGCAGGATCGTACATCAAAGATACATAAAGTGGCAGCTGATGATTGACTCTGGTGGCGAAAAGATCCACCAGGGGTGTCCCGATCCGCATGAACACTGAGTTCAACACACTCTAGTTCAGTGTCCATTCCGCCGGAAGAATTTAGTTTTGGCGGGATAGACTGTCTGCTAAGACATTTAGATGACCTGGGACGTGTTTTACTAGCAGTACTAACGACGTCGCCTGACACCAAAGGAGTAACTTCTACGTCTCTAAAAAGAGAAGATGGGAGTGCGTTCCTCCTTGCCTGTGAATGTAAGACACAACAGTAGTGTTGTCCGTCGACAACAAAACAGTTCTGTTCGCAACGGAGGCAGAGAACTGATTGAGGGCTAGCAGGACTGCCCTCAGTTCCAAGTTGTTTATATGAAAACACTTCTCCTCCGCTGTTAGGCCCTGCGGCTCTAAATGAGCTCCCCAACCTGCAGCACTGGCATCTGTAAATAGGTACAGATCCGGAGGTGGTGTGAGTAAAGGTACCCCTTGTTGATAGATTAACGGATCCAGCCACCACCGAAGGTGCGACTTGAAGAAATCCGTCAGAGCTATCTCCTGTTCCAGTGAGTCCACAGACGGACGCCACCGGGACAGAAAAAGAAACTGAAGGGGTCGCATGTGGAGCCTTCCTAGAAAGACTAGGTCGGCTGCTGCACTCAGGGAACCCAGAAGTGACAGCATGGATCGGGCTGTTACCGCAGCCTGGTCCAGTGTGAGACCGATTTTCTGTAATAGAGAATCAACTCTGTCCGAAGGTACTCGAATTACCGCTAAGTCGGTGAGAAACGTCATACCCACAAACGTGAACCTCTTTGACGAAATTAATTCCGACTTCTGCGTGTTGGGTATTAAACCCAACCTCAGAATGGTCCGCCAGGCTAGGGATAGATCGTGAATTAAAAGTACACGATCCGTCCTGTGGAGAAGCCAATCGTCGAAGTATTGAAGAAGTTGGGGTCCTTTCATACGAAGAAAGGCTCCGACAGCACTGATTATCTTCGTAAACACTCGAGGGGCGGACTTGAGGTCGAAGGGAAGAGCCCTGAATTGGAACACTTCTCCCTCTATCACAAACCGAAGGTATTTCCTCGAGGAGGAAGCGATCCGGATGTGATAATAGGCGTCTGTTAGGTCTAGAGAGACCGCCCAGTCGCCTTTCCGAATTGCTACTCGGATGGAGCGGGTCGACTCCATTTTGAATTTCTCGACCGGAATCAATAGATTTAGCGCAGGAAGGTTTTTCCGACGTGGGGGAGCGTCAACCTTAGGGCATAAAGTATTCGGCACCACCCGAAATACTTCGTCAATAGCCTGCTGGAGAGACCAACGCTCTACAGCTGGCTCCTCATCGGAAGGAGACCTATTTCCCTCATCATCGTCAAGATGTAGGGTTGTGTGTACTCCTCTGAGGTTGTCTACTCGGTCTTCCAACCGGTAGATATATGTCCGACTCAGACATGGATAAATCAGAAAAACCCATGTTCTGCTGAAGATTTTGCGAAGCAGGCCCCCTCTCCGCAGCAGAGGGCGGCCGTGCAAAATCTTCTGCCGGGGCCAAACTGACTGTATGGGACGGTTTCGACCTCTCTTTCACAGAATGACGCAATGTATTCTGATCCCGAGGTTGCCTATAACCGGACTGCCTATCAAATAGGTGTCCCCCCGAGAGCAGTGAATCCCCATGAGATGGGTAATGCTGATCCCGGTAGGTCGTTAAACCCTGTCTAACACCTAACAGTTCCATAGTATGGACCGGTGGTGGTATTGAGGGGCAGCGTATTCTCTAGCGACATACATTGTCCCCCCAGGGGAAGAAAAATATTTTCCGTAACCCCCATACCCGATGGAAGACAGAGGAATAATAGAACCCGGTGCGATACCTGGGTTATAATTATTCGGATTCTGTAGTGGAGCAGAGATCAACTGATAATTAGAATCAATACGGTCTATCACCACAGAACCCGTGCCTGGACGCGCCATGTTTACATAGCCAGCCGGCAGTGTAGACGAGGCATTGAAAAATGCCTGACTACTCGGTTGCACTGTGTTTACACAAGACACTGGTGTTTGTGTCGTGTTCACAAGCGTGACCGATTGGCTCGTAGCACCATAATGAAATGGGCTACTGACCTGATGCGGCATGGCTACATGCGCGCGAGTTTGGCCAGTCGTCGAATCATTTAAGAAAGTCTGACTGCCAGGATGAATCGTTGCTAAATGATCAACCTTTTGCCTGGCTGGGTCCTTGCAATAAGACCTTTGCCCTGTTGCATCACGGCTAAGTGAGCGACTACCTGGTCTAGTCATGACAACGTGACTGACTGGCCCGGTCGTGTCCAAAAAGGACTGACTGGTGACACTCTCTGGTTGCCCGGTGACCTGTCGTGCCTCGGCATTTGGGTTTTGTTGCGCAGCCCAAACAAAACCCGGTTGACTATGCATAGGCAGGAGTGAAGCTGCACTATACAAAGTCTCCGAAGAACTACGTCCGCCGACGTAGGTAACCGGTACTCTGCAGCTGTCCGAAGACCGATGTAGCTCAGAGTATGGTGTCGGATCGGTACAACTCATGCGGTTTCCCGGAAAGCTATCAAAGGCATCTCCTTCTTTCGAAGCCCCAGCCACAACACCAGGCGTCAGATGGTGAGGTTCAGCGGTTGAACGTTCCAGCTGAACATTTTCCCCGCTGTTTCCGTACGGTGTATGACGTTTCCCGACGGAGCAACTCTCACCCAAAGCTACCATCCGATTTTCCTCAGCGCGCGGAAAAACGGCTGTGTTGAGTGGAGAAGAAGGCTCAGCAGCGCCCTTCGACTCACTCAACACCGTCGCAGAGTCCGGTTGGGAGAACCCCTCGAACTCTGCTTCACTCGATGAAGATAAAGGCACACTCTTTGGGGTCTTCTTTACCTTCCTGCTTTTGCGAGTCTTACTCCGCACGACCTTTTTCCAAATGGAAATAGGCCAGGACGAGCAATACTCGCAAGGTGAACCCTGTGTGCATTTGGTGCACACAACGCAGGTCGGATGCGAATCCCATAGGTGCACAGCATGACCACATGGGCTACGCATCCGTTCACCATTGATTGACATAGACATTATTCAATTTATGCACAAAACACAAGACAAAATAAAATTGTTTATTTATTTTATTTATATCCACGCTAACGGGGACACCCGGAAGCTTGGACACGTATTCTTGAAATAAATTTTTTACAAAATTATTTTCACAAATATTGAATTAAACAATCAATAATTAATACAGCAATAGATAAAGCTTCTATCGCTAACAGGGTAGGGAAAAAGTATTGAAAACAGCACGACTTGCGCACCCGAAGACGGTAACTGAAATTAGCGGGTGGGGTAATCCACGTGCTTCTCAGAGTATCGTCCGCTACAAAAACAAAGTAATGCAGCAATAAAGTAAATAATTTACGGCTGTGACGTTAATGCAGATAAATATCTGGACAATTAAATGATTATAAGGCAATGGGCCTTATAAAACAAAGGAGTTAATTGGAAAAAATAAATAATATATAATTTTCTTATCCGACTACTCCGGTGAATCCAAAATGAAAAGTGATTACCCGCTCACGTGCGCGCCTGTACTTCCGGGCGGCCGTGTATGTCACAGATACGTGTCAACATATATGTTGGTTTCAAGCTAGTCCTTAAGCTATAAATCAACTTTTCAATGGTCCTAAAACTTTAAAGCCCTAAAACTATGAATAAAATATTAAATAGCCTATTACAATTGATCATTGACCCAGGTCATTATCCCATTACTTCACATGACTCTGCTTAACAATCATCAAACGAACAATTTTAACAATCTAGAAAACTGAAAGATTTGTATTGATAAAGAGTTAAAAATATTGCAATAAAAGGTGAAATTGCTTTTTTTTTTTGAGTATGCAATTTAACCTTTTATTGAAATGTTTTCAAAAGTCATGTTCAATGGCAGGTGTCAAATGCTGTCTGTGTGAAGTAATGGGTTAAAAAACTAAAAGTTTGATAGCATTACAAGAATGGTGCAAATCAATCTCAAATTTACCAATTTAATAATTATATGCCTTGAATAGTGCAACATTCTGTAATACATTATACAGGTCAAGGTCTTTAAAATGCTGCTGGCAATCCAATTAAATACAATTCGAAGTTCCATTGACCTTTCAGTGTTTAATCTAAACCGCTCCATTGACCCATTGAAAAATCTCAAAGGCATAATTTCTTCTATGTGCTGGGCCAGCCGGGTGCACCTGTATAGTACTTAACAGGGTTTGACATTAATTCCTAAATGTTGTGAGGAAAACCAAGTTACTGTCCTTATTTAGCCCTCTGACATTATATTGTATATATCACCAGTAATAAGATTTGATTATTAGTCCTTTATAATCGAGTTGATTGATTTGGGTTTATCGCCATTTTCAAAACAAATTCTATCTTTCTAAGCCACTGGTTGCTTTTCCACATAGACTGTTAGCTCATTGGTGGAAGATAAATGATGCCTGTCGCAATGTAGACTGAGCTGAGATTTTTAACTCACAACCCTTGATTGACAGCCTGCATCACTACCTGGACTCAGCCATTAATTATCAAGGCCTTGGAATCCTTTCATTCGATTTCATCATAGTAATAAAAGGCTAAAAATGGTTGAATAGAAGAAATTGCTTATCATGAACAAATTCTCCTTTAACAACTATATTTTCAACAGAATTCTTTAATTATACCTCAATTCATAGAATTTTTCTATAATTCTGCCTATGTGTTTTCAAAGTAGTCTGCTGCAAATTTGTTGTATAAGGGAAAGGGTTAATCCTGCTTCAGACTCTATTGCATCACATACAATAATTTAATGGACTGTTTCTTGTCTACTCACAATCCTGTGTGCCTAGGAAATCCATTTTTAAATTGCTTGGTTTATGGTCAACTTGCTGGGCATCCAAGATGCTATCTTTACTCTGGGTCAGATGATCAAAGCAGCAACTCCTAATCTCTGACACAATCAAGTTGTTCATTTTCAAACATTACTTTTTCTTGCTTTCTATTCTCCTAGTCCAAGTATAATTACAGATGTCTGAATTAACCCTTTCCCACCTATAGATGCATTTTGACGCATCTGCAGCAGACTACTTTTGAAAACATTGTGACAAAAGGTGATATTGCCCAAAACAAGCAATTTCCCCTTTAGCCACACTGTATTCAATAATCAGATTTCCATTTGTTGAGATTTTCTATAGATCTAGGCTCTATTGTTTTCAAAGTCATCTGCTGCAGATATGTTGTATGTGGGAAAGGGTTCAGGTAATAGGTAGACAACTGAATATACAATAAAGAAACAAGGTGGACTAAGAGTCTGAGACAGTTTGACTGGTCAGAAACCACAACAAAACCCGTATACTGTAGCTCATAATTCATCTTATATTAACTTTTCTCAAAATCATAAACCCAGCTTTGAAAGCTTTGTTGGTACAGGAGTAATTACTGATCAAGAGCATTTTCTCTTTTCCACACATTGTTTCCACTCCATCAATGAATGCACTAGTACTTAAAAGTTTACAAATCTGTGTTCTTTTTTCCCTAGATGCTTTTAAATTGGAAATACAAGAGAAAGTTGATGCAAGGCATCAATGTCGCCGGAAAAGACTGCATTGATTTATTTATGTATGCTTGACTTTCATTAACCTATTAGGAACGTTGAAATGAAAACATTTGGTTATAAATTTTATATTCATACCTATACATTAGGGTATCTATAAAAAAAATAACGAAATGTGTGCTGCAGATTTGTTGTAAGACTAAGAGGAAAAGGGTTAATGCAATCTAACCTTTTCATAGAATTTTAATTATACTTTTTGGTTTCCCTAACTGTACAGAATTAGGGAGACCTGACCTAATCAAAAGGTGTATTAATTAACCCTTTACCTCATATAGACGCTTTCTGACACCGCTGCAGCAGACAGCTTTTTGAAAACATAGTGACAAAAGAAGAAATTGCTCAAACGAGCAATTTCTCCTTTTGCCACATTGTTTTCCACTTTTAGTCATAGGTTATCCATTCAATTATAGAGATTTTCTATGTTTTGACAAAATATGTTCAAAGTTGTCTGCTGCAGAATTGTTGCATGAGGAAAAGGGTTAAGTCATGTAGATTCCAGGAGGATAAGGGTTGTGAACAGAAGACAATTCTTTAATTGTCTTCTGATCCTTTGCATTAACTTTTTTCCCACATACAACAAATCAACAGCAGACGACTTGGAAAACATCTAGGCCAAAACATGGAAAATCTCTATAAATGATGGAATTAATTACTGTAAAGAGTTGAAAACATTGTGGCAAAAGGAGAAATTGCTCGTTTAGAGCAAATTTTGTCTCAATGTTTTCCCAAGACCTCTGCTGCACTCTGAGCCATCAGAAAGCGTATATATGTGAGAAAGGGTTAAGGCATCATCAAGTCTTTCTTATTTTGTATTGCAATTATTGTGCCAAATTCAATTATTTATCATCCTAGCAGTGGATGGATGTTTATTGTTTTATAACATAAATTGAAGTGAAGAGTTTAAAAAGGCAAAAAAATAATAAAAATTTCAATTGATGATGGCAAATGAAGTTACAAATTGTTCATCTCGCTTGCTGTCAGGCCCTGTATTTACCAAATTAACCCTTTCCCACTATTAGACGCTTTCTACAATCTGCTACCAAAACAAAGAACAATTTCTTCTTTTGCAACAGAAATTATACCATCATTTATAGATCTTTTCCATGTTTTTGCCTAAAGTTGCTTTTAATTCATTCATATGTATTGATACAGAGCTCTAGATACGCGGGATCTTTGTACGTTCCAAAATCATTATTTGACCTTCTAACTCTATGCTGTGGGTACTCAAAAGAATCGTCTCATTAAGACGGTTTGTTCTTGTACACACATTATAGGGTATAGTTTAATGATAAGAGAGATATTGTGGGGAAAAGAGCTGTGTAACCCACATTATCTGGACCTCTGTGAGTCTGTCGGATGATCTAAAACCTATGATGATGGCGGCTTTGCATATTAATTGACTTGGTGTATGAAAATTTGCAAGATGTTTTACAGCCAACAGTATCATGTAAATTATTGTTTAACCCCTTCCCACATACAACAAATCTACAGCAGACGACTTTGAACTCATCCTACTAAATGATTTGGAAATCCCCTTATATAAATATGTTTAATTTTAGAATTAGCATTAGCAATTTCTTCTTTTGCCACAATGTTTTCAAATCTCGTTTGTTGCAGAAGCGTCTATATGTTATATGTTGACTTCATGTGTATGCAGCATTTGAACTCTTTGCCACAGTATTTGCAACTTTTTCAGTAATTATACTTAGACTGACAGATATTTTTCGCACTTTTGTTCAGATGTTTTTCAAGTCGTTAGCTGCAGAATTGCTGTATGAGGGAAAGGGTTAAGATGGACTGGAATTAATCAATGTTTCTTTTGTATTATTTGCACAAAGGGTTCCACATTCCAATCATTCATTTCCACTGACCTTATTAGTGGTAATTATGCAGCAAGATTATCATGTTTGTAGTAATTAGTATTACTAGTCAATACCGTGAACAACCTCAAATTATCTCAATAATGTTCAGGTGTGAGGAATCTAATACACCCTGGAACAGGGCAGGAAACATGGGAGTCCTTCACACAATACCCATACATTGTACTGTTTTCATCACTATTTAATAATTATATTTTCATCTATAGTTATTTTCTATAGATTTCAATGTCGTCTGCTGCAGATTTACAGTGTGTGAAAAAGACTCAATCCTTACACACATACAATAGATCTGTGGCAGACGAATATATCATGAGCAATTTCTCTTTTTGTCACCTTTCTTTTAAAAGTCATCTGCTGCATAGGCTTCAGAAATTGTCTGAATATGGGAAAGGGTTAAATTATCTTACCTCCATTTATGTGAACTTCAAACAAGTTGTATTTGTTTGGAGACAACATTCTCATATCAGGCCGAAACTTTTCCACCAAGACGTCCACCACTTCTTGCGTTGTAGCCGAACTTGCAACGCGTATACATTTTGTAACAACATTGTGATCTTCATCTTGGAAATAAAATCTCACTACCCCGTGGAACTCCAAATTCTGAAAATACATATAGAAACAAGCTAAACTCACTGTGAAGAAAGCTTGAAGTCAATGTTACAAAAATGCTGCAAATTAATCTTTTACCAAATTATTTAATACATTACATGCCTTGAATAGTGCAAAATTCTGTCAATCATTATACAGGTCAAGATCTTTAAAATGATGCTGGCAATACAATCAAAGACGATTTGAAGTTGCATTGACCTTTCAGTGTTCAATCTAGAACGCAAGTTTGGTTACTAAGCATTACAAACATGGCGCAAATCAATCTCAGTTTTACCAATTTAATACATGCCTTGAATAGTGCAAAATGTTATCATTCATTATACAGGTCAAGGTCTTTAAAATGATGCTGTCAATACAATCAAATACAATTTGAAGTTGCATTGACCTTTCAATGTCCATTCTAGAAACGTAAGTTTGGTAGTATTACAAACATGGTGCAAATCAATCTCAGTTTTACAAAATTTAATGCATGCCTTGAATTATGAATAGTGCAAAATGTTATCATACATTATACAGGTCAAGGTCTTTCAAACGGTGCTGTCAATCCAATCAAATACAATTTGAAGTTTCATTGACCTATAATGTTTTGTGATTGAGATTATGTACCAGAGACACTCAAACAAAATATGAATGACACATTCAGCATTCATCCATAGATGTATCATTTGAGCAGATTTAGTATTTTTAAAGTTTGTACTTGATAGCTTAAACTTATTTAACATCAATTGCAAAGCACGTTCCTACAACCTATATCAATCACCATCATTGTCTGCTTCCTGGATAATTCACCAATAAAACTTATTTGAAATCACTTGACAGTAAATTAAAGGATTATTATTGAATGATCGATTGGAGTTTAATTTTTAAGCCGTTTTCAACAATTGTTCTTTCATATCATGGCGGCCAGTTCACCTACTCATGTGTTTCCCACACCACAGTACTCCACACAACAGACTTTTTTTGCCCCAATGTTTTCAATTCTGTTCAATAATGCTTGTATTATTTTCAGACATAGAGACTTTCCAAATATTTGCCTTGATGTTTTTAAAGTTGTCTGCTTCTATTTGTTTTATGCAGGCCAAGGTTAACTCGAAGTGACATTGATGCCAACACTGACACAGGAGTTATAGCATATTAAGCTGCTGAGATCTCTTCAATTTCATACAATAAATACATGTACATTCTTCTCAATTGCTCAGTTTACTTCTGATCCGAACCAATCAACAACATTTGAAATCATCTGAAATTGCAAACCAAACAGAATATAAATACATTAAAATTTAAATGCATTACATTAAAAAAACTAGAATACAGTGCTCCGCGGAGCATGTGTGTCACCTGCACCTGCTCATTGAAAGTGTGACAAAAAAGTGTGACAGACAGACAGATAGACGCCGGACAAAAAATGTAATCCCTAA
Source organism: Serripes groenlandicus (assembly GCA_031761405.1). NCBI lineage: Eukaryota > Metazoa > Mollusca > Bivalvia > Cardiida > Cardiidae > Serripes > Serripes groenlandicus. Next base: position 74,281,626 of record JASEVX010000005.1, read on the forward strand.
GTGCCTACCGTGCTACACAGGGTGACACAATTATCCGTTCTAAATTATTAATATAACAATCTGAATTGTATTATTTACTGAAGCAGAAATATGCGCATTTTCTTTGAAAATTTCAAATGCACAGTCATCTTTTCAAGGTCAATCCTCTTCACACACACCCCCTCCCTCCCCTCTGAATGTTCATCCCCCTCATTCCTCCCTCTGAATGATTATTCCCCTCCCTCCTTCCCTCTGAATGTTCATCCCCCTCATTCCTCTTCTGAATGATTATTCCCCTCCCTCCTTCCCTTCCCTCTGAATGTTCATCCCCCTCATTTCTCCCTCTGAATGATTATTCTGCTCCCTCCTTCCATTCCCTCTGAATGATTATTCCCCTCCCTCCTTCCCTTCATCCCCCTCGTAATGATCATTCCCTCCTCCTTCCTTACCCTCTAAATGTTCATCCCCCTCATCCCTCCCCTCTGAATGTTCACCCCCCGCCCCCCATTTTCCTTCCCTAAAGTCCCTCTGAATGTACAGACCTGTCTTGCACTGCCTCGTACATCTAATGTACCATCGCTTGAAGTCGCGTGACTCCTCCTGCTTTGCGAAGATTTTAGAAATCCGAAACATTGCAATAAATTCATATCAAAATGGCTGTACAATCCTTATAGAATCATATTGTCAGTTAATCATCATGACATATCTTGCCTTGCAAGAAAAGAAACATCTTTATGCATCCTCCAAGAGAATTTTAATACATCCCTTTAAAACATAATCAAGGCAAAAAAAAGATCCACAAGTATGTCACTGAAACTCAGGTGCACCTTTATGATTCCCAAAACTCAGAAGCAAAAAAACATCCTTGCCACTGATCTTGTGTAACACTGATGTATTGTAAGATTATGTACACATCATGTAAAATTCTCAGGAAAACAGTAATTTACCGTACCACAGACACCTTCACATCATACAATACTGTAAACATCAAATCAATCAACTTATCAGTGATTGTATGCCTATTATTTAACAAAATATATGTATATCAAGAAGATGCTATGCTAATACAGTAATAGAGAGACATCAATTCTTATAAATCCTGAAGACATCATGAGCAACAGCTTAGGCAAGTCATGACTTTAGTCTTTACTCTTATCAATAATGATTACAAAACACAGAAGAGTTAAGTATCCTGGAAGCATCCATCATCAACAGGTATGCAAGATAGAAGTTCATGCATTGAAATGATCATCAGATTTCCTGCAGGCATCCTTCATTACAATCTGAAAGCTTTCCCACATGCATACATATTTTGAATTATTTGCATAATACCACATTTGAAATCAATGTGATCAAAGGAGAACTGTTCCTAAGAATGTTTCAACTGTGTAACTTTAGAACCTGTACTAAGTCTTTCAGTTATCAAGATATTATAAAAATTGGTAGCAACTACGGCTATCAATCAGGGGCAGTCAGTTTGAACCAAAGCTTTACCACCATTTAATTGGATTATTTCCTATGATTGACTCATTGAAGGCAAGGCATCATTAAATTTTGTCTTTCACCAATAGGCTAAATTGACCAGTTTCCTCGGATATTTTGCTGTATACGTACTGGTCAGGAAACACAGGGTTAGTTGAAGTGGCCACTGTGATATAACTGAAAACTTTTCAATCAATCAAAAAACCTGACAATTCTTAAACTATATCAGGTAGATACTTTTAAAGATAGTTAAAGTAACTTTGATTTAGTCTTAAGTCAGCCAACGCTATTTTTTTTACATAAGCTACATTGTTGCTACATTTGTACGTCAAAATGACTCAACCAGTCTTACATGTCTGATGATAATTAGTTAATTAACAGAAATTATTCCAAAACAACTATTGTCACCTGGTGACCACAACAATAAATTTAACAAATTTCAATTTTTATTTTTATATTTGTTTGGCTATTAATCTGTTTCAACATTTGTTCAACTATATAATTATTCATTATACCTGAGAGAGGGAATAACCAGTCACTAGGAAATGTGCCTTGATACACATAGGCATTCAAGAATGACTGCCAACTTGCCAAGAACAAGAATAAATCCCTGTCCAGGGGGCTGGTTCAACTTTTGATTTGTTGTGGTTTTACACCAATTTCAACAGCTTAGGTGATATTGCTCCCATACTGTATAATAAATTACTCAGTGCTTTCATTAAGGGCCAATTCAAAATTTTAGGAATTTTTGTCAGAATGATCATGGAAGTTTTGTATTTGTCGTTAACAGGAATGCTTATTTATTTATTTACTTTTATTAAATAAAATAAATTGTATTTTATTAATTTAACACATTTTCATGGGCAAACTTGCAGTGCAAACATTGATTTAGGTAGAAATGGGGGGACTTAAAGAAGAAATTATATTTCTTATGTCATTGATACGTGTGTCATAACTGGGACGTTTTGGTTACACATCTATTTTAACAAAAATAAATGTTTATTTATTTGATTTTAATAACTATGACAAAGCAAAGGGTCGTTTGAAATATACATCTATTTAAACAAAAAATTTAGTGTTTATTTATTTGATTTTAATAATGATGACAACCGGTAAAGCTTTGCTGGCAATGTCAACAAAAAGTCTAGGCCGAATAGGGGGTAGTCTCAATATATCGCCGTCACATATTGCATTGGATGCAAACAGTCAAAATAAAAAATCGCATTCCTAGTACTTGTCATTATCAAGATATGGCAGAGAAACATAACGTCGTCTTATTAATATCTATCAAATCTGCGCTTTCAATGCCCTCAAATTCTGCTTCCGAGTCGAAATTTCGAAAAATCTCGGCAAAAAATTATTTGACATCCGCCATTTTGGAATCTCGGAAAGTACCTCTTCAGAATAGATTGATGACGTATTTATTATTTCAATTCTGACCAATCAAATTCATTATTCGGGGAGGAATCCTTTAGGAACGAGGCTGCATATTTTTCAAGTAGTTATGCATACAGAACAAATAAATAACTTCCAATGTATAGTTTACGAAGTGATAATCGGTATAAATCATCAACAAATATTTTTAACAGATAAAGAAAACGTCCGAATTTTAAAGTTACCGAAGTGATAATCGGTATTTATCGTCATCAAATATTTTTAAAAGATAAAGAAAACGTCCGACCTTATTAATTAATTAACGGTATTTGAAAGAAAGACCGTCGTCGGATTAGGCAAACTTTTAATTCAATTAGCGTAATCAAGTTAAACTACCCTACAAACAGATGTCTGGTACACACAATAAGAACTCGGGTAAGCGTGTACTCGTGCTTTGACAATTATCGATTTTTTTACACGTTCACCTCTGCACTTTCACGCTTTATACTTTATTTAGGGTTTTTCTGAAAACGTCCATGTGTAAATTTACAGACATTTTGGGGAATTTCTAGACGGATAATGAACGTCCAGTGCTCAATTTTCGGACGTTTTTGGGACATTTGTGGACGTATATTACGTCCACGTCCACTTAATGAAAGCACTGAATTTACATACCTGATACATAACTATATTTATTTCAAGATAAAAGTACATACAAAATGAAACCAATTGTCCAGACCCATTTGGTCGGCTCATGGTTCAAGCAAGGGTTAAACAGTGGCTGCCATTCTTACAGGGACAGGTTTAACTTTTGAAACCGACCCTAAACTATATTTCATTTGACACAAGAGCTGCCTGATGCCAGCATAGATCTCTGGGTACAGACACTTTCTGATGCCTCTAGAGCAAATAACTTTTAAAAACATTGTGGAAATAGAAAAAATTGCTCCTTTTGTACTAAAGTTTTCAAATATCATAATTAAATTTATAGAGATTTACCATATTTTGCACAAATTTTCCGAAAGTCGGGTTAGAAATGTTCAATTTTTTCATTCCATATTTTGAATTAATAAAATCAAAGTAGTTGACAGGTGATGGGTTAAAAGGAAGGAAAGTTGGCAATGATTGCACTATATTTTGCTATCTGTCATCTGTGTATAGACATCATAAGTAAATGTATGTGTATGGTCATATCAGAGCTGTCAGTTTATTGATGTGTTTACACCCTCTAGGCACTGTGTGTTATGACAGAAAGATATGGGACATCATAATAACAACCTCAATACAATCACCACAATGCAAAACACATATGATTCTGTCAATTGGAAAAGGTTCAAGTTGGTATACATATAGAGTGTACTTGTGTAGATCCAGATCAGTCTGTCTGTTCATATCACAATCATGTTAGTATGTTTATTTAGGTGTTACGCTGCTTTCAACAGCTTAGGTCATATATGGGTCACACACCTTATGTTTACATTAAGATAAATATATAAATTAGGTATGAAACCACCCCACCTGCTGGAGCTCAAGAGTTGCATTGAGTATGATTGACTCCAATTGTCCTTGAAAACTTATTTAGTTCAAGCAAGGGTCAGACTCTGGCTGCTATTAGATTGAACATCCCCCAGTCACCGGGGCATAAAACTTTCTGTTGACTTCTGATAACATAAAGCAGATGGACAGGGTGATCTGAACCTACACACTGCTGAACTTGCACATTTTTCGCATGGATGGGCTTATATATATATTATATAACACAGTAAACTTCCTCTTTATAGTTATACACTTTTATTTATCAAGTCTATGTTAAATATGAATACCTATGTCAGGGCCAAAAGTAGCCAATGGCTACTAAAATTTCAGAAATTATACGTAAAAGGAAAAATGTCTTTCAGAATATATCCATGATAAATTTTTCGAAATTAAGGTGTTTTTTTGCATTTTCAAGAATTATTGATAGTGGTTTTAAATTCTTAGCAAAAAACTACAATAAATACTATATCTCATCAGGGAAATATGCTGGTAAATTGGATATTTTTAAATTTCAGTAAATTGTGTTACAAAGATAAAACTAGAACCAATTTATCATGACTGTTATGGCTTCACACTTCACAGCATCAGTGTCCACCTTATTTTAAAACCATTTCCTACTGCAAATGCATGTTGAAAACATTGTGAAACTGGTATTAACAATTTAGATAAAAGAGGTGAACTTTAACACTTTCCCACAGACAGCTTTCATTAAGGTTTTAGAAATTCACAATAAATTACTTATTAAGTTATTTTATATTTGTATTTTGTGTTATTATAAATTTCTTCTGTTGCTGCATATAAGAAAATCCTTTCAAAATAGAACAAACTGAGTTATAACCTTTTCCCACAATCAACAGTTCAGCAGCAGATATCTTTGAAAAGATATGTGCATAAATCAAAATTGACGATTGAACCAAGTTGAAAACCATCAAGGCAAACAAAGAGTCATAAATCACCTGTTGCAGATTCATCAAAATGCAACTGCATAAGTAAAAGGGTTTATCAAATTGAAGTCACAGTACTTTCTTGATTCCAATACATTTTTGTTTTGTTGTGGTTTTGCGCCGCTTTCAACATTATATCAGTTATATCACGGCGACATTTCCAATACAAGAAGGGATTTTATTGTGATATAGTCAGATACGACATTATCAACATAGATCCTATAGATGACCATAACTGCTTCCAAAAGTTGTATGTCAATGAGTCGAATGACCTGTCATATGACATTAAGGATTTACATGAGGGAAAAGATTGAAAGGGGTGAAGGGTAACCAAGATATAGAAACAAGACTTGATCAATGAGCTTCCAAACTATTCCACAAATTCGACTAGTGTCATTCTTAAACTTGTTTCCATGACTTGAGCATCTCACATTCCTTCCCTGATCGTTGTGATAAAGAATTGTTTGTATAGGACAGTAAATATGTAAATAAACCTTTAAAGAATACAGGAAGTAAACGCAATTAGCAGGGGAGATAACTGAAACCAACAGGTAAACAAATCCTTAAATTCTTGAGTTGCTATATTAGCGAAAACTTTTCGAATATTTAAGTTCAACAGAGAGACAAAGGTTACAGCAACATATTGTTGATGATTTTATCAGCATCAGTTACTGTCAAACACGGCATATATGCTAAATACACCTGACCTTAATTTGACGTCAGCCATTTTGAAAATTTGTTGACGATTTGTCACCTGAACTTACCTGGATAGGTTCAGATTGGTTTAACGACCTTCCGAACAATTGTAACTCCTTCTTTTCTAAATATGAGGAGTCATTGAGATTGAGAAAAATGATAATTACCTCGTTCGGGGGGCTCAGTTCAAATAAATCATAATGGTCCTGGTTCCACTGTGTGATCAAGTTCGCAAGCTTTTGGCGATCCTGCGCTTTGCTTGAGTTTGTCATTTTGAAAACATTAAATCCAAGGTTAAAATGTAAAACAAAAATATATTCCCATTTATTTCACGATTAATTTCATTCACGCACAATAACTTAATTCCTCACCAAGTCATCGTAACCCACATTTAAAAGGAGCGTTTCCGTAAGTTTATACCGTTTCAACGGCCTCCCATTTTTGGAATGTAGTACGCATGCGCAGTAAGCTATTGATATGTAAATTAACTAAGGTGTTCCTCTGCATCATTAAAGGGACACTTTCCACTTCAGTCTACGAAAAGGACTCTTAGATTACCAGATAAACTTGTATTTAATCTTTTTAATTAATTATGCCAATATTAAGGCATGTTGATTGGAGCGCTTTGCAAAGTCGATTTAACAATAAATTACACAAGGATCAAACAAGCACAATTAATGTAGTCCTAGCTAGCATGAAAAAGTTGTGAACGCGAAAAATGTAAATTGTTTTAAATCTGAACTTAATAAATGCTGGAGGAATTCATCTTTTAAATTTTAAATTTGTGTACAAAATAATGGACCGGAAGCGGGAAAGAAAAACCCAAAGACAAAATGGACCTTATAGAGGCGGAAGCCTAACGTGGTCTCTAAACCAAGGTAAACCAAGCTAGGTAATGTACCTGGGACGACTGATGAGTATAGTCGTCCCAGCATGTACATAGGCCTATAAGGGTCCAGTGACATTATTTTTTAATTGGACGAACATATCAATTTTCATTTTCCTAAATTGTTCCAATGTTAACTAACTTTCAAATGAAGAGTTTTAAGAGTTCCTTTGCGCAGTTTTAAGTCTGTTAATACATATATAAGGCTACCAAATAATAATGTAATGCAACAACGGTGTAAAAAGGATTTTACCCTTTTCATGTGTCGCACCAGTATAAAATTAGAGCTTGAACACATGTTGCAAAGGCAATTACAATGGTTTTTGGTATATTTGACAGTCGAATCTCTTCGACAATCCTTCCGTAGCAGATTCAGTCATTATCTTTTCTTTTATACAGATTTTCCAATTTTTTAGCGGGATGTTTTCAAAGTAGTCTGTTGCATATACATGTGTTGTATGTGGGAAAGTTTAAACATTACTACTAATACAAATTAACTCCGAATATGCAATTCATGACGATATTTATTTTAACCAGTACTTACAATCTTATAATACGCACTTGGAATAGTTCTACTGGTCGGAGCTAACAAGAGCTTATGGGAGGTGACATTGTTCTATTTGCCAGTATTTCCGACCGCCTGCCTCTTGCGAACAGGACATATTCTTGCGAACTTGGAAGGGAACGAACAGAGTCGTTACTGGGTGAAAATCGAGTATACACACAGGTGAAATAACCAGTAGGTCCGGGCATAATCCGCGGGGTAAATTTTGAAATTCTACATTGCACATGGTGAACTCTTGAAAGTGGTCATAAACACAAACTAGCTTTATCCACATGCACATTTATTTTTGGACGAAGTCAACCCTTAGCCTTCAGGCTTTAATGCACTATTTTACTTTTCCTGGGTACGCATTGGCGTACGTATGCGCCTGACGGACCAATCTCATTAAAATCAGACACAAAAACATCGTTGTACGTTTATTGGATCTGAATAGATCGCATAAGGTTTTTTTCGAATTTACCTTGTACACGCATTATAAATACTCATGAGCACGTGCTCGATTTTTATGTCGAATTAAATCGCCCGATACAACAAACGCCAGTGCTATACAATCGGAGAACTCGGGCTTTCAGTAGGAATGTCTTGAAATTTAGCACAAGGAGATTTATAGACCTGCCAGTGTGACCACATATATTGGGATTTCTCTTTGTACTTATTAAGTATATTTATTTAAGGTGAATGACTTTTAAAACATCCCTTTTACACTCTATATACATGTGTGAGTTTTACAAATAATATAAAAAAGACAAAGGTCGGTATATTAATTCAATGTATGTACATTTTAAGTTTATCGAAATTTATACTGTATCTAGTGAAAACAGTATCTACTGATTTGGTAACCTGCCTCATTGCGCGGGTGCATCAGCACAAGTGCATATATTGGTTGTGTTTACAACTACCACTGGTGCAATGGGCTTGCGCATGCGCCGTGTTAATCGTCTTGATCACGCATGTGCCGTATTTTACTGTCAGCTCTCGGATATTTCCGTAGCAGTTCATCACTAGACTGGTTCTCGTTCGAGTTTGCAATATAAGATTAAGATTAGTGAACCAGTCTATGCGAGTATTTTTTTTTATAATTAAAATGTAAATTAAAACCATAGTGTAACATGTACCGGCGTTAAGCCATCGCGGGTCCCATCCAGGCACTAACCGCGATGAACGTTGTGTAACGTGTACCGACGTTAAGCCATCGCGGGTCACCCATCCAGGTACTAACCGCGATGAACGTTGATTAAGGATGTACTGAACTGAAAAGTGGATATTTAAAAAAAAAGTATGTTGTCAATTAAAACCTGTTTAGTCATTATACCTTTTAATAATGCTTCAAAATTTAAAAAAAAAGTGGATTAAATTTGTTTTAGATAAAGGACTGATTATGTAATATAACTGGGTAAAAAGAAAATTTTAACATTTTTTAGCCATTCAGACAAGAAAATTTTTGATGAATGATAGTACATGTAATTGCAATAACCTAAAGAAGTTTCAGAAAAAGTTAAATATTATAAATATGTTTTTTCCTTATTTCAAAGATTTGAACTTTTCTATTCTTACACCTGACAAATATGGGTTCTCATTAAGGAAAAATAGCGTCTATTTTTTAGGTTCAATTACAACGTATCACATGAACTTCCAAAGATATGGATAAAATAACTTCAGAATAAGATAAAAACCACAAGATGACAAACAATTAGCATATCATCTTTCAAATATGGCTTTCATAAATGGATCTAGAAAAATTTAACAAGAGTACCGCAACGGTACATAATACGCCCGTCAGGAACTTCTTTGTAACTCATGCAGAAATTGACAAATATTCTAAGTCCAAAAAGGGGCATAACTCATTCAAAAATTGACGAAATCCGAGGAAATGTGAACTTGATCTGTGACACATGATTACAAAGCCATATACACAATTCCATCAAAGCATGTAGAAAAAAAGTGCGGAAAACAAATATTCTCTAACTCCAAAAAGGGGCATAACTCATTCAAAAATTGACGAAATCCCAGGAAATATGAACTTGATCTGTGACACATCACTACAAAGCCTTATACAATTTTTTTTTAAAAAACGGTCGTATAAAAACCACTAACATACCTTTTTTCTATATTTTTTTATTAAACATACATCCAACTTTCAAAAAAAAACAATGTAACAACAAAAGTTAAATATTATGAAAAATCCACTTTTCAGTTCAGTACATCCTTAACTTTATGAAAAGGTCAACCACTCTACCAAAGTCGCTATAAAAGCCGGCTTCTCCGACAATGCCGTAGAAGTGATATTTAAACCTATACCCCGTTCCCGTTACATTTCTCCCTCTTTCTCTTGACTTCGACCCGAAGTCACATAACTGAACACAAGCAGCACACCAGAGCGGAGTCTATGTAACATCACTGGGAACCACCGGGGTCCGGGGATGATGGTGATATCAACCCAAAAATCCAACCTTTGTCACCATTTGTACTCAAAATTCCCACCGCTGCCATCATTTGTAACGTGTACCGGCGTTACGCCAGTCTCATAACTGAACACAAGCAGCACACCAGAGCGGAGTCTATGTAACATCACTGGGAACCACCGGGGTCCGGGGATGATGGTGATATCAACCCAAAAATCCCACCGCTGCCACCATTTTGTAACGTGTACCGGCGTTAAGCCATCGCGGGTCACCCATCAAGTACTAACCGCGATAAACGTTTCTTAACTTTAAGAAAGGTCAACCACTCTACCAACATCGCTATGAAAGCCGGCTTCTACTACATGGCCGTAGAAGTGATATTTTTAACGTGTACCGGCGTTACTCCATCGCGGTTAGTACCTGGATGGGTGACCCGCGATGGCGTAATGCCGGTACACGTTACAGTTGCTTAACTTTACGAAAAGGTCAACCACTCTACCAACGTCGCTATAAAAGCCGGCTTCCACAGCAAGGCTGTAGAAGTGATATTTTATACCTATACCCCGTTCCCGTTACATTTCTTTCTCTTTCTCTGTACGCTTTATTGACGCCGCGCGGTCAGTATGGGATAGGTTTTAATGTTGTACCATTGGGTGACGTAATCTAAAAGGGAGCAACCAACATTATTATTGTAAAGAAAAAATCTGTTATATATTTGAAAAAAAAAAATATATATGAATAAATAAATTGTATAAAATGATTTAAGAAACACCAAGATACAAAATACGTATGTCTTCTACCGTTATTACAAAACTTAAGACACATGTAATGGGTATTTAATAACTTTTCCCCAACTTCCTAGGCTACTTTTTTTTTTTAATAGTTTGGTTTAATTCATCAAACCTGAGAAAAAAGTTTCTGGCGATGTTTTAACCTATTTACAATATTGAGATTTTTAAATAAATGGATAATCTTTAAAAAATCAATGATGATTCATTTTAATTACTTCATATTACAGTATAATTCTAGAAACTGTAATAAAAACATTAACCCAACTATGCAATAGGCATGGCCGTAACATGACCCCTTCTCTTGTTTGTAAATGCAGCATGTCATCGCTTGGCGATTTTGGTCATTCTTATTTAATAGATGACAAGGTGTCATCAGTTTCGATAGAGTAATTAAGTTGTCTCTGCTTCCATCCGTTATGAATACTTCGCTGTTTTCACGATTTCATTGGATTCGTACCCGGTTTTTCATGTTTCGTCCGAGATGAACGATTCGTACCAACTGGTTTTCGCTCTTTTCTCTTGGGGAACTGACTTGACCATTTTGTTTGTTTATGTTTCAAGTTTTCTACTGGCATGTTCAAAACGATTAAAGTGACATTACAAACAAACAAAACAGACTTAATAATTCTTGCTATATGTTGACTATACATGTGAACTTTCATAATGCTCAATCTTGATCATAAATATCTTCTTTTTTGTTTTATTACTTCGTATTTTTTGTTTATATACGCCCGTTTTTGCTATCATACTTCTGCTAAACTGGAAGGAGAATAGACTTCCCCCTCTCCTTCCAAAGCTTGTGTCACACTTAACTTAAAAATAGAGGCAATAAACTTAATATATGTTAATATTTAAGCACCTATGGTTTGTTTTATCTAATGTATCTAGTTAGAGGATTTAAAACAGTTTATTGGTAAAAAAACAAAAAACAATGAGAAACTTCAACTTGTATGACACATTATAGTTGCAGTGAATGTTAAGCAAACCGTAAACCAAATGGTTTCAGGACTAAACTTGTAATTTCACGACTAAACTTCACATGCTGAATATCACATAGATCGTAGCATATAAAACGTTTAATCCCTACGTCAATAATGACCCTTTCTGCTCTTGGTAACCTTTTTATATAGGCTATGGTAGCCAGGTGAGCAATATAGGCACATCTTGGCCTTCTTGTTTAAAATAAAGGAACATTTGGCCTTCTTGTTCGAAATATTTACATTCTGTCTGCTTGCACATGTTATTTAAATGTACTGAACTGCATCAGCTTCCTTTAAGTCATGCTTCAAAATCATGCGCAGCGTCTTTGATGCTTTGCATCAAAATTCTTCTTGTTTGTCTTCTTAAATAAGATAAAAATGCGAGTCTAAAGAAACTGCAAATACTTTAAAACATCGGAATATTTATTTCATTTTAGATGTGTCATTACTTAGTGTTTTTAAACAAACGCAATTGTAATATGTTCAAGACATTTAAATTTGTTTTTCTAGTAACAACTCGTCCTTCCATTTCATTTCTGAAAAGCTTTTAAAAATATAAGTCGCCGGCTCCTGCCCGACGACTAATCAAACAGCAAACAGGGAACTTTTTCATCTTATCAACCTAACCTCAGCGTGAAAAGCAGCAATAGCTGATGCTCCACTGCGATATTAGAATAAAATGCTGGTGCTGTTGATCTATAGCTGTGTCAGACAGAAGAAAGAGCTCGTGTAGGGCCAGCCTGCATTCTAGCACAGACAAATTACAAAAATAAAACGACATAAAATAGGCCTAGTGAGATAATATTTAGAGAGGGATGTCAATGTAATCAGTTATTTTCCTGCCAGTCGCAGGGCGATATCATCCTGATATCTTCCTGAGAATGTTATCCGTTTCTAAATTAATGATTTTTTCTTAATCCGTCAAACGTTGATGTTTAATGGACTTGCCAAGCCGTGCATTTGAGAGAGTCCATCCATTATCAATTCGAGGACTATCGATATATATGTCGTTTTATGTTTGTAATTTGTAAAGCAAAAACAAATGAGCTTATGTCATTTACTTAATTTTAAGTGTAAGCATATAAATGATTGAATTTTGGAAATTCCGATGTATTTTTTTTGTCTGGGCGTTTTGCTTTACTAGAAACCAATGACTGTTTGCGGGCTGGCCCTACACGAGATCTTTCTTCTGTCTAACAACAGCACCAGCATTTTATTCTAATATCGCAGTGGAGCATCAGCTATTGCTGCTTTTCACGCTGAGGTTAGGTTGATAAGATGAAAAAGTTCACTGTTCCCCTAACAACATCGCTCTACTAAAATAACAATTCACAAGACAAACCACGTCGATCTAACATAATTAATAACCTGCTGTTGAATTGACTCCGAACCGAGCAAAACTAACTCATTCCGTAAAAAAACGAGGTATTTATACTAACCGGGGCTTGTTAGTTTAAACTTATTTATTTTAAATCGATTGCGAAACAAGCTTTAAGCTTCACGCTCGATGTCTGCTTCCTAGGTACTTAACCAGTACTCGCGCCGATTGTGTGGAAAAATCCCGCTTATCACGGGACTCGAACCAGGTACCTTTGATACGAGAGGCCGACGCTCTACCTTTGCAACACTGTCTTGTTACCGGCATAGTATGTTACCATATTTGAATATGTCAAAGACTTGTACTCATTAAAACCAGACCTAAACTTCTCTGGCTTTAATATGTATATATCTTAAGACTGCCCCATATAGGTCGCCTCAGATTGACATTTGCGTCAGCCAATCAAATTGTCGCTTACCAATTGTTTCGGTATAAACGGTTAGACATCCCAGTGGCCATATATATACAAGACGAATGTTTGACGCAAAGCATCAAAAAGAAGCCGCAATATTTCGTTGCACACGAAGAAGTAAAAAACAGCAACATTTAAATCCCCAAACATTAGAAGAATTTAATCTGTAGTTAGTACTGCAGATATCGGTATTTGAAGATTTAAGTATTATCTGGACTACCATTAGTAACAGTTGACAGTTTGTATGGAGAAGCAGCCAGTTGCTTGGAAATATTGTTGTGTGGATTACTGGTGTGAGAAAGCCATGAAACAGATGTGAACTGGCCGCCTTGATATGACTGAAAACCCGAATTAATCAATCAATCATAGTGTCGAAGAAATATCCAAGAAAGGTAACTCACATCCGCCAATGAAAAATAAAAATGAAGTTATGTCCCTTAAGTAAATAAATGTGTTGACTACGCAAAAACACAATGAATTCAATCTACAACGGAAGACGAAACTCATGTTCGTTGGTTGTTTTGGTATAAGTAGGCGACGGGTTTGGAACCGGTTTGTGTAACGCTATTTAAAAACGTTACACACACCAGTGACAATTCCTCTCTGAATAACGGCCATGTTGACCATTTCCAAACCTTCGTTTACCATGTAGACAGTGAACAGTGTTCAGTTGAATGAGGTCATGTTGCAAACAAACTAAGTACTTTGAACGTAGAACCAACATGAAGAATGTGTAGAGAAAGTTCACTAGCATACACAAGAGCCGCACATCTAGATTGTTCGTGGTTTAATTTCATTTAGTTATGCATAGAATATTAAATTATCCATGAACACAAAAGTATCCATTTTCTCTCCGTTTAATACATACCACAAATGAGAGAAGTTTAGAACATGAAAGGAACCAGAAGATTCTGAAAGTACAGCAAACTTCACCAATTGTTTTCTAGATGCTTAAAACCATCTAGTTTAAACTTAGTTATTTAACTTATTTTACATGTACATCGATTGCGAAACAAGCTTGGAGCTTATATTAATCACGCTCGATGTCTGCTACCTGTAGACATAATTCGAACTCGGGACCGTTGTTACGAGAGGCCAATGCTCTGCCATTGCACCACTCTCTTAAGAACCATCGCCATGTCTTAACACTTGCCCACATGTAGACTATTTTTGACGCATTAATTTAGCAGCAGACGACTTTTGAAAACATTGTGACAAAATGAGAAATTGCTTAAAACGAGCAATTTCTCCTTTAGCCACAAAGATTTTAATTGTGAGTGAAATTCATACATTGTTGATGTTGTTCGAATGTACAGTTAAGCAGTTCTCTGATGAGAATATTAACTAACACAAATGTGATGTTTCTGCAACTTTATACAACAATATAGAATGAATAAACGTCAATCAAGAGAAAGCGAGTTACAGACAATATTTACACGAGTTAATGAGCATGCGTATTACAAATAATGACAAGAAGAATTTTGATGCAAAGCATCAAAGACGCTGCGCATGATTTTGAAGCATGACGTAAAGGAAGCAGATGCAGTTTAGTATATTTAAATAACCTGTGCAGGAAGACAGGATGTAAATATTTCGAACAAGAAGGCCAAATGTCCCTTTATTTTAAACAAGAAGGCCAAGATGTGCCTATATTGCTCACCTGGCTACCATAGCCTATATAAAAAGGTTACCAAGAGCAGAAAGAGTCAATATTGACGTAGGGATTAAACGTTTTATATGCTACGATCTATGTGATATTCAGCATGTGAAGTTTAGTCGTTAAATGACAAGTTTAGTCCAGAAACCATTTGGTTTACGGTTTGCTTAACATTCACTGCAACTATTATGTGTCATACAAGCTGAAGTTTCTCAAGTGTTTTTTTTACCAATAAACTGTTTTAAATCCTCTAACTAGATCCATTAGATAAAACACAAACATACGTGCTTAAATATTATTATATATTAATGTGTATTGCCTCTATTTTTAAGTTAAGTGTGACACAAGCTTTGGAAGGAGAGTGGGAAGTATATTCTCCTTCCAGTTTAGCAGAAGTATGATAGCAAAAACGGGAGTATATAAACAAAAAATACGAAGTAAATAAACAAAAAAAGAAGAGGATATTTATGATCAAGATTGAGCATTATGAAAGTTCACATGTATAGTCAACATATAACAAGAATTATTAAGTCTGTTTTGTTTGTTTGTAATGTCGCTTTAATCGTTTTGAACATGCCAGTAGAAAACTGAAAAATAAACAAAAGAAGCAAAAGAGCAAAGAGCGAGAACCAGTTGGTACGAATCGTTCATCTCGAACGAAACATGAAAAACCGGGTACAAATCCAACGAATTTTAGAAATCGGATGAAATCGTGAAAACAGCGAAGTATTCATAACGGAAGGAAGCAGAGCCAACTTAATTACTTTATGGGAACCGATGATACCGTGTCGTCTATTCAATAAGAATGACAAAAATCGCCAAGCGATGACATGCTGCATTTACAAATAGAACGGGTCACGTTACGGCCATGCCTATTGCATAGTTGGGCTAACGTTGTTTTTACAGTTTCTATAATTATACTGTAATATGTAGTAATTAAAATGAATCATCATTGATTTTTTTTTAAAGATTACCCATTCATTTAAAAATCTTAATATTGTAAATAGGCAAAAACATCGTCAGAAACTTTTTCTCTGAGCCTTGATGAATCGGGTCGTAAACCAAACTATAAAAAAGCGTAGTTATTAAATACCCATTAGATGTGTCTAAAGTTTTGTAATAACGGTAGAAGACGTGCCTATTTTGTATCTTTTTGTGTCTTGAATCATTTTATACAAATGTCCCTTTATTTTAAACAAGAAGGCCAAGATGTGCCTATATTGCTCACCTGGCTACTATAGCCTATATAAAAAGGTTACCAAGAGCAGAAAGAGTCAATATTGACGTAGGGATTAAACGTTTTATATGCTACGATCTATGTGATATTCAGCATGTGAAGTTTAGTCGTTAAATGACAAGTTTAGTCCAGAAACCATTTGGTTTACGGTTTGCTTAACATTCACTGCAACTATTATGTGTCATACAAGCTGAAGTTTCTCAAGTGTTTTTTTTACCAATAAACTGTTTTAAATCCTCTAACTAGATCCATTAGATAAAACACAAACATACGTGCTTAAATATTATTATATATTAATGTGTATTGCCTCTATTTTTAAGTTAAGTGTGACACAAGCTTTGGAAGGAGAGTGGGAAGTATATTCTCCTTCCAGTTTAGCAGAAGTATGATAGCAAAAATGGGAGTATATAAACAAAAAATACGAAGTAAATAAACAAAAAAAGAAGAGGATATTTATGATCAAGATTGAGCATTATGAAAGTTCACATGTATAGTCAACATATAACAAGAATTATTAAGTCTGTTTTGTTTGTTTGTAATGTCGCTTTAATCGTTTTGAACATGCCAGTAGAAAACTGAAAAATAAACAAAAGAAGCAAAAGAGCAAAGAGCGAGAACCAGTTGGTACGAATCGTTCATCTCGAACGAAACATGAAAAACCGGGTACAAATCCAACGAATTTTAGAAATCGGATGAAATCGTGAAAACAGCGAAGTATTCATAACGGAAGGAAGCAGAGCCAACTTAATTACTTTATGGGAACCGATGATACCGTGTCGTCTATTCAATAAGAATGACAAAAATCGCCAAGCGATGACATGCTGCATTTACAAATAGAACGGGTCACGTTACGGCCATGCCTATTGCATAGTTGGGCTAACGTTGTTTTTACAGTTTCTATAATTATACTGTAATATGTAGTAATTAAAATGAATCATCATTGATTTTTTTTTAAAGATTACCCATTCATTTAAAAATCTTAATATTGTAAATAGGCAAAAACATCGTCAGAAACTTTTTCTCTGAGCCTTGATGAATCGGGTCGTAAACCAAACTATAAAAAAGCGTAGTTATTAAATACCCATTAGATGTGTCTAAAGTTTTGTAATAACGGTAGAAGACGTGCCTATTTTGTATCTTTTTGTGTCTTGAATCATTTTATACATTTTATTGATTCATAAAGGTTTTTTTTTTTTCAATTAAACAACAGAGGTTTGGTTAACAATAATAACATTGGTTTCTCCCTTTTCGATTACGTCACCCGGGCCCATGTTACAACATTAAAACCTATCCCATAATGGGACGTAAGCTACACTAAACTACGCACCTCGTTATACAACAATCGCACATCAAAGTTGTTTCTATTGATAGTTTAGAAAACAGATACAATATATAGAGGATATTACATGAGTGGTCATTCAATACGACATTTTATATCATAGAACATAGAACCAAAGCTCGTTTTTATCAATTTTAGAAAACTCGTTTAATAAAATGTCGTATTGAATGACCACTCATGTAATATCCTCTATTTATTAAACGAGTTTAATGAAATTTTGTATTAAATGACCACGAATGTTATGATCTATTTATATCATAAATTCCAATTCGACGATTATTAGCGCAAAATATATATAACGTCGCTATATAGCGCGGTCATTTTCAATGCTTTTCATTATGACGTTACGTAGCATTGTTACACTAGTTATAACCGAAAAATATAGAATGACGTTATTTCACGCTGGCGACGTCATTTATGATATAAAAACAAGTTTAACATATTGCTTAAAAATGCAGTGAAAAAGGAAGCTCGGTGACGCGGAACCGTCTTTACATTGACGCATGTAAAGCAGCTGACGCTAGACACCTTTAATGCAATGCTTATCATGCAAAATTACCATAATATACTTTTAGTTTGATAACAAACTATCAAGGTTACAATATGGCTTACACTCTTACTTAATAAGATATATAGTCGAAGAAATTTAACTGGTAAATACATTATTCTTTGTTAAATATAAGGTACACATAACTACATTGTGACATATAAAGTGTCTTATCATAACGGTTGACATTTTAATATTTGCTTATCTGACTCCAAGCACAGGCGTCCGAATTTCTATTACAGCAAAAAATGCGGAAAACCACACAATACCTCGTTAAAATACACAAAAAGTCTCTCTATATTGTCTATACGCTTTGATAAAAATGATCGTAATGGTAATTTGGGGAATCCCGCACGTGTTACTATAAATAGCCCCTCTTTACGTCCATATAGTGTATTAATAATGACTAGTTCCCACCTGTCGACGCATTATAGCGTATAGACAATATAGAGAGACTTTTTGAGTATTTTAACGAGGTATTGTGTGATTTTTCGCATTTTTTGCTGTAATAGAAATTCGGACGCCTGTGCCTGGGGTCAGACAAGCAGATTTATTAGAGGAAAAGAACTTTAAAGTGTTGGCATTTCCTCCATTTCTTATGCCGCTGAAACCAAAGCTATTCATATAAATTAATTTGTTGAACACATTTGCAAGAAGACCACCGAATAAACATTCCTGTGGTGTTTGGTCATCATATGGCCCTCTTGTTCAGAGAAGTTGCAGAGTATTTTACCTTTTGTTTTCAAATATAAGCATAGACGACACTGGTAATATCAAGAGTAGTCGCTGAAAATATTTATTTATAAATTCACTAATTTGTCATGAAATAGCTAGCTTATGGCATTTTTAATCTGTTTATCGTAGAATTTTCTGTAAATTTAACAAATAAAACATTGAAAGTTTACCGGTATGAGCGTGTCAGGAACAGAGTATACAATATGCCACTATATGAACTAGCGGGGAGGAAATTTCCCAAAATGTACGAAGAATGCATTTTGTGACAAGTTTTGAAATTGTGCATGCTGTTATGTACATGTATATACATAAGGTTTCCAATAACAATCGCATAACTGTTGGAGTCGCCCCCAAATATGCGCAAACTCCAATATGGCCGTCGTTTTCTTGTTGACTTGAGGAAGCTCTATTAATGGGATTATGTCTGCACCAAACAAAGTTGTGTACAGCCTGCGAGGCTAGCTCAACTCACAGCAGTGTTTGTCGTCTTGAAAAAAAAAACACCTGGTATTCTAAGTTCTGGTTAATGGGCATGGGAGTGGAAAACCAGAATGATGGGTTCTAACATGAACACATTTGACCGATATCAGTAAGGTGTGTGTGCTCCATTCTACTTGACTGTGGCTGCCTGTAGGGGTCACTGTGTCACATAATGGAAGTGTGGAGAGGGCTTCATAAATAATATCACTGAAACTTGGTATTAGGGATATTTTTGTTTTGGTTGCATCAATCGGCTCATTGTCAACCAACTTACACAGACTGAAATCTGTCCAAGTTTATGAAAGCAATCTCATTAAGTAAAATGAATACAAGTTATCAATTTACAATTACTTTTAAGTTTTTAGCCACCTTATGTACACAGAGGTGTGGTTTTGAATCGTGTTTAAAAACGCTAATTTCAGCCGTAAATCAGTGAATTCCTGGTTAATTTACCAGTACTATCGGTAATAATTGTCCCGACACCGATGTATCAGTCGTAATACATTCCCCGTACCCCAAGATTGACACAGAGAGAAGCAACTTTTTCCATTTTAAAAGTCGTTGGTATAATTCGAACGGGGAAGCAACCCTGGTCTCGCCCTGGCATATTGCAGTTGATGGAGCTGTGTAGGGTCTATTTATTAAAATAGTAGACTGATTATAAGAAGCCTCTCCTACTTGTTTTGAGTTCAAATCCAGAAAGAAACCCCAGCTTGTATGCGGTTGTTTTTAAAAAGCTAATGCCAATACCATCTAGCATGCCAATATTTCACCTTGCACTCACAGCCTGACAATGTGACTACATTAAGACGTCGCATGGTCAGCTAAAAAACGTCTTGCATAAGACGATGCTTACCTCCATGCCACGTGCTGTTTTATGCTGACAATCTAAACTTTCAATTCTTTAATTTCCTCAAAACTTTGTTAAAGTGAAGAAATGCCCTAATAAAAGGTTCCCTGGTCCAAATATCATGGATTTTGTTTTACAAGGATTTAGTGCAATAAATAGTTCAAATATGACATTTCTTGTTTCCGGTAGAAGCCATTTTTGAATTTGTGCCTAATGGCCACCAGAAAGAAACCTCAGCTTACATGCAGTAGTTTTTACGAAGCTTATGCCGATACCAACTGGCATACCAAATTAAAAAAAAATTGTCGCAAAGTGCACATTTCTTACGACTTCCCTCCCAGCTACACTGACTGGATCGATTTTATCTAGCACTGTGACTGCATTATAACGTTACATGGTCAGCTAAAAATCGTCTTGCATAACACGACCTACCTCCATGCCACGTGATGTTTTTATTCAGACAACCTTAAATATTGTGAACAGTTTTCAGCATGATAGGCGCACCTTGCCGTGTCTAAAATCAGGCCAATACAGCACGAAGAAGAATTTACATATGTATTGACTAAATAACTGATCATTACCGGAATGGTTGAAGTTTCAAATGGACCGTTCGTTCTTAGAGTGAATGTTTACAGCATATTTCTAATTAATGTATTTACATAAAGATGGTGTATAGATAATAATCGAAGTCTCAATTGTTTATAATAGTAGTCCAATTTTGTTTTTGTTTGTTTACGGGTTTACGCCGCTTTCAATAGCTAAGGTCATATCGCGGCGGACATTTGTCCCTCATCCTATATTTACATCGAGATAAAATATATAAGGTATGAAAACAATACCACCCAATAGTTGTATTGACCCCAATACGTCAGAGACATTTAGCCGGCTCTAACAGTTCAAGCAAGTGCCATTCTTATCTGATAATTACGGGAAAGGTTGGTGTGTCAAATGGATCGTTAGTTCTATCAGAGACATGTCTTTGTTTCTACACTTCGAGGGCATGTTTACAGCATCTTTGATTTGATCGAGTCACGATAAATATCAAACTGTCAAATCTATCCAACCTTTAAATAATATTGCGGACATTAGCCCCTCTGGCCATTATCCCCTTCGTAAAAAATCCTTCACATGCGGAGATTACCCCCTTCACCACCGGATTGCTGAAAGCGGTCTATTCATAATGAACATCTATTTAATCTGCATCGGGTTAACCCTTACCCACAAACAGAATGACGATATTGACTATATCAAGGCAGTAGTATTATAAGTTCATATATTAAGTACTGAAAAAAGTTGCAAATATTGTGACAAAGGGAAACCAGTGCTGGTTTTGATGACCGCCCGCCTATTATAGGTAAGTACATGTACATGTATAGGCAAACTGTAAAAAACACACATTGCGGATAAAATATTTTAACGAAGGGATAATGTCCGGCTTCCTTGAATATTAACCCTTTCCCACGCTCAACAAATCTACAGCAGACGGCTATGAAAAATCGGTCAGTTGGGTGAAAATAGTGAAACTCTCTGTCAATAAAAATAGCAGTACTGATTAAAATTGAAAGCAAACAAGAGGGCCATGATGGCCCTAGTTGGTATCCAGTCAACCCGACACCTAGTTATCCCGACACCAAGTCAACCCGTCACCTTTTCGGTTAACCCGACACCTGTTTTGGTTAACCCGACACCTATAGGTAAAATTCGGAGTCAACCCGACACCTTTTTTGGTTAACCCGACACCTCATTTAAAAATTATTACTTAAAAAGTATCGGGCGTTATTTATTGCTTATTCACATCTGTTTTCGATTTGACCACGTTTTATTGTTGTTGTTACCATAACTTACAATTCGAGCCTAGAATATCTCGTACGATATATCATAGATAATAAATTTTATTTTTCAGGTTGAATGGTGTCTAAGGGCAAGTTAAAGAGAAAAAAACACGATATTTAAAATTTATAAAATATATAATTTACAAGAAACATTGAAAGAATAAAACAAACAAATTATACAAATATACACACATTTTTTTACACGTTTACCAACAAGGTTTACATATTTACAGAACAGAACAGAACAGAACATCATAAAATCACTCGCTGTCAGTTTCTTCTGAAGAATCTTGCCTAGGTAAACGGATCTTGTATACGATTGAAACTTGCTTCAGAAGCGAAGTAGCGGACATCTCTATAAAGAAATGTATAATTCTTGGAGAAAAGGAGCATTCGTTAATTATTAACGATTTCTACCTTTCTTCTAAGAATTGACTGTATGTGATATACCGATTCCCGTGATATTGATGAGTTGAAAACTTAGAGAAAAATGTATAATTCTTGGAGAAAAGGAGCATTTATTGAAATCGGTTAGGAAAACATACTGTTTTGAGAAGTCTTTCAAGATACATGAAATGTGATATACTGATTCTCTGAAAACTAAAAGGAGCCTTAACGATTTCTATCATTATTTGAAATCGGTTAGGAAAACATACTGTTTTGAAAAGTCTTTGAAGATACATGAAATGTGATATACTGATTCTCTGAAAACTAAAAGGAGCCTTAACGATTTCTACCATTATTTGAAATCGGTTAGGAAAACATACTGTTTTGAGAACTTTGAGTCTTTGAAGATACATGAAATAACTAGCACAGAGTGCAGGACAATTTATTTGAAAAAAGTGTACTTACCCGTTTCACAAATTCTGTGTTGCCAGCTATTGCAGACATTGCAAGATATTGCATGCTGACGTGTACGCACCTCTAAACCACAATGTACACAATGATCTGCCATTGCACGAATAGTTTTAAAATGAACAATAAGTAATATTTCACAAGCACATTTAATTTTATATAACTATTGATATAACTTATATAACGGGCTACAACTCTTTCAGAATGGTAGCCTAGTTCTTGTTAGTGATATATATACAAGCTTGCTTATTACTCAAAAATCAACATGCAAACTAATTATTAAGATCTATCAGGAAATCCACTTTGTCGTCAATATATCAAAGGTAGATATTTTAAGGGGATAAATAAACAAGCAAACACCGTTTATTAAAGGACACAATTTATTAATGTAAAAAAGCACATTTTAATTATATTTAAACGAGAATACAAACAACATAATCAACAACTAATTAGACAACCAATTACACTTAATCTGTGTCAATTTCAAAGTCGGAAACTATTATAATTGATCAAGGTATAACAATACTACATTTTAAACGAAGTTTGTCCATGAGGTGTTATATACATAATTTTCTGTTCTGTTATAGTAAAACATCATATAGGGTACAACATATTCTAGGCCCGAAATGTTTATTATGGTATCAACAACAACAACAACACTTGTCCATATTGGCCCAACATCGTGTGTAATTATTTGAGTCAAAGATCAGGAAATACAGTTTCAATAATTCTTCATGTATACGGTAAAATATAGGGAGGTGTCGGGTTGACCGAATTTCACACATGAAATTTATATCGGGTGTCGGGTTAACCGAAAAGGTGACGGGTTGACTAGGTGTCGGGATAACTAGGTGTCGGGTTAACTGGCATTCCCCTAGTTCGCTCACCTGAATTATGCAATGTGATTTCTAATGCAAAACACATCAAGACAATTATTCTGACAAAGATTCAAGATGCAACCTCCAGACTAGATATAATTCAGACAAACATCCTGACAAAATGTCAAGCTGCTGAAGCTAAAAACATGCAGCCTCCAGAGTGTTAACAAGATTTTCCATCAATTTGGCCTAGTGATCTACTATTTGACCAAGCATAACCCATATTGAAGCTTGGCCTAGATTTCATTAAGATAAACATTCTGACCAAATTTGAAGCTGCTGAAGCAAAAAATGCGGCAACAAGATTTCCCTTCCATTTAGCGTAGTGACCTTCTGAGCCAATATGAACCATGTTCGAACTTGACCTAGATATCATTAAGACAAACATTCTGACTAAATTTCAAACTGCTGAATAAAAAATGAGTTTTAACAAGATTTTCCTTCAATTTGACCTAGTGACCTACTTTTTAACCCAACATGACCCATGTTCGAACTTGACCTACATATCATCAAGACAACTGATTTAGTTTCAACATGCTCAAGTTAAAAATGCAGTATCCAGAGTGTTAACAAGATTTCCCTTCAATTTGGTATAGTGACCTAGTTTCTGACCTAATATGACCCATTTTCGAACTTGGCCTAAATATTATTCAGACAAACATTCTGACAAAAGTTCAAACTGCTGAAGCAAAAGTTGCAGCCTCTAGAGTGTTAACAAGATTTTCCTTCAATTTGACCTAGTGACCTACTTTTTGACCCTACATGACTCATGTTCAAACTTGACTTGCATATAGTCAAGACAAACATTCTGATAAAGTTTCAACATGCTCAAGTTAAAAAATGTGGCCTCAAGAGTGATAACAAGAACTTGTCCAAGAATTGATAGAGATGAATGTTCTGATAAACTTTCTTGAAGATCGGATGCAAAATGTAGCCTGTAGATTATTAACAAGGGCATTTGTTGACAACACACGATGGACGGATGCCGGACAAAATGTGATCACAATAGCCCACCTTGCACAGGTGAGCTAACAAGAGGCCCAAGAGGGCCAGTCTCGCTCCACGGCCATAAGGCAAAAATCAAATCTCCAAACAGCCCTGCCCCCTGGTGGCCATGTTTTTTACCAACCACCATGGCTTAAAAGAATTGTGTAGAGTGTCACCCAAGGAATGTTTCTTCAAAATTATTTGAAAATTGGCCCGACACTTTCGGAGGAGAGGATATTTTAAGTTTTCACTAAAGCCATATAAGGCAAAATAGCCCCACCCCCTGGTAGCAATATTTTTCAACCAATCAACATGGCTTGAAGGAATCTGATAGAGGGTCAGCCTAGGAACATTTCTACAAAATTATTTGAATATCAGCCACTTTCGGAGAAGAAGATTTTTTAAGTTTTCTCTTTAGCCATATAAGGCAAAATAGCCCCGCCCTCTTGCGGCCATGTTTTTTTACCAATCAACATGGCTTGAAGGAATCTGATAGAGGGTCAGCCAAGGAACATCTCTACAAAATTATTTGAAAATCGGCTGAACACTTTCGGAGAAGAAGATGTTTTAAGTTTTCACTATAGCTATATAAGGCAAAATAGCCCCGCCCCCTAGCGGCCATGTTTTACAACCAATCAACATTTCTTGAAGGAATCTAATAAAGGGTCACCCAAGGAACATTTCTACAAAATTATTTGAAAATCGGCTGGATACTTTAGGAGTTGAAGATTTTTTAAGTTTTCACTATAGCCATATAGGCAAAATAGCCCCGCCCTCTGGCGGCCATGTTTTTTTACCAATCAACATGGCTTGTAGGAATCTGATAGAGGGTCAACAAATGAACATTTCTACAAAATTATTTGAAAATCGGCCAGACACTTTCGGAGAAGAAGATTTTTAAAGTTTTCTCTTTAGCCATATAGGCAAAATAGCCCCGCCCTCTGGCGGCCATGTTTTTTTTTACCAATCAACATGGCTTGAAGGAATCCGATAGAGGGTCACTCAATGAACATTTCTACAAAATTATTTGAAAATTGGCTGAACACTTTCGGAGAAGAAGATTTTTTAAGTTTTCACTATAGCTATATAAGGCAAAATAGCCCCGCCCCCTGGCGGCCATGTTTTTCACCCAATCAACATTTCTTGAAGAAATCTAATAAAGGGTCACCCAAGGAACATTTCTACAAAATTATTTGAAAATCGGCCTGACACTTTTGGAGAGGAAGATTTTTTAAGTTTTTACTATTTTTTTCTTTTGGTTGCCATGGAATCGAGAATTATGGATGGATCGAACAAATTTGAAGGAATTTCAGAGAGGACATTGAGAGGATGCTTCCTATGAAGTTTCAACCAAATTGGTCAAGTGGTTAGGGAGAAGAAGTTGTTTAAAGGAAAAAGTTAACGCAAGCAGACGCACGCGCAATGGACAATTCGCCATGACATAAGCTCGACTGGCTTTCAGCCAGTGGAGCTAAAAATGAAAACGGGGAAATTGCACATAGGCATTTTCTCCCTTTTCCACAATATTTTCAAAAGTAGTCAGATGAGCCTTTACAGTGCTAATTGTTATTATTTAACCCTTTCTCCATTTCCAAATGATGTTGACATGGATTGATGTGCAAATGACTAGATTTGGGAACAAATTTGGATTTGCAATTGATGAGAAATTTCTTTATTTTGTACTCAATGTTTTCCTATCTATTCATTTCATTTGCACACATTTCTCATATTTTTACCAAAAACATGTTCAATGTCTTCAGCATGTGGGAACAGATTATAAGAAATGTGCTGATTCAAATATCTATTTGTGCAGAGACCTAAAATGTCTCGGATTTGTGTAATGAATGCAATTCATTCTTAAAATATCGTGTTAAAATGTTGTTAGACGTTGTCGTTCGCTCTCTCTCACATGTTTATGCCAGCCGAGTCAGTCATAATGTTAACCCTACAACCCTAATCACCAAGTATTTGGAATGATCCGACCGGGAACGAACACACAACCTCCCGCACTTGATGCGGATACTCAACCACTACACACCTGAGAGGCGGTTCAACACTGATTGAAATTGCAGATTAAATAAATGATAAACAAGCAAATTCATGATATTTATATCCCCCGCTTGCAGGAAATATTGTAGTGTAGCACAATATTTATGGATCTTAAATAAGTAAAAAATGAACACTTTCATCAATTTTATTTTTAATGCATAACAAAGGCACTAAATATATATTTCACAGAGCTTACAGTAACAATATAGAAAAAAACACATTTTATCACATTAGTAAACAATAATATTTTGACAAATATATAATGAAAAGAGACTGGGAAGGGCATGTCTTCTAGCGTAAATACATGTAGCATTGGCTGGGGAAAAGAGCTTATCTACCAGTATAGTAATATGGTTATTTGACAAATACCACAAGTGCCAGTCTCACTTAAAATCTAAAAATAGCATTTGACTATATATTGTCAATATATATAGTCAAATGCTATTTTTTTGATTTTAAAAGAGACTGGCACCTGTGACAAATACAAGGTAGTCTCTGGACTCGGATACCAGCATTAACATGTAAACTATTTGCTATTTATTTAGCAAAGTGATGAATGTAGTTTTCTGTGCACACCAGGTGAATATTCTCACTGCGTACAGTCGAAGATTCTCATCATATCTGTTTTTATCATAATAAATGGCATTACTTAATACCAAATGCTTAAGGAAAGCTTTTGCTATTGCATTTTAAAGTTTGTTTGGAAATGAGTCTAGTTATTTACACATGTACCCAGACACTGAATAATACAGACTGGCAAAGTAAACTACAGATGCACTAGATCAACTAAGACCAATCAATGGCTGCTAGAAACTCAGCAAATCAAAGTCAAGTATAACAAAACCAGGCATAACCTGCATTTTGTTGTAGGTAATCATACAAAAAAGAATTATTTAAAATCTGTATAAAATTAAAGGAATACATTAAGAGACATAACGAATAGCCAGTGCTTAACCTTTTACCACATGCAACAACTCTGCAGCAGACGACTCTAAAAACATACAAAACATACCCGAAAACATTTGGATGGAAACAGTACAATAATTGAAAAGAGTTGAACACATGGAAACAAAAGGAGAAATTGTTTGTTTTGAGCAATTTCTTCTTTTATCGCCATGTTTTCAAAATGATGTCTGCTGCAGAGGCATCAGAAAGCTTCCATATGAGGGAAAAGGTTAAGTAGAATTCAATCTATATCTTGACATAATAGGACTTGATATCATCACCTCATAATATTAAATGTACACAGTGCAAGGGAAGCAGGGAGACAAATCCCCTGATATTGCATCATCTGATAGGTAATAACTGTCTGATTTATTTCCAGACTAGGGTCAAATGTATAGACAGTCTATTTTGTCACAGAACTAAGGGAAGCATACTAATGGTTACTGGATAAAATCACAATAAAATCTGCTTGCGTTGATATTAAAATGACAGAAACAATGAAATTTACCAAGTCAAATCAAGATAACTCTGCTGAAGGTTAGTCAACTGGAGTCAAATTCAATCTTAATTTGTACCTTAGGTCCTTCTACTACCCCACAAAACAATTGAAACATACATGCAGTAAGGAGTAAATGAGTGAAAATATTCTTTTTCTGAAACTTTTAAACAAAAGGTAACCAAGACAAAAAACAGGAAAATTAAAACTCAACTTGAGCAATTTATACAACAATGTTTTCAACTCTGCATCCACAATAACCTTTTCCCACTTAAAGACACATCTACTGAGGACAACTTTTAAAAACATTGTGGTAAAAGTGACAAAAATATTAAATATTTAAATGAAAGAGAGTTTAATTGTTAAAATCAAGTTGAAAACATTGTTGCCAAAGGAGATATTGCTCATCATGAGCAATTTCACCTTTGGCCACAATGTTTTCAAACGTCGTCTGCTGCTATTGTGTCAAAATGCGTCTGCAGCTGGGAAAGGGTTAAAATTGTTTCCTGTAGATACTACTGGGAATATTCAAAAGGGGAAATAATTATAATAATTATATCATGCAAATGTAACCCTTTCCTAGATAAAACAAAAATAACTGAGATGCAAATATTGTTTCCTATAGACGCTTTCTGACGCCTCTGCAGCAGACAGCTTTTAGAAAACATAGTGCTCAAAACGAGCAATTTCTCCTTTTGCCACAATGTTTTCCTATATCCATTCAATTATAGAGATTTTTTATTTGTTGACAAAATATGTTCAAAGTCGTCTGCTCTAGAATTGTTGTATGAGGGAAAGGGTTAAGCAGGAAAGGTATTAAAGCAGATGCTATTTTTTGTACTATAACAATTTGTGTTTCGCTTTAACTCTTTCAGCGCCAAAGGCAATATTGAGACTTTTGCAAACAATACAGATTCAGATAAGACCGCTTGTAACAAGCTGTCTCACCTGAAATCAGCATTTTTTGCCTTTAAGTCATAAATGTATTACATAATTCTTTTTACATGAGAAATCGAGACGCCAAATTTTGAACATGGAAGAGTCTACTTTAAACTGCTCGGCTCTGAAAGAGTTAACCCTTTCCCTCATACAACAATTCTGCAGCAGACGACTTTGAACATATTTTGTCAAAACATAGAAACTCTCCATAATTGAATGGATAACCTATGACTAAAAGTGGAAAACATTGTGGCAAAAGGAGAAATTGCACGTTTTGTGCAATTTCTTCTTTTGTCACTATGTTTTCAAAAAGCTGTCTGCCGCAGAGGCGTCAGAAAGCGTCTATACGAGGGAAAGAGTTAACCAGATCCCTACAAACTACAAACAGCTCTAGTTACATCCCCTTGTTTCCTTGGTGATATGTGTCAGTGGATTAATGAGTATTATCCTGACACCAATACATGTCACATGAAAACTGACCTTCTGACCTTCGGGGTTATGCAACCAGGAAAGATCCATGCTGTCAGTTTAGTACCTTTCCTGTCCTCTATCTACCTGCACTAGCATCATGGAAGCCAACCTAGGAATATTGTCATGGATCAGATTCTGACTATTAACCCTTTCCCTCATATAGACGCTTTCTGACGCCTCTGCAGCAAACAAGTAATTTCTCCTTTTGACACAATGTTTTCCACTTTTAGGTTATCCATTCAATTATAGAGATTTTCTTATTTTGACAAAATATGGTTAAAGTCGTTGCTGCAGAATTGTCGTATGAGGGAAAGGGTTAAAGTAAGTAATTTGATTGCAAATACTATCAACACTTTATGATGCGTCTGCAGCAGACAACATGTGAAAATATTGTGGCAATAGGAGAAATTGCTTATAATGAGCAATACCTTCTTTTGCCTCAATGTTTTCAACTCTATTCGTGGATTACACTTTCATTTAAAGAAAATGTTCATATTTTGGCTTGATGTTTTCAAAGTCATCTGCTGCAGATCTGTTGTATGTGGGAAATTGTGAATGTCAATACCTACGAAAGGAAAGGGTCCGTTATACTATCTAAGCAACCCTGGATGTGTGTAACAAACAAAGCAGTTTCAAGATACACATATATTAAACAACGAAATACAAAATATGATACAAATTTAAGAAAAAATATAAATGGAATTTGTTCTGTTTTTACTTATTTGTTTGTCCATAAAAGAACTTGAAACATTTCTATAAATTCTAATCAATTGTACCTCCTTCAATTTATCCTGAAATGTGACAATCAACTGCAACTTAACCATATACCTGATATATTTCTTTAAGGCTTTTAAAATTTGAAGAGTGATTTAGAAACAAATCAAACTGAAGTGAAAACAGTGTGTGAAAAGGAAAGATTCCATGTCTTTGAAATGATGTCAGTTGCAAAGGGTTAGTTGGACTTTTGGCATCATCTGTTTTAACCCTTTCCCTCATATAGACACTTTCTGACGCCTCTGCAGCAAACAGCTTTTTGAAAACATAGTAACAAAAGAAAAAATTGCACAAAACGTGCAATTTCTCCTTTTGTCACAATGTTTTCCACTTTTAGTCATAGGTTATCCATTCAATTATCCATTGCCATCATTTGACAAAATATGTTCAGTCTTCTGCTGCAGAATTGTCAAATGAGGGAAAGGGTTAACTCTTACTCACGTACAGACACATTTTGACAAATGTGCAGCAGACGACTTTTAAAATCATTGTGGCAACAGGTGAAAATGCTTATTATGAGCAATTTCTCCTTTGTCACAGCGTTTTCAACGGTAATCAATAATTTTACTTTCATTTATAGAGATATTCTATATCATTTGGAATTCTGACAACTAGTTTCAAAGGTTGATTGATTGATTGTATTGGTTTTAACGCCGATTTCAACAATTTTTCAGTTATATCCCAGTGTTTCCTTGGTAAGTTGCCAGTACAACTAGTCCATTTATCCTGATACACGCATGACAGCCGCAATGATTAACCCGCAACCCTGAGCGCCAAAAAGGGCAGCCATTACTACCATTTTTAAAGTCTTTGATATGACCAGAACGGGGATCAAACCAGCGACCTCCCACACCTGAGGTGGACGTTCAACCACGACACCACTGAGGCGGCTAGTTTGAAAGGAGAAGATTATTTCAGCTATTTTGAGAGAGGACCCTGTCAGTTTATGAAAAGCTTAAATTGAAACGACGTAGTGCTTTCAGAAAAGATGTTGTTTGAATAATTGTTGATGGATGATGGACGGATGGTGAGTGATCTAAAAAGGTAAAATGCTTTGCAAAGTTACAGTTCAAAACATCATAAAATTGACAATCTGATTGGATCATGAGAGTGATTGGAATGAAATTGGAACGCTTTAAGAGCGGATTGGAATTTAGTGCTCAGATTGAAACATTCATAATGATTGAAAGAACCAAATCATATGACTGCTTTGTTTATATTCAAGGGTGGCAACATTTCACTGATATTTATTATACAAAACTATTTTGGGACCTAATCAATGTCTGATAAATGCGATTCTTAGGGATGAATTAAACAGTAGATGGGCTAGAAAGGGGCCATCAATCATAGATGCTGGAAAAGATAACCAAATACATACTTTAACCCCCCTATCCCACATAAAACGAATCTGCAGCAGACGGCTTTTGAATCATCTAGTCAAAACCATGGAAAACCTTTACAAATGAAAGTAAAAATACTAGAAATATTTTTTTTTTGTCAGAATGTTTTCAAAAGTCATCTGCTGCAGAGGCAACAGAAAGTGTCTGTATGTGTGAAAGAATTAAAAGAATATACATTATTTGCACTTATGTAGATCAGTTGTTTTGATCCATTTATCATTGGTTCTAAATATGGTTGTTGTGTCAAACAAAGGCTAGCGTGTGTGTCAGAGGTGCAATAATGAAATTATATAAATTTTCTAAAGGATTGACAAAATGAAATAATTACAATATCGAATCAAATCTGTTATTTTGATCCACTTATCTGTTCTAAATATGGTTGTTGTTTCAAACTAGGGCTTGTTTGTTGATCATCTGAAGAAATGAACAGTTAATTTTGGGTTAAGGAAAACTTAACCTTTTCCCACCTGTAGACACATCTGCAGCAGATTTTTTTTGAAAATATTGTGACAACAGGAGAAATTGCTCAATGTGAGCAATTTCTTCTTCTGCCACAAATTTTTTTTCACTAATTATTCCTACTATAATGGAGATTCTCACTATTTTTGAGTAGACATTTTCAAAGTCGTCCGCTGCAGAAATGTTGTATGTGGGAAAGGGTTAAGACAAGAATTTGCTGAACAATTCTCTGTTTCTATTTATGGTTTCAGCAGTCATGTGCTGATGATTGTTTCTGAATCTGAAATGCTAATTAATCCTATCAATGCTGAACTTTTAAAATGAACTTGTCCAGCTCCGCATTTGGAATAGTCTATTGCCAAATTTAGGAATATCGAGATAAAAATGTTGATTTTAGCAGCCAATAGTTTAGAACCTGGTCAGATGGAGTGTAAGCTCAAGCAATCAAAGCAGAGGTCCAGATAAAGATGGGTATTCAGCTCTTTTTCCCACAATATCTATCTTATTATTAAAGCAAACCCTATGTTGTGTGTACTTAAAAGAATCGTCTCACTGAGACGATTCTTTTGAGTACCCACAACTTAACCTTAACTTAAGGCAAAACGCCCCTTATCTAGAGTTCTGTCAAAGGGGTTGATATTTAAATCACAGTCTACCTTTGGAATAAAATTCAGTGTATCGATCGGCACATAAAACTGTGTGAAACTGTGTGAACAACTGTTCTGTTTGCATGAACAAGCTAAGATGTTTTACTGAGAGTAATTTTACAATTGTGTATATATACAGCATATTGTTTGGAGATACAACAAAATAGACAACATTGCACATTACTATAGGTCTAAAACATCAAAATATCAATATAGAAAAAACATCTTTAAAACAAAGATTCCAAAACAAAACAACATGAATGAAGAAATTATGTAGAACACTAGAACCTTGAAAGCTTTGTCTCACTCACCGGAGTACTATTTGTATCACATTTCTGCATAAACAATTTAGTTGGTTCATCCCTTTCCCACATAGGACAAATCTGCAGCAAATGCCTTGGAAGCGTATTGACAAAAATGTTAAAAATCTCCATAAATGAAGAGTTTATTAACTTAAAAGAGTTGAAAACAGTGAGACTTAAGGAGAAGTTGCTTGTAATGGGCAATTTCTCCTTTAGTCAGAATGTTTTCAAAAGTCGTCTGCTGCAGAGGCGCGTCAGAAAGTGTCTGCATGAGGGAATGGGTTATAACAATCTGCAGTTGACTCGTGATATCTCAAACATGGGAAATTTCATTATCAGCAATTTCTCCTTTTGCCACAATGTTATCAAAAGTCGTCTGCTGTAAATGCGTCTGCAAGTGGGAAAGGGTTAGCCCTTTTCCTCATATGACAATTTTGCAGCAGACGACTTTGAACATATTTCATCAAAAAATAGAAAATCTCTATAATTGAATGGATAACCTAAGACTCAAAGTGGAAAACATTGTGACAAAAGAAGTAATTGCTCAAAAAGCCGCATGCTGCAGAGGCGTCAGAAAACGTCTGTATGAGTAAAAGAATATTATACTATTTGCTGCAGTTTACTTAGCATGTAGTGCAGCTAGCGGAATTTTGTTCAGTATTATGCTTCAACAATTTTGTTTGTGGTATTCGACTCATACTTATTACTGGTATATACTGTAATAAATACATTTCAATGATAAAAGCTCTCTTTATTTTTGTTGAAAGAGTCTGGGAAACTGAAATATTATTTCTAAAAAAAAAATAATATATTTTTAAGAATTGTCGGTCAAATCTGCAGCAGATGACTTTTAAAAACATTTTGGCAAAATTAAAAATGCTCGTGATGTGCAATTTTTCCTCTTGCCACAACGTTTTCACTTCTATAAAATAATCATAGTCATTTATGAAGAATATTTCTAGTTTCAACTTTATATTTTCAGTCGTCTGCTGTAGATTTGTTGTATGTGGTGAAGGGTTTTTGGGACGTCACAATGAGGCAATAGACACTTGAGGAAACCAACAGTGTGGACTCTGCGTCAAGTATCAACCCGGATCAGCCTAAGCATGCCGCGCTGGGTGATCTGGACAGACACATTTTGCCTCCTGTGGATTTTCTGTTTTAGCTATTCAGGAATCATTGTTCTATCCCTCTATCTCCCTGAGACAATTTGTGCAGGCTGATCTGGATGGATACATTACACTGAGTCCATAATGTTGGTTTTCTAGTGGAACAGATCACATATTGATTACAAGCTAAATATGGATTTCTAAAGGTTACAATTGGGAATACTGCTTTTCAAAACAATTAATTGCGCATCTAAGGACACAATGGATTCTTTCAGATGCTTGTTGTTATAACAATATGACCATGATGGTCCTATATCACTCATCTGATTTATCAGAACTTCAACAAGAGTTCTTTATCCTTCTTTATGGAATAATATTCAAGTACTTTACTTAGAAAATCATATTTATCCAAACATCAGTCAAACACTCGTAATGCTTCATCTACTATAAAGAAAGGGCATTTAAAGGACAAAAGAAGTTGATAAAGATTGGCCTTCTCGAACAACAATAATATTAAAGTTTAAGATTTTCAGTTTGTACTATAGTCACATTAGGAAAACTAGCTCTACCTTGTGACAGCCTCTTTTTTGTTGATGAATCAAGATGGCTTGAGTAATCTCTGTACCAGGGGTCACCAACGAAAACCTTCTGTGAAATTATTTTGAATGGGACTAGCTTTATCAGTAGAAGATATTCATTTAACCCTTTCCCTCATATAGACGGTTTCTGATGATCTGCAGCAGACAGCTTTTTGAAAACATAGAGACAAAAGAAGAAATTGCTCAAAACAAGCAATTTCTCCTTTTGCCACAATGTTTTCCACTTTAAGTCATAGGTTATCCATTCAATTATAGAGATTTATGACAAAATATGTTCAAAGTTGTCTGCTGCAGAATTGTCGTATGAAGGAAAGGGTTAAAGTCATGTAATGGATACTAGTCCGCCTCTTCCTACCATGTTTTTTTGACCAACCAATATGGCTGTAATATTCTTATGGAAGGTAATCAAAGAACCACTGATTAGAATGTATTTTGAAACTGGACCAGTACTTTCAGGAGAAGATTTTCAAGTTTGTGCTACATACAAATGAGGGAAACTAGCTCCACCTCCTACAAGCCATGTTTTTAAATAAATCAAGAGGGTTAGAACAATCTTTGTAGACCGTACCATAACCCAAGGAACATTTCTGTGAAATAGATGTGCAGGGACTACCCAAGGAATATATCTGTGAAATAATTATCAAATTGGATCAGTAGTTTCTGAGAAGAAGATTCAAACCGAGGAAGGATTGATGGACTGACAAACGCTGTGTGATCACAATACTGAAACCCAAGCACAATGTGGGCGAGTTAAAAATGACACAATAATCTCAATTGAGATGGACTTCTTTTTGAAAGTGAGAATACAACATAATTTACTTTCTTTTAATGACAGGTTCAACAAAAAGGATTGAATAATGTTTTAAATGAATATTGAATGACTGACTTATAAACATTCATGTAAGGCATTAGTTCAAAATACAACAGCACTTTTACAAATTTGGCATTTAGAGTAAAAACTTGGGAAATTAATCAAGAATACAAATATACTTGTACACTGTATAAAAATATACATATTAAAATAATAAAATGGAAACAATAAACACTATGTACATTTATAAACTGAAATTTTAACAAATTATTGTAATAAAGTGAGAAATATTTCAAATAAAATTTTGCAATTAATAAAGATATTTACATATTTACAACAGATTAAAACCCTTCCATAAAGGAATGGATAAACACAATAAATACATGAAAACGTATCCATGTCGACGACAAATGAATGACTTAAAAGAAGCGACATTTGTTCAGAGGAAAAAGAATACCAACCTCCAGGAATGTGATCAGAGAATATAACAATATTAGTCTGCACCTCCATGCAGCCTGACCAAGACCTATCCTGTTTTTAAATCAGTCATTTAAATAACTTAAAGCCTTTGGAAAATCATAATGAGTTTAAACATTTATATTTTCCGATTTGAATCAAAAATTGTCTGCTGCAGGTGCATCAAAATGCATCTGTAAGAGGGAGGGGGGTAAACTATTGATTATCTCTATGTGTGATGTGGAAATACGCCTTCAAATTATGCAATAGATTTATAAATCATTTGCCTTGAAAGTATCCACTGATAACAAGAGAGCCACGGAATAAACGCCAAAGCTTGTCTGTTTCTTTTTCTAAGTAGAAAAAGAGGCATAACTGAATAATTATTAAAGCCAGAGTTATGTGTATTGTTTCTAGGAACATGTGTACCAAGGTTCATTTGAAAATATTGAACAGTTTTTGAATCATGAGGAAAGGTAAGTCTTGTGATGAAGCAGAATTTTGCAACAATATTTCAATCAATAATTAAAATTATTGTACTTTATAAAGATTTTCCGTTTCATTGCTTGCCAACATGTTAAACAAATTTCAAAGTCATCTGCTACAGGTTATTGTATGTTTGAAAGGGTTAAATTCATAATGACCAGTATATACATGTAAAATATTGTATCAGATATAAAAGCCAACAAAATACTTATATAAAACATCACAATATAAAAAGGATTTACAATGACCAAAATCTTAAAAACAAGGTATGTGTCAACATTAAACAATAAATCAAAGTTGCATGGCCGCATTTATCTTACGATCATATAATTTAAAATACCCTTTTCTACATACAACAAACCTGACCAATTTGAAAACACCTTAACCCTTTCCCTCATA
This sequence comes from Serripes groenlandicus, assembly GCA_031761405.1. Lineage (NCBI taxonomy): Eukaryota > Metazoa > Mollusca > Bivalvia > Cardiida > Cardiidae > Serripes > Serripes groenlandicus. Next base: position 74,318,790 of record JASEVX010000005.1, read on the forward strand.
TAGACGCTTTCTGACGCCTCTGCCGCAGACAGCTTTTTGAAAACATAGTGACAAAAGAAGAAATTGCACAAAACGTGCAATTTCTCCTTTTGCCACAATGTTTTCCACTTTTAGTCATAGGTTATCCATTCAATTATAGAGATATTCCATTTTTTGACAAAATATGTTCACAGTCTTCTGCTGCAGAATTGTCGTATGAGGGAAAGGGTTAACTTCTTTGCAAAAGCTTGCAAAATATTCATGAATGAAAGCATGATTAGTGATTATAATTGAAAAATAGTGACAAAAGGAGAAATTGCTTATTATTAGCAATTTTTTCTTTTGCCACAATGTTTTTAAACGTCGTCTGCTATTGATGTGTCAAAATGCATCTGCAATTGGGATGTTTTTTTTCATTTTTGTGATAAATCCCACATGTATATTTCTAGCTTTTAAGACATGAAATTATTTACTTGAAAGCTTTCAAAGCAGAAAACCGTAAACAAACATGATAGGGAAAAGGATAAAATGATACAAAAATGTCAAAGATATGAATCAATTTGAGCAAAAAGTCCATAAGAAGTAAAAAAATTTAAAGCAGCAGACTTTTATTTAAACCCTTTGCCTCATATAGACGCTTTTTGATGCCTCTGCAGCAGACAGCTTTTTGAAAACATAGTGACAAAAGAAGAAATTGCTCAAGACAAGCAATTTCTCCTTTTGCCACAATGTTTTCCACTTTTAGTCATAGGTTTACCATTCAATTACAGAGATTTTCTATTTTATGATATGTTGAAAGTCGTCCGCTGCAAAATTGTCGATGAGGGAAAGGGTTAATTCTATCTACTTTCAGTCACAAAAGAGTCTTTCATTTCTACAACAAATCTGCAGTACACAACTTTGAAGTAAAAAAAAGAAAATATGGCATCTCTTTAGAAATGTAAGTTTAATGAATGAATATAGTTGAAAACATTGTGGCAAAAGAAGACAAAGCATCTGATGACAACAAATAAGAAATCCAAGTTGCTAAGTCTTAGCTTGACCGATCCCTCTGAACACACCATGGAGTCTGCTGCACTCAAAAAATAGGTAGAGTTAACATGCTTAGGGAAATATGGACCTAAACACAAAACATGCTTAGGGAAATATGGACCTAAACACACAACTTAATCAAAATTTTAAGTTTAAAAGGGCTTTAATTTACCAAAATGCATGATAAGAGTTATGACACAGCTAAAACCCTAGAAACTGCAGTTTTATATTGAAATCAAAATTGGTCTGTCTCAAGCATAAGAAAACATGGAAACTCAAGTTCCTTCAATTACAGTCTTAAAAGGTGATCAAGCGTGCTTGAATAACTTCAGTATTTCACTAATCTCTATTTGGATCATTAACATTTTACCACTTGCAGACAATATTTAACACACATAATGAGCAATTTCTCCTTTTCCAATGACTCTATTAAATAATAATACTTTAATAAGATTTTCCTTATGTTTTGTCTAGATATTTTTAGAGTTATCTACTGCAGATTATTTGTTAGTGGGTTGAACAGGTAAATTGTGCATTATCTTGTGATTCTCCTCTTCTTATGTGTTCTTACGATTGATTGATTGGGGTTAAATGCCTTTTTCAACAATTGTTCAGTCATATCACAGAAGCCAGTTCACCTTCTCATGTGTTTTCTGGCTATCTCACAATAGTTCTCCACACAACATTCTTTCCAAGCAACTGACTACATAACCACCTAAAACTGTTAGCACATTGTTGAAAGACGAATGACATTTGTCACAGTGACTATTTGTCAAACGTGGGAAAGAATTTCAGCCGAGTTGGGGATCAAACTCACAATCCCAGGATTTACAGCTCATGTTGCTACTGACTGAGCTACCGGGGCTTAGCTTATATGTATTCTTACAATGTCTCCATAATTAATCTACTCCAGAGGCATAAAGTAATTATGTCTGGGTAACAGCTACTCACTCAATACAAGGGAATGATTTAATCTAGACCAACCTTGTATAAGTAAGTTTTCATAAGAAAACAATGACAAAATTAATAACAATTAAACACATCAATCAACCCTTTCCCACATACAACAAATACGCAGCAGATGACTTTGAAAACATTTTGTCAAAAACATTGATTGAATTGTGTTGTAACGCCGTTTTCAACAACAATTCAGTCATACAACAGTGGCCAGTTCACCTACTTGTGCACATCCTGGCTTTCACACACCAGTGCTCCACACAACATTCTTTCCAAGCAACTGGCTGCTTTTCAACATAGACTGTAAGCCCATTGTAGGAAGACGAATGACGCTGGTCACTGTGACGTTGGAGAGGGTTCATGCAGTCATGTTGAAACGTCTGAAATATTGTTGGCCAAGCTGGGGTTAAAACTAAAACCCCGGGATTAACAGATTGCGTCACTACTGACAAAAACTATAGGGGCACGGCTGTCAAAAACATGTAAAATCTCTGTAAATAAAAGTATAATAGTTAAATAAAGTTGAAAATGCTGCGGCAAAGGAACCTCATTATGAACAATTTCTCTTATTGTCAAAATGTTTTTGAAAGTTGTCTGCTGCAGCGGCGTCAGAAAGCGTATGCATGTAGGAAAGTGTTAAATTTTTATCCAAGATGCCATTTCAAAGATATAATAATTTCTAAACAAAAATATCACCGGGATTTACACTCATATCAAAATATGATTCTTAACAAAAATGATCAAATATGATTCTTAACAAAAATGATCAAATATGATTCCTAACAAAAATGATCAAATATGATTCTTAACAAAAATGATCAAATATGATTCCTAACAAAAATGATCAAATAGATACTTAACAACAATATATAAAACAAGATATATAGTGAAATGTGCCCCTCAAAAAATGATCTTTTACTTCTGCCAATGGATCTATCAGAACTTATCTTATTTTTCAGATGTTTTATTCTGTTCCACAAATGTTTCTAAACAAACAACACTAACAAACTGACATCTGGTAAAGGGTTAAAGATAATTAAGTCAAAGAGGTACTTTTTTGTTTTCCTCTCCACAAAATTGATTATAGTTATTAAGATTACATTCTTTTTATTAATTATTTTACCCAATACAGATGACTTTGTAGAGCTCTGAAACAATGTATAAAACAATCATGTTCAAATACAAATGTCGTCTGCCAAAATCATGATTCTAAAAAGAAAAGAGAAAATAGGAAAGGAAGAGTGATCTCTAATTGCTATCCTGTTGATTGTCCTCTATCAATTTGATTGTTTAACCCATTCCCTCATACAGACACTTTCTGATGCCTCTACATCAGAATACTTTTGAAATAATGTTTTCAAATCCTTTTAATAATTTTACTTTCCCTTAAAATAAAGATATAACATAATCTTGCCCAGATATTTTCAAAGACGTCTGCTGCAAATTTGTGTATGTAGGAAAGGGTTAATCGATTCCCCCAAACAAAAAATCCACAGCAGATGACTTTGAAAATTAGATAAAAATTTCGAAAATGTCTATAAATTTAAGGAAACGAAAACATAAATGCACAAGGCAAAATTGCTCATTATGACCATTATTTCCCTTTTCTAGTGTTGTCAAAAGTCGCCTACTGTAGATGCACTTAAAGATGTCTGCATGTGGGAAATGTTTAAATTCTCTGTGCTTTTCTTCCAACCTTTAAAATGTGTAGTGTCTCAGATTAATACATCTAAATTCATTGGCATTTGACCTATTTAGTTTGCTTTTCTACTATCTTGCAAAACTAAAAAATAATCCATTCTGGGATATAACAGATACAACTTTACAAAATATATAAATTGTATTTATAAACAGTTAAAATACTTTTTTATGAATATTTTGTGAAATCTTTTACAATAAATGTACAACAATAAAACGTGAATGTAGTAGTGAACAATGATTGAATATCTACTGGTTATATTGTTCTTGTCCCACTTAAACCATTCAAAACTGCAGACACGTTCTTGACACTTTTTCATTTAAAAAAAACAAACTCAAAAGTAGAAAAATTCTCGTATTGAACTAATTCTCCTTTTGCCACAATGTTTTCAACTGCATTCAATAATATAGTTATATTTATAGAAATTTTCATTAATTTTACCTGTTTGTTTTCAATGCCATCCGTTGCAGATCTGTTGCGTGTGGGAAAGGGTCAATACACCAAAAACAAAACTTGGAATTGAAATTTCAATATGAAAGCTCAATATGTACATAATTTTCTGAACTGTTAAGGATTATTTAATTAGATCTAAAGGCCCTTCTTCTCTGCTAGTGTTAGCCTGAACCCCAAATTTTTGTCTTTTATATTGAGACCTATATCCCCATGCATCTGTGAGGTGAGGCCTATAGTCAGAGATGGGCTGTGAGACAGAGTGTGATTGCTGCATGTATGAGGCCTCCTGACTGAACCTCTGGGATGAGGGCTGGGACATGAGAGGGGGCGGAGATCGGGAGTGACTGTAAGACTGAGGTGACGATATGGACTGAGAGTATGGATGAGCAGGGTTCAGTTCAGGGTGATCAACAATCATACGTTTTTTCATCGGGATAGATCTCTCTTCCTTAAAGCTATCAGAACGATTGATGTCACTCATTCCTGTTTTTCCATTGTGTAATTCCGGTTTCAACATGACTGCATGAACCCTCTCCAAGTCATAATCTTTAGATGATGTGTAAATTCGTGTTTGTAGCTGTTGAAACTTTTCATTACTACCAGACTGCCCATCACCATCTCTGCTGTGTATGAGCACTTGGGAACCTGGGGATAAACCAGTCAGTAATACTGTTTCTTGATTTGGAATCGTGATTTTCAACGGAGATATCTCAGATACAGAACAAAAAGTACCACCACAACAATCATATTCTGTGGATTTCATATTGAAAGTCCGTTTGTCCTCCGTTGTGTTGGTATGTCCGGGGATTTCATTGGAGGTTCTCTTTTCTGGGATTTCTTGTTTCAAAGTGTCCGCGTTGAACAAGTTATTCAGTGGTTCCGTAATTGATGGTTTGATATCTATCTCACCAGCATTCACTGGTTGACAAGTCACCATCAGACCTGAAATGTATAAAAAGTTATAAGTTTTCTGTTTACCGTATATACTCAGTTATAAGTCGCCCTCGTCTATAAGTCGCACCCCCTACTTCGAGGCCTAAAGTCTAGGGTTTGATGATTGACCCTCTTATAAGTCGCAGTTAGATTTTTGATTTTTTTCACGTCAAAACCCTATGACAAGCAGCGAGATATAACCCAAGTCATCATGATCGAGCATCAGATTTTTTGTTTAAAACATTCATATAATGTCCAATTAGTTTTATGTAAGCATTGATTTATAGTCTAAATAGATTTTACTATCATAAGAAGCGAGATATATAACCTTAAGTCATCAAGATCGAGCATCAGCTTTTTGTTTACATTATTTGAACATACAATGATGTCCAACTAGTTTTAATTTGTTTTATCTAAAGAGATTTACTGGGGAATACATAAACCGGTTTTGTCCGGTCACAAAAGGCCCCAGGTTATGTGAAAACACACTCGTCTTGATTAACCCTTTGTTTTATCTATGGTAATATAGCTCTCATTTATGGAGTTTATTCCCGATATTGTCAATTTGTTTCCAAGGTCGTTTGCTGCAGATTTGTTGTATGCGGGAAAGGGTTAACTGAAGGGGTAGAGGGTAGATGGAGGGAAAAATCGGCGTTGCATAACTGAAATTAATTCGCATACAGTGATAATCTGCTAACTCAGATTAAATTCTTCCTTTTCCCATGATGTTTCTGAGGCAGCTGAAAACTTTTGAAAACATTGCTAATTTCCCCTTTGTTTGATAATATAGCTTTCGTTTATGGAGTTTGTTCACCCTTTTTAATAAAAATCCACGGTTCAGCGACCTCAATTCTAACAGTCAAATAATTCTAACACAACTATCGCGTGTAAACCACACAGGTTTAAATTATCATCAAGCTAAAGGTGTTACATGTAAAATTACCCGAGGTCAAATTCTGCAGACGTGTACGTATTAGAGTGGGTAAAAAACGATAATTGCATTGTTAGCAGTTTGTATTTAATACACTTTAGCTACAGTTATTGTCTTTGTTACGACTCTCAAATACTGCAGATGTATCACAGTGGTAAAAGCCGATAATTGCATGTTTATCAGTTTTTACTTAATACACTTTAACGTCAATTATTGACCGTGTTAAATCACCCCGTGTGTAGTCTTGGGATTGTTTGTGGATTAATTATGACAATTTTGGTCCGACTTTTTTATCTCTTTAATTGGATCTGTGTTTGTTTTTTGCTTTCTAATGGTTTAATTTGGTACCATCACCCATGCAGGCCAAAATCACGGTGAAATGGGTCTTGTCGTGGCCATTATTATGGCTTCTTTTTATCACCTTCTGCAAACATGGACTTTCTAATTAAGATAGTTTGACAGCTACGTGTGTACGTGTCTACACAATGACAAATTATCACTTTCCCGCATGCAACAATTATGTACAAGGCTACGTTGAAAACATCAAGGCAAGAAACATCGTGGATAAAGGAGAAATTGCTTATTGCAAGCAATTTTGAGTTAGCATTAACATTTCAAAATTCGGATGGGAAGCCTCAATATATGGTAATAAGGGTTAATAAGGGTTACAAATCAATGACTTTTTGTTTAAAATAAAAACAACACTTTATCCTGAAATATAAATTAAAGTTTATTACATTATTTTTTCAATCACATATAAAGTGACATACGACCTAGTAACAGTATTATGGTCTGTATATTTACGCATCTGGACTTGAGCTCCGCAATTTATATTTTCACAAAATTCAAAATGGCTTCCAATCGAGCTAAAATCGAAACAATAACTTGGAACAAATGACTTTTTAAATGTACATTCATAAGTTATATATTTTTTCTAGTGTTTGTTTTTATAAACAAATCAATTCTATAAGATATGTTTCTTTCAATCAAACTTGATTTATTCTGTTAAATCATCATTTAAGTCGCCCTTTTTATCAATGACCGGCCTGCACAGTTTTTGACGATCGGTGAATTGGAGGGTAATTTTTTCTGAATTTTTGCTTGACCCTCTTATAAGTCGCTCCCCCCACTTCACTTTCGATTTTGAAGGTAAAAAAGTGTGACTTATAACCGAGTATATACGGTACTTGACAATGATTTTTATAGTCCTCTGATTTGAAAACATTTGGATAATTGGGAATTTTAGGAGTACATGTATAACTTAGAATGAGTTTAATTTATTTTATCAAATTCCTCTTTTGTCACATTGTGTTTCAAACTTATCTACGAAAAAGAATCAAGAAGCAGACAAACTGACAGACAAAGCGGCATGAAATATCTATGAGTTTGAGCAGAATTATTCTGCATCATTAATCAATATTATTAAGGGTATGATTGTATTACTCAATAATATTGACCTGATCCTGACCTTTACGTAAAGATGTAAGAGTGTAGCTTTGGAACATTTCGATCTTTCTCATTTTTTGAGAATTACAGTTGATCCATTCTCCTTACACTTGAAGTAATAATCCCCCTCCCCACCTTTGTGATTGTTTGTTTCATCAAAATACTCATGCTGGGAGAAACAGCACTCATTTACATTATGACGAGAATACATGTATGTCACAATAACTTCTCATTACGGTCAATAGTAACCCTTTCCCACATACAACAAATCTGCAGCAGACAACTTTTAAGACAACTAGGCAAAACTAAGGAAAATCCCTATAAATTATATTATGGTTACTAAAAAAAGTTAAAAACATTTTGGCAAAAGGAGAAATTCCTCGTTTTGAGCAATTTATCTTTTGTCACAATGTTTTTAAAAGTTGTCTGCTGTGGAGGTAGCAGAAAGCGTCTATATGTGGTATTATTAAAATTGTTTTCAATGTTCATGATGTGCTTTCTGTTCAGGAGAGCTAGAGCTAACACACCAAGTGAGCAACATCATCGAAGCAACCTTAGAGATTGACACCACCAGAACAGACCAAGATTAGCATGTGCCTTCCTACAGTCAGATTAGGATCTTAATTGTTTGCCACCTATTTAGTCAAGTATTCTTAAAACTACTGTAGAATGTTAAGGAGTTGTATGTAACTGCCAGGTGATCCAAGTAGGGCGGGGTATGTGCAGATAAGTCAAACTGCGTATCTGCATGTGGGAAAGGGCTAAATAGTAATCTTCATAAATATAGAGAAAGCACTCACCTCTTGGACCATGTTTCACCTCAAATGTTTTCATCCAATTGATAAAAGACTTGATATCTCTAACCTCAAGGCTATGGACTATGTCAAGACATTTCTCTTTGGCATGTAGAATATGAGCTGTAAATAAACGACAGTAAATGGGTATCAATGCAAAAAATAGATCTTCCAACACATGCAACAAGTGAGCCAAGCTCTGGGAAAAAACCAAATGTGAGGCATTTGCAACCAGTAAAGATCTAGATCAACTAGCATATATGACCAGTCAAATCTGGCTCTTCAAACATGGCCGATGAGACAAAAGGAGGTTTCAAGAAACTTCTGTTAACCCTTTCCCTCATACGACAATTCTGCAACAGACGACTTTGAACATATTTTGTAAACAAGAGGGCCATGATGGCCCTGGATCGCTCACCTGATTTTTTCCCCCACTTTAGCCATATAAGCCCCGCCCCCTGGCGGCTAGTTTCCAACCAATTAACTTGGCTTGAAGGAATCTGATAGAGGGTCATCCAAGGAACATTTCTACAAAATTATTTGAAAATCTGCCAACCAGTTTGGGAGGAGAAGAAATTGAATTTTGTTTAATTTCGTTGCCATGGAAACCAGAATTCTGCATGGATCCCAAAAATTTGAAGAAATTCTGGTGAGTTCCTTGAGAGGATGCTTTCTGTGAAGTTTCATCCCAATTGACCCACTGTTTACTGAGGAGAAGAAGTTGACGCACAACCGATGCCGGACAAAAGGCGATCACAATAACTCACTTTGAGCAAAGCTCAGGTGAGCTAAAAAATAGAAAATCTCTATGATTGAATGGATAACCTATTACTAAAAGTGGAAAACATTGTGGCAAAAGGAGAAATTGCTCGTTTTGAGCAATTTCTTCTTTTGTCACTATGTTTTCAAAAACCTGTCTGCTGCAGAGGCGTCAGAAAGCGTCTATATGAGGGAAAGGGTTAAGCAGTATCCCTTTGGATCCTTCAACATTGGCACACAGCCACAGGCAGCTCTGGTTCCACATGTGAAAAAATTACTTTAAGGTTGGTTTTGCTGAAGCACCGCTCTAGTGCAGATTCTTAACAGCAGGTGCATAAACACAGTCTATTCCGGATAAGGATGGTTCATTAATTAATATACTCATAAACAAGGTAGTCCTGCCAATCCTTGAAAACCACATACTAAATGGTATCAATATTAACAAGCAAATTCATAAAATTTATATCCCCCGCTTGCAGGACTTCATTGTAGGAATAAAGTCTGCCGAAAGTGACAATCGAACTTGGCCTAGCCCTTTAGGAATTTAACCTTGTTACCAAGTTTGAAAAAAAAAAAAAGGTTCACATTTGTGGCAGTAATTGCACGGAAACCGCAACAAACGACATTTTTTGTTAAATAAGGGGCCATAACTCCACCAAATAAAGTCTGCCGAAAGTGACGATCGAAGTTGGCCTAGCCCTCAAGGCATTTAACGTTGTTACCAAGTTTGAAAAAAAAAGGTTCACATCTGTGGCAGTTATTGCACGGAAACAGCAAGAAACGACATATTTTGTTAAATAAGGGGCCATAACTCCACCAAATAAAGTCTGCCGAAAGTGACGATCGAAGTTGGCCTAGCCCTTAAGGCATTTAACCTTGTTACCAAGTTTGAAAAAAAAAGGTTCACATCTGTGGCAGTTATTGCACGGAAACAGCAAGAAACGACATATTTTGTTAAATAAGGGGCCATAACTCCACCAAATAAAGTCTGCCGAAAGTGACGATCGAAGTTGGCCTAGCCCTTAAGGCATTTAACCTTGTTACCAAGTTTGAAAAAAAAAGGTTCACATTTGTGGCAGTTATTGCACGGAAACAGCAAGAAACGACATTTTTTGTTAAATAAGGGGCCATAACTCCACCGAATAAAGTCCGCCGAAAGTGATATTCGAACTTGGCCTAGCCCTTAAGGCATTTAACGTTGTTACCAAGTTTGAAAAAAAAAGGTTCACATTTGTGGCAGTTATTGCACGGAAACAGCAAGAAACGACATTTTTTGTTAAATAAGGGGCCATAACTCCACCGAAAGTGACGATCGAACTTGGCCTAGCCCTTAAGGCATTTAACGTTGTTACCAAGTTTGAAAAAAAAAGGTTCACATTTGTGGCAGTTATTGCACGGAAACGGCAAGAAACAACATATTTTGTTAAATAAGGGGCCATAACTCCACCAAATAAAGTCCGCCGAAAGTGATATTCGAACTTGGCCTAGCCCTTAAGACATTTAACGTTGTTACCAAGTTTGAAAAAAAAAGGTTCACATTTGTGGCAGTTATTGCACGGAAACGGCAAGAAACAACATATTTTGTTAAATAAGGGGCCATAACTCCACCAAATAAAGTCCGCCGAAAGTGATATTCGAACTTGGCCTAGCCGTTAAGGCATTTAACCTTGTTACCAAGTTTGAAAAGAAACGGTTCACATTTGCGGCAGTTATTGCACGGAAACGAAGTGTGACGGACGGACAGACGGACGGACAGACGGACGGACGGACAAACCGAAATTAATAACCCCCCTTTTTTTCTTCGAAAAAGCGGGGGATAAAAAGAACAAATAGAGTCGATGAAACGTGAGAAGTAAGTTATCAATGCATTGTTATAAACATGTCCACAAAAATATTAACCCTTTTCCACATAGAAATTTGACAAATCTGCAGCAGGTGACTTGTTAAAACATTGAAGCAATGGGAGAAATAGCTTATCATGAGCATTGTTTTTCTTTTGCCACAATGTTCTCAACTCAATAATGGTATTTATATCTTTAGAAGTTTTCAATAATTTTTCTTAAATCTTTTCATTTTCAGCCTTTTGCTGCAGTTTTGTTGCATGTGGGAAAGGATTAAATACTGTAAATCATCTCAGAATGCATTACCTGTCCCTTTCTCGGGTTTCTTTGTGTCCTCCCTGTATGGGTAATCCCTTGCAGGGGACACATGCTCTCCCCTGTCCTGATGATGACCATTCTGACCAGTATCACTAAAAACATACAAAGTTTCAGTCAACAAGAATGTGATAAACCTTTCCCATATATAGAAATTTTCTGGCGCTTTGCAGCAGACAGACTTTTAAAGAAAAAATCATTATGGCAAGATGAGAAATTGCTCAGAATTTTTCAGTATTTATATCTTCAATTATAGAGATTTGCTATATATTTGCCTAAATCTTTTCATTGACTTCTGCTGCAGATGTGTTGTATGTGGGAAAGGGTACAAGCTGTACTTATGCAAATACAAAAATCATGATGCACAGTTCATAAAAGATTCCTACAAAGATTTATCATATATACAACAAAAGTTTTCCATACTCTTAAAGCAAAAACTTACTTAGACAAAGACATAGCTTTGGCGAAAACGAAACCCTAGGTGCATATCTTTGCCATGCCGATGAACAATTCTGTTAAGTTTTATTACCCTAACTCAAATACTTTTTGTAATTTGTGTGACACACATTTTCCACACCCTTTAATCTAATTCTAAATTAGTCAAGGAACATAACGCTTCTGAAGCCTTGAATATCTAATTGCTCATCTTCATATGCTGACAAATATTCCTGGAAAACTTCACAACCGCTACTAAAATACTTTTCGAAAAAACAGCGATTCAACAAAAACAACTTTTCACCAGACTTATCTCATCTATTACCCACCTATAAGCTGGACTGTATCCCTGTGGAATGTTATATTCTGATTTTCTGTACATCTGGTACCCTGCATCAGGTGTGTTGTCCCCCCTGTCAACTGAGTTGTTGGCTTTTGTTAACTGCATATGTTGTGGCAGACACTCAGGCCAACTATTTCCCCTGTAAAACATAACAAATAATTCAAACTTGGGGAAAAATAAAACAAAAATCATTTCTTCAAGCTGCCAGTTTTGTTAACCCTTTCCCACATAAAGACGCTTTTCGACGCCTTTGCAGCAGATGACTTTTGAAAATAATGTGACAAAAGAAGAAGTAGCTCAAACGAGCATTTTCTCCTTTTGCCACAATTTTTTCAACTTTTTTCAGTAATTCAGTAATTATACCTTCGTTTATGGAGATTTTCCACATTTTTACAAAGTTGTCTGCTGCAGATTTGTTGTATGCGGGAAAGGGTTCTTTGAGCAAAGACGGTTAACTGTTGAACATTTCCCATATTCCACATACAAGAAATATGCAGCAGAGGACTTTGAAAAGACGTCTGCTTTGAACTTGTATGATGAAAACTTGTAGTACATTGAACAAAGAAATGTCAGTATAATTAAAGGATACTCCCAAATAAATGACATCTTGTTAAAATCAAAGATTAATGACTATGAAATGTTTCATTTGAACATAGTGATATACAGTCATGTATTATCAATATACAACATTTATTCTGTGAACTAAATCTTTTAATGAAGCCCCATTACATTCCAACGCCTTTCCAACTAGCAGACATGATTTGAGTTTTCTACAGCAGACAACTTTTGAACAGATGACTCAAGTGAAATTGGTTCAAATTTGGACCAGTGATTTTGTGAGAAGATTCTGAAGATAGTACAGTCAAACTTGTGTAAGCGGTCACCTCTGTTAAGCAGCCAACTTGTATTAAACAGCCACTTGAAGATAAACCAAAACAATGTTTTCTTCTTTAACCCTTTCCCACATACAACAATTCTGCAGCAGACGACTTTGGAACACATTTTGTCAAAAAATAGAAAATCTCTTTAATTAAAATAACCTATAAATATGACTAAAAGTGGAAAACATTGTGTCAAAAGGAGAAATTGCTCGTTTTGAGCAATTTCTTCTTTAGTCACTATGTTTTCAAAAAGCCGTCTGCTGCAGAGGCATCAGAAAGCGTCTTTATGAGGGAAAGGGTTATTTGACTTGTATTAAACATATTCAGCCTCCATATTTTGACTCTCCATTTGGTGGCTGGCTGCCTAAGACAAGTTTGACTGTATTACACAATTCAGTTTTAAGTTTGAAAACCCATGACAGTCATACATTTTTTGCCAATCAACTTGTATTCAACCATTGGTAGATTAATAGATTGACTGATTGATGTTTTTTAAAAAAAAAAATAAGTATTTCCTTTCCATTGCCATGACAACTTTCATGTAAAAATATGAACATTCTCTGATAACGAAAGTACAAATATTGAATATAATTAAAACATTCTGGAAAAGCAGAAATTGCTTATCATAATGAGCAAGTTTTCTTTGGCCACAATGCTTTCAACTCTATTCAATTATTATGTTTAATACTTTTACCAGAATATTTTCAAAGTTGTCCGCTGCAGCTTTAGAGATACTCCCCAGTAAAGTTGTCTGCCGACGGTTTATTGCATATGGTAAAGGGTTTAACCCTTTCCCTCATATAGACGCTTTCTGACGCCTCTGCAGCAGTCGGCTTTTTGAAAACATTATGACAAAAGAAGAAATTGCACAAAACGTGCAATTTCTCCTTTTGCCACATTTTTTCCCATTTTTTGTGATAGGTTATCCATTCAATTATGGAGATTTTCTATGTTTTGACAAAATACGTTTAAAGTCGTCTGCTGCAGAATTGTCGTATGAGGAAAAGGGTTAATAAAGTTGTGAATTGAAGATGTTGAGTGATCACAATAGCTCAGCTGAGCACAAGAAATCTCAGACTTATACATGTACCTTAAAATAGGACTTGCAGAACTACATCTCATAGCATCTTCTTTCGAATTAAACAAGGTCACTGGTAACCTTGGCTCGGAGAGACGTGGTCGAAACAGCGAACTCCCACTTAATGCACTTGCAATTGACAGAGATCCCTCAGAATGGCGTTTGTGGACATGGTGCATTTCAATATGATTACTCTGCTTCATTTGTAGAATGCGACGAAACTGCTGACTTCCAAATAGAGCAGAACGACAGATGGATTCAATGACAGGAATGTAGGAGGACTTGATGGCATTGATCTGGTAACTATCTGGCAAACCTTTGAAAAAGAAAAAGACATATGAAAAGGGACTAGGTAAGGGGTATTACACTGGCATTTCCCCCATATTATCTCCCTTATTACTTTACCCTATTTCTTAATGGAGATGTATTTGCAGCTAACCACTTTTAAAAACATTGTGGCAAGAAGCGAAAGTATTTATAATGTTCAATTTCCCCTTTTGTCACAATGATTTAAACTCCATTCACTAATCATACTTTCGCTTTTAGAACTTTTCAATTGTTTTGTCTAAATGTTTTCAAAGTTGTCTGCTGCAGTTTTGTTTATATATGGGAAAGGGTTAACTAAACCCACAACATAGGTTTTTAAGGGTCATATCAGAATTTAAGATTATAATATACACATTTTCTTCATCTTTTCAATGATTACCCAAAACACAATCCCAGGATTTTGTGCCCATCAAAGACCCAGATCAGCCTGCATCTTATTTGCAGGCTGATCAGGATCCACTGCATTCGCCATTATGTTGATCAGTCATTCTTGCAGCATCTGTAGCTGTAGCCACACAAGAAAGCTATGCATTTTGATCTTAAGGCAATCATTTATTTGAAAATAAATTCAGTGGTATACATTTAACCCTTTCCCACAAGCAGAATGATGCTTTTTGATGCATCTGCAGCAGATGACGTCAGAAGAGAACAGGCTTTTTATCTGGGATTAAAAAAAAAATGGTTGCAAAATCTGTGTTGCTATGAGTTCAAAGCAGTTGTCAACAGTATTTCATTTTTTTCACAGGAGCCATTTTACCTGACCAATGTCCTTCCAGCCTCACTAAAAAAGAACAACATTCTTCCCAACAAGCGATACATAGGGAAAAGTTTGTTCCTACATCAAATGTAAACTGACCTTTGGCTTTGCAACAAGAAAGATCCATATCAGCCTGTGCCTCCGTACAGTCTGATCAGGATCTTCCTTTTTTTTCAATTCGTTTTACCATCCGGACAACTCTGAAAATTGGTTTTATAATTTACTTGGCATGTATACATTACCTGCAGACTGAGTAATTCTGTTCATGAGTTTGTTCAGTGTGCTATTCCCAATAGAAATGTTGTCATACCAAACAACATCAGTCGGTAGGATGCTTCGTTTTGGCCGCTGCCAGAAGGCATCTGACATGGGATGAAGGTGAATGACATAGGTGGTATAAGACAGAACTGGACATTTTGGGTCACCTGAAAATAAAAGTATATATACAACCTGTATCAGGAAATATGTTACATGTACAGAGTTCTAGACAAGTGTAATTTTGCATGTTCCTAAATTCTTATTATTAGCCTTATGTTGTGGGTACTCAAAAGTATTGTGTCATTGAGACGATTCTTTTAACCCTTTCCCTCATATAGACGCTTTCTGATGCCTCTGCAGCAGACTGCTTTTTGAAAACATTGTGACAAAAGAAGAAATTGCACAAAACGTGCAATTTCTCCTTTGGCCACAATGTTTTCCCCTTTTTGTCATAGGTTATCCACTCAATTATGGAGATTTTCTTTGTTTTGACAAAATACGTTCAAAGTCGTCTGCTGCAGAATTGTCGTATGAGGGAAAGGGTTAAGTACCCACATCATAGCGTTTGAATTTACAATAAGATAGATACTGTGGGGAAAAGAGCTGTATACTCCTCCTTATCTAGACCTCTGCACGTATATGACCAGAAAACGCTCACCTGATTTAGAACTTCAATAGTTTTCAAAGTTTTATACTCTATACATATAAGGAAAACAAGCAACCCTCCCTGGTGGCCATGTTTTTCAACGGATCGGGTTTATTTGAACATCCTTGGTAGAAAGTCACCCAAGGAACATTTGTGCCAAATAATTTTTAAATCAGGCAGGTGCTTTTGGACAAGAAGATTTTTAAAGTTATTACATATTAGGAAAACAAGCCACGCCCCTGGCGGCCATGTTTTTCAATGGATCGGATTAATTTGAACAATCTTGGTAGAAGGTCCCCAAAGGAACATTTGTGCAAAATTATCTTTAAATCGGGCCAATACTTTTGGAAGATTTTTAAAGATTTTACAATGTACATATAAGGACAAGCTCCGCCCCCTGGCGGCCATGTTTTTCAACGGATTGGAAATATTTGAACAATCTTTGTAAAGGGTGCCCCAAGGAACATTTGTGCAAAATAATTTTCAAATCGGGCCAGTACTTTTGGACAAGAAGATTTTTAAAGTTTTAACAATGCACATATAAGGAAAACAAGCTCCGCCCCCTGGCGGCCAAGTTTTTCAACGTATTGGAAATATTTGAACAATCTTGGTAAAGGGTGCCCCAAGAAACATTTGTGCAAAAATAATTTTTAAATCGGGCCAGTACTTTTGGACAAGAAGATTTTTAAAGTTTTAACAATGCACATCTAAGGAAAACAAGCTCCTCCCCCTGGCGGCCATGTTTTTCAACGGATCGGAAATATTTGAACAATCTTGGTAAAGGGTGCCCCAAGGGACATTTGTGCAAAATAATTTTCAAATCGGGCCAATACTTTTGGACAAGAAGATTTTTAAAGTTTTAACAATGCACATATAAGGAAAAACAAGCTCCGCCCCCCTGGTGTCCATGTTTTTCAACGGATCGGATATATTTGAACAATCTTGGTAAAGGGTGCCCCAAGGAACATTTGTGCTAAATAATTTTCAAATCGGGACAGTACTTTTGGACAAGAAGATTTTTTAAGTTTTAACAATGCACATATAAGGAAAATAAGCTCTGCCCCCTGGCGGCCATGTTTTTCAACGGATCGGAAATATTTGAACAATCTTGGTAGAGGGTACCCCAAGGAACATTTGTGCAAAATAATTTTCAAATCGGGCCAGTACTTTTGAACAAGAAGATTTTTTAAGATTTGGCAATTTTCCCCTTTTCTGATGCCGCAGCAACCAAAGTTCTATGTGGAATTAAATTCTTTGAACAACTTTGAAAGAGGACCACCTAACGACCATTCCTGTGAAGTTATTTTGAAATTTGGTTTAGTAGGAGAAGTCATTTGTAGGAAATTGTTAACAGACACCGACGACGACGACGGACGGTGAGTGATCACAAAAGCTCACCTTGCACTTTGTGCTGAAGTGCTTAGGTGAGCTTAAAAGGGGCAGTAAACAGGTCTTTTCCCTCTCCCACATACAACAAATTTGTAGCAGAACTCTTCGAAAATGTAGATCTATGAAAGAATGTGGAAACTCTCTTCAAATGGAAGTTGTATAAGAGTTGAAAACATTGTTGCAATATGAGAAATTGCTTGATTACCATAAATGCAATTTATCACCAAAATATTAAAACAATCTATTATAAAGTAATGACCCAGAAAAAAATGAGATTGGAATCAAGTCTTTGATCGGTAGGGATTAAACAGACAGTCATTATAGTTTTGTATGTGGTATGGTGCAAATTACCACTGAATACCATAGAAACAATATCTTGTTTTTGTTCAAGTATGTCTGCTTGTGACAATTAACATACACACATGTACATAACTGTATGTATTGATCATGTAACCAAGAGTAACCAATGACAGATGATAGCCACTGTGTGCTCGGTAATCAGTTCTAAAGTTGTGTTTAAGTCAATTATTTCTTGAGCCTTTCACTAAATACTAGCATCAAACTGGTTGATATTTTCTTGACACCCTTTCCCACATACAAACACTTTCTGACACATCTGCAGCAGACAACTTTTGAAAACGTAAGGCAAAAGTAGAAACTGTTTATAAAAAGCAATTTCATTTTCTTTCCCACATACAATAAATCTGAAGCAGACAACTTTGAAAACATCTAGGCAAAAACATGGTGAAGCTCCATAAATGTCGTATAATTACTGAAAAGAGTTGAAAACATTGTGACAAAAGAATAAATTGCTTGTTTTGAGCAATTTCTGCTATTGCTACAATGTTTTCAAAATTAATCTGCTGCAGAGGCGTCATAAAGCTTCTATATGTGGCAAAGTGTTAAGCACAATGATTTCAACTCTTTTCAGTAATTATACGACATTTATGGAGCTTCACCATGTTTTTGCCTAGAGATTTACCATAACTTTAGCTTGAAGTTTTCAAAGTCATCTGCTGCAGATTTGTTGTATCATGTATATGGGAATGAGTTTTAACAAGAGCACCGCGTACAGCACAGACGCTCGACTGATAGGGAGAAAAAACAAGAGGCCCAAGAGGGCCAGTATCGCTCCACGGCCATAAGGCAAAAATAAAATCTCCAAACAGCCCTGCCCCGTGGTGGCTATTTTTTTTACCAACCACCATGGCTTAAAGGAATCTTGTAGAGTGTCACCAAAGGAATGTTTCTGCAAAATTATTTGAAAATATGCCTGACACTTTCGGAGGAGAAGATTTTTTAAGTTTTCACTATGGTCATATAAGTCAAAATAGCCCCGCCCTCTGGCGGCCATGTTTTTCGACCAATCAACATGGCTTGAAGGAATCTGATAGAGGGTCACCCAATGAACATTTCTACAAAATTATTTGAAAATCGGCTGAACACTTTCGGAGAAGAAGATGTTTTAAGTTTTCACTATAGCTATATAACGCAAAAAAGCCCCGCCCCCTGGCGGCCATGTTTTTCGCCCAATCAACATTTCTTGAAGGAATCTAATTAAGGTTCACACAAGGAACATTTCTACAAAATTATTTGAAAATCGGCCTGACACTTTTGGAGGAGAAGATTTTTTAAGTTTGCTCTTTAGCCATATAGGCAAAATAGCCCCGCCCTGTGACGGCCATGTTTTTTTACCAATCAACATGGCTTGAAGGAATCTGATAGAGGGTCACCCACGGAACATTTCTACATAATTATTTGAAAATCTGCTGAACACTTTTTGAGAAGAAGATTATTTAAGTTTTCACTATAGCTATATAAGGCAAAAAAGCCCCGCCCCCTGGCGGCCATGTTTTTCGCCCAATCAAAATTTCTTGAAGGAATCTAATAAAGGGTCACCCAAGGAACATTTCTACAAAATTATTTGAAAATCGGCCTGACACTTTCGGAGAAGAAGATTTTTTAAGTTCTCACTATTTTTTTCTTTCGGTTGCCATGGAAACCAGAATTTTGAATGGATCAAAAAAATTTGAAGGAATTTAGTAGAGGACATTGAGAGGATGCTTCCCATGAAGTTTCAACCAAATTGGCCAAGTGGTTAGGGAGAAGAAGTCGTTTAAAGGAAAAAGTTAACGCACGCACGCACGCACGCACGCACGACGGACAATTCGCCATGACATAAGCTCGACTGGCTTTCAGCCAGTGGAGCTAAAAATGAGCTAAACAAAAAACCTTAACCGGACGACCACGCCACCACCGCCACCGCCGACAACGACGCCAGGGTCATGACAATAGCTCTCTTTTTTTCAAAAGTCGAGCTAAAAAGGCGTCTGCTTTGCACAAGAGCTCAGTCAAAGGAACATAGGTAGAGGTACATAATAACGGACAGACAGAGAGATGTTGTTGAAGGGATACCAGGAAGTGTCCCTGTCTGTGAGATACAACAGGACAAACATCTGATTTATAGCTCACACGATTTAACACAATCGGTCAATCCCAATAGAAGCCACATACAGTACTTCAATTCAGAGTTTTTAATGTCAGACCAAGTTATTGATACTAACTTGTTCCAATCCCTATATTAAAAGTAGTAATGTTGTACATGTAATACCATCTACTACATGATAAGGGAATTTGAGAAAATAATCTGTAAATAAACATAACAATCAGATTCATTTTATGCATGCTTACCAACCTTTTTTCTTCCTCAAGGGGGAGTTTCATGATCTCAAACTTTGAAAGTGGGAGTATGAGATTCTCTGCGCAATGAATTTAACAGTTGAAATTTGCACAATAGAAAAGAATTTAGATAACTATGCAGAAGACAATACATTCAAGATTTATAGGAAAAGAATAAAGAAGTCTCATTTTGAAAAGGTTTTCTATTTAACAGAATAGTTTCAACTTTATGTTGGCATTTAAGTATTATTTTGGCATGTTTTCAGATCCATGCATCGATATTAAAAAAACTTTTAATTATGGTAACTAGAAGAAATCAAGCAAGTTGTCTAAGAAAAACTGAGTACCAATGGAATCTTTTGTTAATCTAATGACACAGGGACAATAAATTACATAATCATTTAATTTCAAGACCATCACACATTGTTTCAAGGATGCCAAGGTAGGCTTTGATGGCTCTCAGAATTCAGTAAACCATCAAACGGTGGGATTTTTTATCAGCATTTCTTTTCCATCTATAGATGGTACTGTACCAATCTCAGTTCACACGGACCCGTTCACAATTCTGACCATCTAACATAATCTTATCTTTTTACTTTGATTTTTCTGACAAAAAATATAAAATTCTCTATATAAAATCAACTAACCAGGATGATCACAGTACTTCAGGTACGAATAAAAACTATTGCATTCTTCTAGAGTTTCTAGTTGATACCGACTTATTAAAGACGAATGCATAAATAGAGCGTCCAAATGATGCTGATTAAAAATGTTTTTACAACAATGTCGGCTGTTTCAGAAAAAATGGTTCCAAATGTGTCATAATGGTCGAAATTTCAATCAATGTTTACCAAAATTTGGTTTGTTTCATATTTTTGTTCTATTATTATAGTTTACAAAAATGGTCGGGTATACAGGAGGAAACATTTTTTGACATTTTTATGTAAGTTTAATACAAACAAGACTGCAAAAATAACAAGGAAATATGACTAACTTCAAAACATTGATAAACATAAACATACATAATGTCACTCGTATTCTTTGTTTTTTATACTAAGATGCAATGTTAAATTAAAATTACAAACATTCAAAAGCGCCGTATTTTCCATAATAATATTATATTTCATTTTTTTACATTAAAATTTGCACTATTTTCTAAACCACACATACTATAATTATCATGTTTTTTTACTTGGGTTATATCTATATTTAATAATGTTTGTAATGCATATATAAGTCATTGATATCTCTAGATCTGACATGTGTAGTCCTTTATTTAAACAAGAGGGCCATGATGGCCCTGGATCGCTCACCTTAATTATACAATGTACTGCAATGCAAAACACATCAAGACAATTATTCTGAATGCAACCTCCACAGTGTTAACAAAATTTTCCTTCATTTGGCCTAGTGATCTATATTTTTTTTACCTGATATGACCCATATTCCAACATGGACTAGATATCATCAAGACAACATTCTGACAAAGTTTCAACTTGCTCAAAGTAAAAATGCGGCCTCCGGAGTTTGAACATTATTTTCCTTTATTGACCTAGTTTCTGATCCAATATGACCCATATTCGAACTTGACCTAGATATAATTCAGACAAACATTCTGACCAAATTTCAAGCTGCTGAAGCACAAAATGCGGCATCCAAAGTGTTCACAAGATTTTCCTTCAATTTGATCTAGTGACCTAGTTTTTGACCCAGCATGACCCATATTCAAACTTGGCCTACATATCATCAAGAAAAACATTCTGATAAAGTTTTATCATGCTGAAATTAAAAATGCAGTATCCAGAGTGTTAACAAGATTACCCTTCAATTGGGCCTAGTGACCTAGTTTTTAACCCGGCATGACCCATATCCGATATTGGCCTAGATATCATTTAGACAAACATTCTGACCAAATTTCAAGCTGCTGAAGCAAAAATTGCGGCTTCCAAAGTGTTAACAAGATTTTCCTTCAATTTGACCTAGTGACCTAGTTTTTGACCCGGCATGACCCATATTCAAATTTGGTTTAGATATCATTCAGCTCAACATTCTGACAAAATTTCAAGCCGCTGAAGCAAAACATGCGGCTTCTACAGAGTTAACAAGATTTCCCCTCAATTTGGCCTAGTGACCTAGTTTCTGATCCAATATGACCCATATTTGAACTTGAACTAGATATCTTTAAGACAAACATTCTGACAAAATTTCAAGCTGCTGAAGCAAAATATGCGGCATCAAAAGTGTTAACAAGATTTTCCTTCAATTTTACCTCGTGACCTAGTTTTTGACCCGGCATAACCCATATTCGAACTTGACCTAGATATTTTTAAGACAAACATTTTGACAAAATTTCAAACTGCTGAAGCAAAAATTGCAGCCTCTGGAGTGTTAACAAGATTTTCCTTCAATTTGACCTAGTGACCTACTTTTTGACCCGATGTGACCCATGTTCAAACTTGACCTACATATCATCAAGACAAACATTCTGATAAAGTTTCAACATGGTCAAGTTGAAAATGTGGCCTCCAGAGTGTTAACAAGATTTCCCTTCAATTCGACCTAGTGACCTAGTTTTTGACCTCATATGGCCCAGTTTCGAACTTGTCCAAGATTTTATGGAGATGAACGTTCTGATAAACTTTCATGAAGATTGGATGCAAAATGTAGCCCGTAGAGTGTTAACAAGCTCAAATGTTGACGACGCACGACGGACGACGCACGACGGACAAAATGTGATCACAATAGCTCACCTTGCACTTCGTGCATAGGTGAGCTAAAAATGAAAATTTTGCCTTAAAATGTTACACTCCTTACATTAAACATATGTTGCTATTTTGGTGATTACAGCTAAATATTTAACATTGATATAACTGGGTTCTTAGTAATGGCATTATAACAATCTGTATAAACATATTCTAGCATTTTAAACTGTCAAAAAAATGTTTTATTTTAAAAACATCATTAACAAGAAGTTTGATTTTAAAATTATTACCATAGGACTAATATAATGCATGTGCTGTAAATATATTTCTGAACTTATATACTGCATAACAGATTGAAACAGCTATATTATGTACTGCTCAAAAGGGCCAATAAACAACTTAGAACAATTTCTAGCTGTCAAACTGAACATATAAAATGTTACACTCCTTACATGGGTCATTTTGTTCCTTTTTCTGTACGCGGTATATAATGAATAATATACATAATTTGGTGGTTATTTGCAAAGTTCTAACGTTCTAAATGACTTTTTTATGTTTCACAAAATATGAACTATAATAATCTGTAGATTTAAGTCAAAATCATGCTTAATAATTTAAAAAAAAAAAGAGGTCTTCAATAAATGACTGTCAGCAGTAGAAATTCAAAATTTTGAAACTTCAATTTTTTTTTATAATAACCTCAACTTAAAACAAGATCTGATGCTTTGAGACTGTTTAGGAACAACATTAACTTTACATTAAATGTATAGAAAGTGTTAATATATAAACCAACAAGAGAAAGTTGATGCAAGGCATCAATGTCGCCGGAAAAGACTGCATTGATTTAATTTTTAACACACATGTAGTCTTGACTTTCATTAGTCTAAACATACACATAATGTTTTCATAAGGATTAATTCCAGGATTTTTGAAATTCCACATAGATCTACAAATTTCAGGATTTCTTTTGGTCAGGATTTTGGATGTTTTGTATTTGTCAAAAAAAACAACAAATTAATACATTTTGGGTTTTAAATCTACATACAATAAAAAGCTATTAAACCCTTTCCATGTCTGAAGCAACAATGAAAACCTTTAATCGCTTAAAACATTGAGAAAACGGTTAAATTGCTGAAGACATGAACTTCCTCCTTTTTAATACTAATTATTTCACAAGTAGACCACACTTGTAACAATATAACAGCTAAATTGTTTATCTAAATCGTTGATGCATACAATATATGTGGCAAGTATGAAATTAATTGGGTGCGAAAGAGCAGATTTTCTTTATTTCTAAATCTATTGTTTATCAGAGTTTGTTCTTCTCTTAATTTGTTTCAACATTTAATATCACATATATTTAATCATTTAAGTGTGTAATATTTTTAAGTGTGTAATATTAGCTATCTATCTGTAATAAGGTGTTTGAGCATTCTTTCGTAATGTTTACCCTCGTGTCAGGCTTCATCGAGTCGTAGTGTCAGACATCGAAGAAAGTGAATAAAAAATCAGGCAAAGCTTTAGTGCATGTTTTATTCCACTGCATTCGAGAGAGAAAAGCATTTCTATATTATCTTTCTTTCTCCTACATTCGACCCATGCATTCGTTTCGTGACGTTTAAGAAAAATCAATTTGTCGTGCGACATTTTTTGTCTGCATAACCTAGTCACTTTTCTAAGTTTACATTTTACTTCCGGTCACTTCGCTTTGTTTACATTTTGGCAATATGAAACTAGGTCACAAACTGAGAAAAAGGCGTTTCGACCGATAAACAGGCTTATATTTGAGACATATTTTCACAAATTATTTCTTATTTTTGTTTCTGTTACCAGTTTATGTTCATGGGAAACTATACAAGTGTGTGTGTGTCATTGTGCATATTCAGCCCATCGTATGAGTGTAAGCGACGCACGTTTTTGTAAATGTATCGCGTGCAAATCCAGCTTTTCATTGGTTATCGCACACACAGTAAGTACAGTAGTATATAGTAGCGTGTGCAAAATTTACAAATCTATGCGGGCGGTACTCGGTAGTGACGTAATCAACAGTTCTAGGTTAGAAACAGTTCATATTTTAGATATACACGAGTTAACATTATCAAATGAATTCTTCACAAATCAAGACATATTTTTGAACATGAAAATAACATTCAGTAAGTTAACATTACTATTGAAAGTAGAATTTGACGTGATTTTTATTTCAATATATCTCAATATTGACATATAGCAGTTGGTTGCAAGTCTAGCAGGGACCACATTTGTCTTCGTAAATAAGACAAAAACACTTAAATGCAAGTCAACAAAATGAAACTAAAAATACCTAAAACATCGAAATGTTTATTCCATTTTAGATGTGTCATTACTTAGTGTTTTTAAACAAACACAATTGTAATATGTTCAAAACATCTTAATGTGTTTCTTTCCAATAATTATCCCTCCTCCCATGTGATTTCCGAAAAGCTATTAAAAATAGAAGTCGCGGGCTTCTGCCCGGCGACTAATGATATTTAAATTTCATGTGTTTTAGCTGTCTGTGAATTGATGTCAAATTTGTTATTTGGTACAAAAAATTAATAATAATTGTGCCCTAGTCAGGAAGTTACATGTAACCCTTTTTGGGAAAAGTTCACTTTCTGTTGTATAAAAACAATGTAAAGTTGATGAACTTAAAACTTTTTCTAGAGAAGTAACAAAGTAAAAAGTTTGCTAATCAGATGGGAAATTTTAAAATTGTCAACCCTGTTACCTACTTTAAAGAAGTTTAACATACACTTAACACAGT
Source organism: Serripes groenlandicus (assembly GCA_031761405.1). Lineage (NCBI taxonomy): Eukaryota > Metazoa > Mollusca > Bivalvia > Cardiida > Cardiidae > Serripes > Serripes groenlandicus. Next base: position 74,344,206 of record JASEVX010000005.1, read on the forward strand.
TTGTTTCCTTTTAAAATATGCGCAACTAAATTTTGACTTTTGAACACCAATTTGTATATTGAAGGGAGAGGTCATTTAAAATAAAAAATTATTTATATGGTAAAGAGTTCAACTCTGTTACTGTCCACTATGTTACCATACAAATAGTAACAGAGTGGACATGATTTTGTAACAGAGTAGACATTTCCGCAAAAAGTATGCTAAATAATATCAAAATTTCTTCTTATTGTCTATTTAATGGGTCAATCATGATAATACTTTTAATGTATATATAGCTAAAGTATACTGTGTTTAACAATTTGATCTTATTTTAAAATTGAAAGAATGATATGGTAACAGAGTGGACGTGATTTGGAAACAGAGTGGACATTTCTACAAAAGATATATCTTAATAACATCAAATATTCTTGTAATTGTCTTTTATCGATCAATCATGATAATACTTTTAATTTATATCTCTAGTTAAAGTAATACTTTGTAAAACAATTTGAGCCTAACTTGTTTTCAAATTGACTTAATGATATGGTAACAGAGTTGACATGATTTTGTGAATTACCACAATATAATCAGTTGTCTACTGTTACCATACTTAGACAAGATTTAAAATGTAAATGGATAAAAGGAATATACTGCTTTCAATAACGTGATATTTTGCAGTTTCAAGATTAGAAACAATATCAATAATTAAATGCCACTCTGTTACCAACGCTTTAAACCGACACAATTTTATATGTTTTACATTTATTCTTTATTATTATGTTGTAGATCTATGCAAACAATAAAATATATTTGTGAATTTGACTGATAAATACATTATATCTTCAATTTTCAAAATAAGAGGGGTAAAATATTAGCAGATGCAATGATTCGTGTTATATATCAATTTATATAAAAAAAAATTGACTCAAACCAGTGTTGCAATCAAACCTTGAATTATATTTGAATTTATGTAAGGAGTGTAACATTTTTAGAACCTTTCCTAAGAAATGCGTAATTTTTTATTTTCAAACATAATTCCATTAAAAACCGTTTTGTTGTCTAGCTTTTATAATTACTTAAGTAAATTAAGGTAATACAAATACAATTTTTAACAGTAAGTTTGACAATATTTTTATTTTTAAGCGGAAAATACTTAAACTTCTGGGTAAAAAACAAATTAAGAAAACAAAATGATAAAAAGTTATCTTATTTTGTTTTTGAGATATATAGTTGTATCCATCTCATTTCTCTTAAATCGCTTGTTGTCTTGAACACAGAAACTAGTTAGTCTTGAAATGACATTTTTAAATTGACAGATATTTTGTTACACTCCTTACATTTATATGTTGCCCATGTGCTCATCAATCGATCAATAAATGCACTTGTATGTGTCTCTTGTGGTTAGTCTCAGACCGTCTCTTCCAGGAAATACATATGTTTTTGTGTTTATATCGCGAGTGCCATAATTGTGACACATTACATGTCAAATGTTACACTCCTTACCATATTGAGTCATTGTCTCTCGGGCTACTTCAGAAACAGATCTTCTCAAAATGACAACAAAAACTTGACCTGCACTTCATTCTGATATATTAATATACCCATTTAACAAATACATGTATGTTTGTTGTATTACAAACAGTAATTATATATATTTATTTTAAAAATTGTGGAATTTGCACTCTGTTTTTTATTTAATGCACAAGCCATATGACAGCGATTTTCAAATTTGTAGATTACAAATAATAGGTTAAGTATTTGATTAAGCTAATGAAAATATAATAAACATTTATTTAGAGAGTAAATTATATTCATGCTGTAGGTATTTATTAAACAGTACTGCTTTGAATTGACAAGTTTTTGTAATTTGTCACATTATTTCGTTACACTCCTTACATTTTTGGCATGTTTTTTTGCCATATTTTGGGTGAAAAAGATTTCTCCATCAAATTTGGTAGTCTTATTCGGGGCATAGAATCACATTTTAATACATGTTTTTAAAAGACACAATTATGCAGATACAAGATAAATTGTTGAAAAACTCAAAAGTGCCATTTTTTTTTAAACAGCCCAGCGTAACAGAAAGTACTACACAAAAAAGCGCCAATCAGCGCCTAAAAAAGGCTATAAAACAATAGATTATCTATTTGGAAAGGCAAAATCAGTCCATGAAAATAAACTGTATGGTGTACACAGGACCTTGCCCAGGGCCAAGTAACATGGAAACTGAAAGTGAACTTAGTACTACTGAACCAAAGATCCTCCAGAATGTTGGTGCGTCTCCCCTACTACTGCTTTACAAACTGATTATTCAGTGATGAAATTTACAATTTATAAGTCTTCATCTTTGACAGCTACTCCATTGTCTGTAAAGGTGGATACGGGTAAACAGGCAACCAAGGAAAGTAACAAAAGGCCAATGACTGTCGATTAGGAACGTCAGTATGAATGGCTGTACATTGTATTATAATTCAGCTAAAAAAGCCTACTTTTGTAAAACATGTAAAATGTTTAAAGATCCCCAAGTTTCACCTTTAGTTTGGTTCACTGAATCTTGGTGCCTGTGACATTTTTGAACATAGGATATCTGTCTGTGTGTGTCATTGCACTTGCAGTTTATTGTTAATTTAAATTTTGTTATATGCAAAGCAGCATGCTGTTAACTTACATGCCAATAAATATTTATAATATGTATAAAGTTCAATCAAACTTTATTTTGGTTTAATATTTGGAAAAAAAGTTACTAGAATGTAAAATCACCTACCTAGTATTGTAAGCCTTATTTAACAGACAAGAACTTATTATTCAGTAGTTTAGCTGTAATATTGAAATTCACGATTTTATCAAAACAACGCTATTTTTCACAATATCCCTGGTACGGTGGTACCTGACCCATTCAATTTGAGGTAAAAAAAGACTGTTTATTGACAATCTGAGCAATGAAGGCATTCACCAAAAGCTGGTAAAGAAATATCCGCATATTTTTCAAAACACCTTGACATCTCATCAGCAATAAAGGAATACAAATTAAGAAGAATGTGCAAACTACAATCAGCCGATTTAAAACATTGAATGATTGGTTTACACGTCTTTTAACAATTTTACCGTTATTTCACGGCGTTCCCTGGTTAAGCTACCAGTACTACTGGTCCATTTATCCTGACACCAGCTAGAGTCTTAATGCTAACCCTGCAACCCTGAGCGCCAAGGAAGACAGCCAGTAAATTACCATTTTAAAAGTCCAGGCCTTTTTCTAGGCATTTTGGGTACAAGTATTTGGCCCTCTATTTGGGAAAACTAATTGCTATTATTTTCTATTTGGGAATAAAAAAAATTAGGGTTTAAAAATAACATGATAAAATTTGGAATTCTGCATGATTTTAAAGACTTTTCCCAAAGGGAATGGGTCAGATCTGACCAGTGAGATGCCTAGAAAAAGGCCTGAAGTCTTTGGTATGACCCGGCCGGGGGTAAAACATGCAGCCTCCCGCATGAAATATATAACATAACCAAACATTTAGTGTTTTCCGACCAGTGAATTTTAGATTATAAGTTAATTTCAATGACTGCACTTTTACCGGGGCGGTTAAGACAAGTTATCGATCCCTGACAGCCTCGCGAAAGTTGCGAGTACCAACCAATAGTTTAGTTGTACACAGAAAGGTTGATAATTTGAAAGGACTTAGTTCAGATTGCCCAAATGATCCAAGTCATTACTGGTTAACGTTTAGATGCAAGTGGAAAGGGAAGTGGGGGGGGTTCAGGTAGTAATTTTATTTTGCAAAGGTGACCGTGTGTCTCTGAATGTTAGATATCAAATGTTAAATCGGTGAGATATTAAATGTAGCTATGTAGCTATTGTAAAGGTCTTTTTATTATTAATCATTAAATTGGTCGCGAGATCAGGAGAAAGAACTGAAACATACCTTTCCGTTCATACATTCTCTCCCCAATCTGTGATCCTGATGAGCCGTCTAAAGTCATTCCTCCAGCTACCTCCTGGAAACTGAATTTAGAATCATACTTCAACCACACATATCTTATGCCACTTTGATCTGTTGACAGCTCGAAATCTAACTTCGTCATCAGCCTGAGAAAGTCTTTGCCTCTGTTACAAATATACATACACATATCAAAGAAAACCTTGTTCTGTAAAGATTCCGGCTTGTCGAGGTTCATCGTATCGGACATGTATATTTGTCTCAACTCGTTCGTGTCAAAAGTGAAAGTACGCTGTCGAACATGTTTTTTCATCGTCGGCGCTTTCGTGTTGTTTACATCCTTGTTCGGCGGAGTCTCATCGAACACTGAATTACTCTCACTGAATTCCGACCCTACACTAACGTCTACATTCGCAAATTTCAAGAAGAACTTCTGCAGATCTGCTCGAACTCGATTTTTGTTCTCAGAACCTGTCAACTCCTCATCGCCACTATCTTTAATAGCCAGGTAGAACTCTTTTAAAAATCCGTCCAGTTCTGAAGGGCTCTGCGAAATAACGGTTTGAAAATCTTTCTCTTTAGACTGCGCAAAGTATCTAAGAGTCGTGACAGCCTTGCTCGTATATCCTTCAAGGTTGTTCCAGCACTGTTCCGTCTCAGAATCGTTTTTCTGAGACGACATGATTACAATACCCTGTTTTGTTTCACGCACCTGGGCGCTCTCGCGGTGACATGTTGTTGCATTAGGAGTGACGTCATCCCTGAAGGAAAATCAGAAAACTCCAACGGGGGTGTCAGGTTATCAATATTGAAAAAAGCTTTCGTTATTTCTCCTTTCTCACATTTCGTACTCACCCGAAATCACTGCTTTAACTTATCTATAGCTTGTTTTTGAGAACAATGGAATAAAAATCAATTAAACAATGAGCGATTGGTTAATAGTCTCGCTACCCTTCAACCCCAATAATAGTGGAATGATCTGTATATACAAAGCCTAGTTGTGTCATGTGGTATCAGAGTCGCGTGACGTCATATTGAACTTTACCAGAAATGTGTATACACAGAGTCGATAAGCGCCCTCGACTGGTTCTAAAATAAGAACATTAAAATTTATCTTTCGTAAAATGGGTCAGAAAATTGCAACAATCTCGATAAGAGCTCAACTCGTCATATATTAATAGACGATGGATATAAATTTAGCAGTGTACTAAATAAGCTTTTTAAGCTAGGTCAAATTACAATCGAGGTTCTGTATATCATATTATATGTTTTTAAAACATTGTAGCAAATAGAGAATTGTTCATTTGTAATTGGAGTTCATACACTGGGCGCCCACGAATGTTGAATCAGCGTTTTAATACCTGATATGAATATAATATTATATATAAGACCGTTTCCCACGCATGTGCATGCCATCACACGACTTTTGAAAACATTGTAGCAAATAGAGAAATTGTTCATTTGTAATTGGAGTTCATACACAGATTGATTGATTGATTGGGGTTTAACGCCGTTTTTAACAATTTCTCAAGTTATATCACGCCGTTTTTAACAATTTCTCAAGTTATATCACGGCGGCCAGTTCACCTACTCATGCATTTCCTGGTTTTCTCAAACCAGTACTCCACACAACAATCTTCACAAGCAACTGGCTGCTTTTCCACATGCATTGGCGGAAGACGAATGACGCATGTCGCATTGACTTTTGTCAATCGTCGGAAAGAACGTTGGCCGAGCCGGGATTCGAACTCACAACCCCTGGAGTGACAGCCCGCTCATACACAGAGCGCCCAATGTTGTTGACTCAGCGTTTATACTTGATATGACATTTTTCGAGTCGTCTGCTTTTTCTAAGTGAAACAAAGCAAATTGTTTAAATGCAGATCTGAAGCTATTATGGGAAAGGATCAATTTCTCGTTCGGGTCATTTTCTCCTCTTACCACAATGATTTTAGTGGCAGTCTGTACAGATGCGTTTTAAATTCAAATTCATCTGAATCAAAGAATAAGCGCAAATTTGCCTTTCCTGAAGACATTGTCTAACTCATGTTGTTTTCAGCGTTAGCTGTAAAACATGAATATTGACCTACTTTTTTTTCTGTGTTGATGAAAACATAACTTTATAGCTAGTTTTAAAACAATGGTATGTTGTTAATATACATACATGGGGTAAAAGAGTGAAATTTACCATTCATTTGAAGTGGGCCTACCCAGGGACACTATATTACTGTAATATAGTGTCCCTGGCCTACCGTATACATTCATCAGTGTTGATGTAATGAGATTTCGGACTAGCGTTCATAGGAATGCTATACATGCAAATGTTTATTTGTTTTTGTTTTAAAATAACAATAGTTTGCTACGATGTTTTAAGTTTATTTCTATTTAAACATACCACAAAAAGCCTATTAGGACCATCTGAGAAAAAAAAAATCGTTAAGTTGTAATAACGCGAAAAAAGGCGTTATAATGCGAAAGAATGCGAAGTAACGCGAAACAAGGCGAAGTAACGCGAAACAAGGCATAATAACGCAAAGTAAAGGCGTAATAATGCGAAGTAAGGCGTATTAAAGCTAATAACAAGCGTTATAACGCGAAATAAACGCGTAATAACGCGAAAATAAACGCGTAATAACGCGAAATAAAGGCGTAATAACGCTAAACAAAGGCGTATTAATGCTAATAAAAGGCGTTATAACGCGAAAGAAAGGCGTAGTAACGCGAAAATAAAGTCGTAATAACAAGGGAAAAGGCCGTTATAACGCGAAAAAAAAGGCGTAATAACGCATTTTTAGCTATATATATAAATCGATTACTGCTTTGAAGACTCTTTTTCAACCATAGATCTACGACCCAGATCAACAAATTCGCTATGTTTTTTCATTGGCTGAGCTACGATTTACGACCCCGATCAACCAACTCGCTATGCTTTTGAGTGGTTCAGCTACGATCTACGACCCAGATCAACCAATACGCCATGTTTCTTCAATGGCTAAGCTACGATCTACGAACATTGCGAATTGGTTGATCTGGATCGTAGATCGTAGCTCAACCACACAAAACACATATTAACTTATTAAGCTAATTGTTTGATCTCCGTCGTAGATCGTAGCTTAGTCACTGACAAAACATACAAAAGTGGCTTATCTGGGTCGTAGATCGTAGCTCAACCAATGAAAAAACATTGCGAATTGGTTGATTTCGGTCGTAGATTGTAGCTCAGCCATTGTAAAAACATAGAGAATTGGTTATCTGGATCGTAGATCGTAGCTCAGCCACTGAAAACCCATAGCGAATTGGTTGTTCTGGGTCTTTGATCGTAGCTCAGCTAATGAAAAACATTGCGCATTGGTTGATCTGGGTCGTATATCGTAGCTCAGCCAATGAAAACACATGGCGTATATATTGGCTGATCTGGGTCGTAAATCGTAGCTCAACCACTCAAAACACATAGCGAATTGGTTGGTCTGGGTTGTAGGTCAGCCACTCAAATCACATAGCGGATTGGCTGATCTGGCTCGTAGATCTTAGCTCAGCCAATGAAAAAACAGTAGGTAAGGTAAGGACAACTGCACATTTCCAAATATAATGAACATTAAGCTTAAAAACGCCGGCGCATTTGTCGGTTGACAAATATTGATGTGGTGGATCATGAGAAAAATCATTTATGAACCTGTCTCTACCTGGGACCAGGTCGTTTTAGACGTTTTTCTGCGGAGATTATTGCCCGAATCGAGCAAGGAGGTAAAACACCGTTGCACACCTTTTCATTATTATTACACTATATGGACGTATAGAGGGGCTATTTATAGTAACACGTGCGGGATTCCCCAAATTACCATGACGATAATTTTTATCAAAGCGTATAGACAATATAGAGAGACTTTTGTGTATTTTAACGAGGTATTTTGTGATTTTCCGCATTTTTTTGCTGTAATAGAAATTCGGACGCCTGTGCTCAGCGGAGTAAAGCGATATCGATTGTCTTCTTGCAAGGTTTAACGTCGCATGTAAACACAGGTTACGGTCAATTGGGGTTGATACTTTCGTGCATTTTCGTCGTGCGTGGTCAACATTTTAGCTAACCTAGAACAGAATACTACATATAAAACCTATTACTACAAGAAAGTCGAGCCCGGTAGCTCAGTCGGAAGCGACGCTGGTCGTCAATCCAGGGGTTGTTAGTTCGAACCGAAGTTCGAACAACATTCTTTCCGTTGTTTGATAAAAGGCAACTTGTCATTAGTCTTCTACCAATGGGCTAACACTCTGTCTTGGTAAGCATCAAGTTGTTTGGAGAAGAATTTTGTGTTGTTTGTTTAGTTTGAATGATGTTTTATGTCACATATTTTCAGTTATTTCACGGCGTTTCCATGTACAGTTTTGGCACTAGAACATTTCAAATTATCGAATTGTTCTAAACGTGCCCTAAGGAGGTAATAATAGGAAATACTCATTCAAAACTGAAGATTTCCGAAATTTTGATTATAAAGATGTTTTTAATTTCACGGTTCTGTAGGTTAAATAATACCCTTGACCTACCTTAAATAGCATACATATATATGCATTCTTGGTTGAAGAGTAATAGCTCTTGACTTTGTCAAAAAGGCTATTAGTGGGAATATATATAGCTATATAAAACGGGGGAAAAAGCCTCCTGGCGGCCAATTTGTTTGACGACCAATCAACATGACTTAAAAGGATCTGAATTTTTATAGTTTTTTGTATAGCCATATAAAGCAAATCAGACCCGCTCCCTGGCGGCTATGTTTTTACTCCAATCTACATGACCTAAAGGTCACCCAGAGAACATTTATACAACATTATTTAAAAATCCGCGATACACGTGAGGAGATAATTTTTTATATTTTCAATAAAGCCAAACAATCCCACACTTTGCAAATGAAAGTATCATCACTCGATAGAGTTGAAAATCTTTTTGACACAAGAATAAACTTTCAAACGTCGTCTGCTGCAGAGGCGTCAAATGAGTCTGTATGCGGGAAAGGGTCAAATTTAAGCATAGAAAGAAAGAACTACAATGTCGGATTGATCATTTAATAAAATTGAGAGATACTTCGGTTCTAAAAAATACTCGTTTCTTATCGGAAAACGGGTAGTAAATGTGTGTGTGTGTGTGTGTGTGTGTGTGTGTGATTGTGATGACATCATACACACAATTAAAAAGGGCAATATTCCTCTACACTCGAAAAATCACCCAACAAAAACTCAGGGGCTCGTCTGAAATTGAATCAATCTGTTGACGCAATTATAATGTTTCCATACCATGTCAAGCAATCTTCGACACGGAATTTCGTTTTCCTCTAAAATCATGTCCGTAAACAGCAAACCCATGCTGAAAGCTTACTTTTCACATGTATAGACACAAATAAAATCAACCGTTTAATACCAACTTACTATTTATCTATTGTTGTTTTTGAAATTGTATTAGCCACATCATCAATATTTCTATTTTTGATATGACCATAAACGCTAGTGATGTTTGCCACCTTAGATGTGTAAATTTACCAAACAAAACGCTGGTAACAGCTGTTCGCACCTGTGTGATAATGTGTTTCACTAAAAGTGTCGTATGTGTCGATATACGTTATTCTGAGATATAAAATAGCACGAGCTAGATCACATTACATGCATATTTATATGTAGTCGTTGTTTGGTAAATTTACACATCTAAGGTGGCAAACATCACTAGCGTTTATGGTCATAAACTTAACTAAACTATATTGTTGTAATAAAATACGATGTTTATTTCGATGATTTTGTAGAGAAAATGATCACCATGTGGTCAAATGGAAGCAATTCGGATCGGCTTGCTGGCCAAACAATTTTGTCTAGGAGTATTTCAGATGCATTTTAAATGACTGGAGTTGTCTACCATTGGACAATCATAATTTTATAACATTTGACACACAATTAGTGTTGGTCTTTGACTATATTGACACAATATGAGCCATTTTCATAACATCATGTATCATCTGAATTTTAAAATAAAATTCACTGGGTGGTAAGGGTGACCTTTCATTTGATCTCATAGCTCAACAAAATTGATGGTCAACCCGTAGGTTGTTTGTGCTTTATATTTGATATATAAGTTTCTGGGTTGTTGGGAAAGAGCCATAGCCCATAATGCTCGTCAATGTAATGAGAAGTGCTTCCCTCGTTCCATGAGAGCAAATGATATTATAATTAGTGTATTAATGATATAAGATATTATGGTAGTTTAAATATGTATATGACATCCAGCTAGTCCGATGTTATTACATTTTAACCTAAGGAGCCACACACGTAACCTGTCGCTTTTTTCACAGCGCATTTTTTTCTTTTCCTTCTTATTTAATTAATCATTTTATTTTAAATGCAGACCTGCATAGCGTCCGCCTTGGGTGCGGATTCGATTCCCTGGCGGGCTATACCAAAGTCTTTACAACTGATAGTAATGGCATTCTCTCCTTGGCGCTCATAATTGTGGGTCTGCATTACGATTGAATCGCTGGTGTAATGATAAATGGACCAGCAGTACTGGTATCTTACCAAGGAAACGTCGCAATATAACCTAAAAATGGTTGAAGTGGCATGAAACACAAGACCATCTTTTTAACCAAGAGAAATAATCAAATTTCCAATGACGTTTTATTTAACGTTATTATCTCCCTTACTTGCCAAGTTTTGAGATGAAACCGTTGTATTTCTTGTTACAGTCATCTGCTCTGAAAACATCTTGATGGGAAACAGTAACATCAGATACATCTCGATGGGAAACAGTAACATCAGATACATCTCGATGGGAAACAGTCACATCAGATACATCTCGATGGGAAACAGTAACATCGGATACATCTCGATGGGAAACAGTAACATCAGATGAAATGATACTTTGAGACAGAGTAAACAGTTGTCTGCTGCAGTCAAACTGCCTGTCCTTTGTTTCATTTTTGTAGAGAATGGTAACGTTACATTGTCCGTAAATTCTGAATAGTATCTCATCCTTGATTCAGAAACGTACAGTCCATCTAACTTGTATTAACAAAGAGTGTTGTTTTATGATTTCAAAATGCATCCGTAAGCATTTACAAGTGTATTTCAGTAATATTATGACATTTTTGTCTGTCAGTCACTTCGTGAACTACAACCATACGTGCCAAGAAGGGAAGCCATTACTAGTTTACTACCAATCTTGAAGTCCCTATCCCAATGGCCGTTGTTTTTCAATCAATCTATATTGATAGAGAGTCACTGTTCTGCCAATTTATAGTCAAATCAGACAATTGTATTCAGAGAAGAACACGTTTAAAGTTTCGACATGTTACCCCTTTTTTCATTCTATCTGGCAGCCACATTTTTCGAACAATCAATTTAGCGTGAGAAAGTATTGTAGAGGGTAATCTAAGAAACATTTCTTTCAAAAATATCTTTAAATCAAATGAGGACATGCAGTAGAGAAGAATATATTTCATACGTGTTTTTCTGACGCTGTCTGGTGGTGGCCATGTTGTTCAACCAATTTGTTCAATATGACTTGAACAATTGTTGGAGTGTATCACCTACGTCACATTTCTGCCAAACTACCGGTATCTCGGTACTGCAAGTGTTTTATTCAGTAATGTTAGGCCTTCGGCCCATTATACATAATTTGCATATTCATAATAATTTCATTTGAGTGACATCGTAAAAAGATATTCAAATGTAGAAATATGTATAAATATGTAATTTGACACCTGTTCACCTAAAAGTAATTTTTTGATTTTAAATGTCTTAATCAGATATTTTATCAGTTATTTTACACATGTGGGTCTTCATTCACTCAGTATGTCCTGGACCGACTGAGCTACCAGGAATCGGCCGGAACAATAATACTGAAGTACGCCTACTTATTCGAATAACTGTTTCACACAGCAAGCGACTTTTAAAACACCTGGGCAGAAATATGGAAACTCTTTATAATTGGAAGTACACTGTATCATGTAGATGATAATGTGTCAAAAGGAGAAACTGCTCATCATGAGCAACAACTCCTTTTGTCACACATTTTTCAGAGTTAATCTGCTGCAGATGCGTCAAAAGGTGTCGGAGATGGTTAACCGTAATTGACATGAAGCTAATTGTATTTCCGTTCAGTAAATGAGTGTTTAAGCAGGAAATCGAATTAAAACATTTGCACAGTCAGAAACCTTAATTGATAAACACCTGTTAGTTTAGGCCTGTGGCGTAGTATGAATTCAGATCACTCTAGGTATCCGCATAGTTTGATCCGAGTATGTACTGTTCATTCATTAGTTTAAGACACTTGTAAAATATCATAAGAACTCGGATCAGATTCCATGGATGCAGATATATAAATAGTTGACATACACATTTATTGTCCGTCATCCTAGGATTAAATATGTGCACCATGATACAATATTTTGTCAGAATTCTTCACGAACTAGCAAAATCTTCACAGTAGTCTTTAATATCTGTCTATGCGTATCGGCTGTTATGATGCCACAGCTCGGTTCGCCTTATCGTGATTGTTCGGAAAGATAAGCTTAACATGGTAAATCACACAACTTTGACCATATATATCTTCCGTTTTAATTTGATTGCTGGAATATGGACTAGACAGTCTGCTTTGTTGGAATCTAGTCTCTGTATATATGACATTTCTTTTATTTTTCATTTTTATTTTCGTGTCTACTTTTAGTCTCTATCTATGTTACCCGTCTCAATCATTAAGTCATGACAAGAGCATCTAAACTTTTTTTAATTTATAGTTTTATTCAACAGATAGGTATTTTTTCAACTGTTAATAAAGATAAAATAATGTTGATAGAGTATTGCTTTTGGAAATGATTCAATGTAACTACGTATTTTTTTGTGAATAACAGTCGATAAGTCTCTGTATAAAAGTAACCGCCGTGGTCGAGTGGTTAGCGTCCGGGATTTGCGTCATGGTGGAGTGCCTTGGGCAAGGCACATTTCCTAGCTTAGTACTGGTTTGTTTACCCAGGTTCATGAAAAGTGAAATGTCGTCGTGATATAACTGAAATAATGTTGAAAACGACGTAAATCCCAAATAAACAAGGGCACCGCAAAGCGGATGCATCCCCTCGATATTCAATTTAAAAATACGGCTAAACATATGGCCAATGACCTGGATATTAATGTTATGTACCAGACAACTTATGTTTTTTGTCCTTGCCTTTATTAAATTGTTATTAATGTTATGTACCACAGAACTAAGTGTAATTTATCCTTGACTCCGTCTTTGGCCTTTATCAAATGACCCCGCCTTTGCCCGTTGACATTTACAATCAATAGGCTTCTAGATCTTAACATATACTAAATGTATGGCAAGTTTGGTTATGATCTGCCAAGAGATGATCAGTGTAGGGTGGTCACAAGGTTGTTGATTTGGGAAAATATTCAGTCCAATTTTGACATTGACCTTTAACCTATGACCTTGAAAATAAATAGCCTACTAGCCCTTGTCATATACTAACTTTATAATAATTTTGGTTCGAAGGATGTTCAGTGTAGAGAGGTCACAAGGTTGTTGATATGGAATAGTCAGTCCAATTTTGACCTTGACCTTTAACCTATGACCTTGAAAATAAATAGGCTTCTAGACCTTGCCATATAATAAGTGTATGGCAAGTTTTGTCAAGATCTGCCAAGAGATGATCAGTGTAGAGTGGTCACAAGGTTGTTGATATGGAAAAAAAAGGCAAAGTCTAATTTTGACATTGACCTTTAACCTATGACTTTTAAAATAAATAGGATTCTAGAACTTGCCATATACTAACTGTATACCGATTTGGTTACGATCTGTCGAAGGATGTTCAGTGTAGAGTGGTCAGAAGGCTGTTGATATGGGAAAATAGTCAAAGTCCAATTTTGACCTTGACCGATGACCTTGAAAATAAAAAGGCTTCTAACGTTGCCATATACCAAGTTTGGTTAAGATCGGTCGAAGGATGTTCAGTGTAGAGTGGTCACAAGATTGTTGATATGGGAAAATAGTCAAAGTAAACTTTTGACCTTGACCTTTAATCTATGACCTTGAAAATAAATAATCTTCTAGACCTTCCTATAAACTATCTGTATGACAAGTTTGGTTATGTTCGGTAGAAGAATGTTCGGTGTAGAGTAGTCACAAGGTTTTGATATGGGAAAATAGTGAAAGTCCAATGTTGACATTGACCTTTAACCTATGACCTTTAAAATAAAGAGAATTCTAGAACTTGCCATATACTAACTGTATACCAAGTTTGGTTAAGATCTGTTGAAGGATGCTCAGTGTCGAGTGGTCACAAGGTTGTTGATATGGGAAAATAGTCAGTCCAATTTTGACCTTGACCAAGTTTGGTTAAGATCGGTCGAAGGATGTTCAGTGTAGAGTGGTCACAAGGTTGTTGATATGGGAAAATAGTCAAATTCCAATTTTGACCTTGAATAAGTTTGGTTAAGATCGGTCGAAGGATGTTTAGTGTAGAGTGGTCACAAGGTTGTTGATATGGAACAAAAAGTCCAATTTTGACATTGACCTTTAACCTATGACTTTTAAAATAAATAGGCTTCTAGACCTTGCCATATACTAACTGTATACCAAGCTTGGTTAAGATCGGTCGAATGATGTTCAGTGGTCACAAGGTTGTTGATATGGAATAGTCGAAGTCTAATTTTGACCTTGACCTTTAACCTATGACCTTGAAAATAAATAGGCTTCTAGACCTTGCCATATACTAACTGTATACCAAGTGTGGTTAAGACCGGTCAAAGGATGTTCAGTGTAGAGTGGTCACAAGGTTGTTGATATGGGAAAATAGTCAAAGTCCAATTTTGACCTTGACCTTTAACCTATGACCTTGAACATAAATAGGCTTATAGACCTTGCCATATACTAATTGTATACCACGTTTGGTTAAGATCAGTCAAAGGATGTTTAGTGTAGAGTGGTCACAATGGTTGTTACGGACGGACAGCCCCGTTACTATATCCCCTATCTAACTCTGTTAGACGAGGGGATAATAAATTAGATTTAAGTAATTAGAAAGTTATCATTATCTCCATTAATATCTTGCATGATCCATCCAAATTCATATGTTACTTATAACTATTTGATATATGCGTAGACCATGTTTCTCTTCCACCGTAATATAATTGCAACTAGAACCATCACTGAATGTGATTAATAACCCGAATGCCGCACTGATAGGAAATTCCATCCAGTAAATTAAAAAATATTCTCAGGACAAGAACAAATTAAGAAAGGGCAATAACTCGGTGACAAGATTGAATAGAGGTATGGTTATTAACTTATTGTACACTGCATTGAACCCTACCATTGCATGAAGTTTTATTATATTCCATCAAGTAGTTATTAACCCTTTCCCACCTGAAGACGCAGTTGACGCAATAGCAGCAGACGACTTTTGAAAACAGTGTGTCCAAAGGTGAAATTTTCTCATTTGCCCACAATGTTTCCAAGTTTATTTAACAATTAAGCTCTCATTTATGAAGATAATTCAGGTTTTTGTCATTATGTTTGCAAATTCGTCTGTTTCACATTTGCTGTATGTGGGAAAGGGTCAAGTTATTCTCCGGACCAGAACATGTAACAAAGGGCAATAACTGTAATTAGGTAAAATTATGGTTTCTGTACACTGCATTGCCTTTCAATGTGTTGTATAATCGTATGAAGTTTTATTAAATTCCATCTTGTAGTTTTGGAGTTTTTCTCCGGACAAGAAAAAAGTAAGAAAGGGCAATGAAAGTTATTCTACGGACAAGAAAAAGAATCAAAGCGCAATTACTTTGTAATTAGCTGAATTAGTTATGGTTCTTGTACACTGCAGTTTCTCTCATTGTGCTCTACCATTGTATGAAGTTTTATTAGATTCATCTGCTAGTTATTAAGTTATTCTCCGGACAAAAAAAGAAAGAAACAAAGGGCAATAACTCTGTAATTAGGTAAACTATAGTTATGGTTCCTGAACACTGCACTTCCCCTCACTGTGTTTGTATAATCGTATGAAGTTTTATTAAATTCCATCCCGTAGTTTAAAAAGTTATGCTCCGGACAAGGAAAATCACAGGGTGAATTAAATACTTCGTTTGTCGGGGGTATAATAATAGATAATAGTACTGTTTTGTGTATCTAGTGGGTTCCAGGTGGAGACTACGTATCCAGTATTTTATGCAATTTGTCATATAGGTGAACCGTCCTCATTCGCTCAGTGAGAATATGACCATGCAGTTTGTGTACAATAAACAGTATTTCTAACAGAACTAAAAATGCACGGATTCTATTTTGATGTTGTAATTATGTCCCCAAATTGCTGGATGCGTATTTAAACTTAAACATTTATTTTGGCAGTATATTCCCAAACTATGATTTATTCCGATATCTGAGTATACACTTTGAAGCTTTAGTTGCTTGTAAAGACAGGTTTTTTAGGATTAACAGACCAAGCCATTTTTGGAGTAATGTATACATCAAAGTCTTTATAAAATGATATTTCTTCTATTGATTTTCCGTCAAGAAACCAGCGTTTCGTTACACATAATTTCGTATTACTATAAATTGATTTTATTATGTTTTAACCCTTTCCCACATACAACATATCTGCAGACGACATTGAAAACAACTACTCCAGATATGGAAAATTTCTAGAATTGAAGGTATAATTATTGACAAAAAGTTAAAAACATTTTGTTAAAAAGTTTTCAAAAGTCGTCCGCTAAAGATGCATCAAAATGCTTCTATAGGTGGGAAAGGGTTAAAACCTGTTGTTAACGTTAATGCGTTCGAAGTATTTCCGTAGTTGCTCGTGCTGAATGAACTTAATGTCCCAAAGCTTACTCGAAATATACAATAGAAACGTTTCACCCTTTTTTCCCCAAGATACTTTTGGACTTGAGACATTAATGTAAAACATTTGTCAACTGTGAGTATCAATTTCTGAAGCCTGCTTGGGATTCATCGCTAATTGTATTATGATCGCACCATTTATCTAACCTAGAGTTCAAAATTGAAACAAATACTTTTGAAATTAAATTAATCAAAGATAAAAGCTTGAGGGGTGTTTAAGACTTAATTAGAGAAGCCATGTTTTTAACGGATCATCATCGAAATAATTTCAACAATCTTATTAGAAGTTTCAAGCTGCTCAAGTTAACAAGAAAGTCATAAATCAATCACCTGAATAATAGTACATTAGTAGCAAATATTTAACTGCAAATATCTGGGAAAATTTGACCAGGAGTGCAAATGAAACTGCAAGGTGTGGCGAAGAAATAGCTTGTCAGTAAAGGCCATTTGTAATAAGACATTAAATCTTTGCACAATATGAAATAGGTACACCAAAGGAAGATTCCTGTGATGTTTGGGAGATATCGGTTCAATGGTTTAGGAGATGTCATTTGAAGCTAAACTGTTAGGTTCAGTTACCCCTTTTCTGGTGCCACATAGCATATCGAGGAACATTTTTATTAAATCATCTTAAAATCTAACAAGAACTTTAATAAGAATGGAATTATTAAGTTTTGTCATTTGTCCACTTCATGATGCCTTGTTTTTCAACGAATCAATATGGCTTGAACAGCTTTTTGTAGAGGGTCACTCAAGTAATATTCCTACCTAATTATCTTGGAATCTAACAAGCGAATTCTGGAGGATAAGGATTTTAAAGTTAATGCATTTTTCTCACTTTCTGATGCCGCAGCAACCAAAGATGTACACAGAGTGTAAATTTCTGAACAATTTTTAAAGAGGACCATCAAAGGAACATTCCTGTGAAGTAAAGTTGAAATTGGTCTAGTGGAATGGTAGAAGTTGTCATTTTGTAGCTAAAAAAAAATAAAAAAATTTACCCCTTTTGAAATAACGCCTGGTTGCTATGATTTAGTAACCAATCAATATGGCTTGAACAAATTAAGTAGAGGATCACTGAAGTATGATTTCTATTAAAAAAATAAAATCAGACAAGTACTTTCATAAAAATTAGAATTTTTAAATTTTGTCATTCTGCCCCTTTTCTGATGCGGCCTGGTTGCCATATTGTTCAACCAATCAATATGGCTTGCACGATTTTTGAAGAGGGTCACCCAAGGATAATTTCGACCATATAATATTGGAATCTAACAAGCGGATTCAGAAGAATTTTAAAGTTTAGACATTTCGCCCCCTTTCTGATGTCGCAGCAATCAAAGTTCTCAATTGAATTGAAATATTTGAATGAGGACCACCAAAGGAACATTCCTGTGAAGATTGGTTGAAATGGGTCCTATGGTTTGAAGGAGATTATGTTTAAAGCAAAAATTTAACGACGGACGGCGGACAGAGTGATCAGAACAGATCACCTTGAGCCTTCGGCTCAGGTGATCTAAAAAACCGCGGTCTCTATAGTGTTAACAAGATTCTTCTTCAATTTGGCATAGTGACCTGATATTCGAACCTAGCCTAGATATCATCAAGACAAACATTCTGACAAAGTTTCAACATGCGTAAGTCAAAACTGTGGCTTCCAGAGTGTTAACACAATTTTCCTTCAATTGGCCTCATGCCCTAGTTTTTTACCCATCACAACCCATATTAAAACGTGGCCTAGATATCATGAAGACACATTTTCTGAAAAAGTTTCAATCTGCTCAAGTCAAAAATGCAGTCGCTATAGTAATAACAAGATTTTTCTACAATTTGGCCTATTGCCCTAGTTTTGGACCAGACCTGAACTGACCCATATTCGATCTTAGCATAGATATCATCCAGGCAAATACAGTTTAGACTTGATATTCTTTCTTTTTTTCTGCATAGTGCCTTGAAACGATTTGGATGTACAGTATATTGAATGCAGGTATCTTTCGTGTTGTTTGTTCTGTATTGTTGAAGGGCCTTATATTTATCTCTTTTTGAAACTCTTCATCCAGCCATTTCGGCTTAGATGAGGGCGCAGAAATTATGTTGCGTATTCTCAAATTTGAACCCGCATTTTGAAAAAGCTCTACAACCCTTTCCCACATACAACAAATCTGCAGCAGATGACTTTAAAACATTTTGTTAAAAATATGGAACATTTCTATAAAGGAAAGAACAATTATTGAACAAGAGCTGTCAGAGGACAGCGCGCTCGACTATATGCCGCTTATTCACATAAAGCACTATTTCATTATATTGCACTTAAGTACTATTAACCCTTTCCTTCATACGGCAATTCTGCAGCAGACGACTTTGAACGTATTTTGTCAAAACATAGAAAATCTCCATAATTGAATGGATAACCTATGACAAAAAGTGGAAAACATTGTGGCAAAATTTTCTAAGTAATTCAAGGGCCATTACTCCATATTTAGGATACAATGGAGTTATCTAACCTATTTGTACGATGGTCCTTAACAAATGTATGAAGTATGAAGTGATTTGAATTATGAAACTTTAGCGTTGAGCTAAACGCAAATGTTAAAACTGACTGAGTCCAAAAATAGCAAAACCTTGAAAAAAGGTTTACCAAATGTTTGACATCATGCAAAACCCGTTTGATATGTTGAAGAATTATATTTGATAAATGAATGATCACAATTAGAAAGGAATGTAACCAAAAATTATGAATTTATCTCAAATTCTCAAAATCAAACAAAAATCATGTTATTTATTCCCAAAAAGTCACACTCAGCATCTTCAACATACAATGTGAAGAAAGGTATTATATGTAATTATATTCCAAATATGAAAGCCCTAACACAAGTACTTATTGAGAACAAGATGTGTTTGTGAAACACTGATGCCCCCCAATGGCAACATCTAGGTCAAAGGTCAAGGTCGCCAGGTCAAAAATGTTGGTACTGACAGAAAGGTCATGTCACAAGGAATACACATGTGAAATATGGTAGCCGTACTTGTTATGGTTCAAAAGTAGTGGTCAAGGTTAAAGTTTTTTTCGAGAATGGCAACATCTAGGTCAAAGGTCAAGGTGAAAAATTTTGGTACTGACAGAAAGGTCATGTCACAAGGTTTCCACATGTGAAATATGGTAGCCTTACCTGTTATGGTTCAAAAGTAGTGGGGAAGGTTAAAAAAAAAATTGAGAATGGCAACATCTAGGTCAAAGGTCAAGGTCAAAAATGTTGGTACTGATAGAAAGGTCATGTCACAAGGAATACACATGTGAAATATGGTAGCCGTACCTGTTATGGTTCAAAAGTAATGGCCAAGGTTAAAGTTTATTTCGAGAATGGCAACATCTAGGTCAAAGGTGGTCAAGGTCGCAAGGTCAAAAATGTTGGTACTGACAGAAAGGTCATGTCACAAGGAATACACATGTGAAATATGGTAGCCGTACCTGTTATGGTTCAAAAGTAATGGCCAAGGTTAAAGTTTTTTTTCGAGAATGGCAACATCTAGGTCAAAGGTCAAGGTCGCAAGGTCAAAAATGTTGGTACTGACAGAAAGGTCATGTCACAAGGAATACACATGTGAAATATGGTAGCCGTACCTGTTATGGTTCAAAAGTAATGGCCAAGGTTAAAGTTTTTTTCGAGAATGGCAACATCTAGGTCAAAGGTCAAGGTCGCAAGGTCAAACATTTTGGTACTGACAGAAAGGTCAGGTCACAAGGAATACACATGTGAAATATGGTAGCCGTACCTGTTATGGTTCAAAAGTAGTGGTCAAGGTTAAAGTTTTTTTCGTGCAGACAGGCCAAAAACTACATCTAGGTCAAAGGTCAAGGTCGCAAGGTCAAAAATGTTGGTACTGACAGAAAGGTCATGTCACAAGGAATACACATGTGAAATATGGTAGCCGTACCTGTTATGGTTCAAAAGTAATGGCCAAGGTTAAAGTTTTTTTTCGAGAATGGCAACATCTAGGTCAAAGGTCAAGGTCGCAAGGTCAAACATTTTGGTACCGACAGAAAGGTAATGTCACAAGGAATACACATGTGAAATATGGTAGCCGTACCTGTTATGGTTCAAAAGTAGTGGTCAAGGTTAAAGTTTTTTTCGTGCAGACAGGCCAAAAACTACATCTAGGTCAAAGGTCAAGGTCGCAAGGTCAAACATTTTGGTACTGACAGAAAGGTCATGTCACAAGGAATACACATGTGAAATATGGTAGCCGTACCTGTTATGGTTCAAAAGTAGTGGTCAAGGTTAATTTTTTTTTTGTGCAGACAGACAGACAGACAGACAGACCAACAGACAGACGTGCAGACCAACAGACAGGCCAAAAACTATATGCCCCACTGAATCGGAGATTCCGGGGGGGCATAAAAATTAAAAAATTAAATGAAAATTTCCAACTTGCCCTAAAACTTTAACCACACAAAATCATGTTTTTTACCCCAAAAAGAAGGTCACACTCAGCATCTTCAGCATTCAAATTAAAGAAAGGTATAAAATGTAACTACATTCCAACTATTAAAGCTGAAGCACAAATACTTATTGAGAAAAATTAAAAAATTAAATGAAAATGCCAACTTGCCCTAAAACTTTAACCACCCAAAATCACGTCTTTTACCCCGAAAAGAAGGTCACACTCAGAATCTTCAGCATACAATATGAAGAAAGGTATTAGATGTAATTATATTCCAAATATAAAAGACCTAGCATAAGTACTTATTGAGAAAAAAAAAATAAGAAAAAAATTCCAACTTGCCCTAAAACTTTAACCACCGAAAATCAGGTTTTTTACCCCAAAAAGAAAGTCACACTCAGCATCTTCAGCATTTAATGTGAAGAAAGGTATGAGATGTAACTACATTCCAAGTATTAAAGCTGTAGCACAAATACTTATTCAGAAAAAAAAAAAAAAAAAAAAAATCCAACTTGCCCTAAAACTTTAACCACTGAAAATCATGTTTTTTACCCCAAAAAGAAGGTCACACTCGGAATCTTCAGCATACAATATGAAGACAGGTATTAGATGTAATTATATTCCAAATATAAAAGCCCTAGCATAAGTTATTATTGAGAAAAAAAAATTAAATAAAAAAATTCCAACTTGCCCTAAAACTTTAACCACCGAAAATCAGGTTTTTTACCCCAAAAAGAAGGTCAGTCTCCGTACCTTTAACATTCAATGTGAAGAAAGGTATAAGATGTAACTATATTCCAAATATTAAAGCCCTAGCACAAATACTTATGAATGAAAATCCCAACTTGCCCTAAAACTTTAACCGGACGCCGACGCCGGGGCGAGTAGTAAAGCTCTCATATTCTTCGAATGTCAAGCTAATAAAGTTGAAAACATTGGGGCAAAAGGAGCCATTTCTCCTGTTGTCACAATATTTTCAAAAGTCGTCTGCTGCAGAGGCGTCAGAAAGCGTCTGTATGTGGGAAAGGGATAAAGGATGGAAGTGAATCTGACATAATTCACCACAAGGTGACAGTTCACGTATTCAGGATCCCTGGGTAAACAAATCAGTACTGGTCTATGTGCCTTGCCTAAAGCCACTCAACCATGACCGGCAAGAATGGGGATAGAACCTAGGACGCCCATTCTTAAATCCCAAACGCTTACCACTTGGTCACGACGAATTCAATACAAATGACTCCAATGGGACTTCATAATTATGTGAACCATCAACAAAAAATAACATTTAATATCATAGGTAGCAACTATGCATATATTATCAATAAAACAAACAATGCTTAACATATACATATAGATGGTAGATTAATGTACCATCCAGAAAATTGGCAGTATAATGAAGATACACATTAATATATTACACATTCTTTGAAGAAAACAAAATGTCTTTTTCTCAATCATGAGTCGTCTTCCACATGCTTCACGAGTCGTCCAAAGGAACGATACCATTAACAGCGTTTACAAACATCAGGACCATACTTTTGTATCACTCACCGTAAACTGTATTTGAGCATGTCCGAAAACGATTTGAACTAGAGATTGCTTTTTTGAAAAAGCGCTTGTCTCCCCATGTGTGTGGTCGTAGGGGAGGTAAAGAAATGATGGGGATGAATTTTTTAGTTTTGGACTGGAGATGAAGCAACAGTGACAATCCTCAGTTATTGAGCGGAAACCATTTTTCAGCTGAGGGTTACCATGACCTTGGTCTTTGACCTAGTGACCTCAAAATATATAGGGGTCATTTGCTGCTGGTGACCAACCTGCACACCAAGTATGAAGTTCCTGGGCCCAAGCAATCTTCAGTTATTGAGCGGAAACCATTTTTCAGCCAAAGGTCACCGCGATCTACAGGTTAGGACCAAGCTGCACACCAAGTATGAAGTTCCTGGGTATAAGCGTTCTTGAGTTAAACACATTTTTCAGCTGAAGGTTACCGTGACCTTCGACATTTGACCTCAAAATCAAACAAATTCAATAAGGGTCATTTACTGGTTAGGACCAACCTGCACACCAGGTATGAAGTTCCTCAACATAAGCATTCTTTAGTTATTGAGAGGAAACCATTTTTCAGCTGAAGGTTACCATGACCTTAACCTTTAAGCTAGTGACCTCAAAATCAATAGGGGTCATCTACTGGTGGTGAACAACCTGCACACCAAGTATTAACTTCCATGGCCAAAGCATTCTACAGTTATTAAGCAAAAACAATGTTTCATCTCATTGTCACTATGACCTTTCAGCTCAAGGTCACTGTGACCTTAACTTTGACCTCAAAATTAATAGGGTCTTCTACTGGGCATGGCCAACCTGCATACCAAGTATAGAGTTCCTCGGCCCAAGCGTTCTTCAGTTATTGAGCGGAAACCATTTTTTACCTCACAAGGTCACCATGACCTTGACCTTTGACCTTCTGACATCAAAATCAATAGAAGTCATCTTCTGGTCATGACCAACCTGCATACCAAGTATGAAGATCCTATGCCCAAGCGTTCTTCAGTTATTGAGCGGAAACAAGTGTGACGGATGTGACCTTGACCACTGTGACCTTGACCTTTGACCTAGTGACCTTAACATTAATATGGGTCATTTGCTGGTGGTGACCAACCTGCACATCAAGTATGAAGTTCCTGGGCCCAAGCAAAAACTATTTATCAGCTCATTGTCACTGTGACCTTTCAAGCTCATGGTCACTGTGACCTTGACTTTAGACGTACTGACCTCAAAATCAATAGGGGTCTTCTACTAGGCATGGCCAACCTGCATACCAAGTATGGAGTTCCTCAGCCAAAGCGTTCTTCAGTTATTGAGCGGAAACCATTTTTTACCTCAGAAGGTCACCATGACCTTGACCTTTGACTTTCTGTTATCAAAATCAATAGGGGTCAGCTACTGGTCATGACCAACCTGCATAACAAGTATGAAGTTCCTACGCCCAAGCGTTCTTCAGTTATTGAGCGGAAACAAGTGTGACAGACGGAAGGACAGAAGGACGGATGGACGGAAGGACGGAAGGACGGACGGAACGGGCAAAAACAATATGTCACCCCCATGTAATGGGGGAGACATAATAATTGTGTACATTCATATTTAAAATATCTTAAAACAAGGGCACCGCAAAGCGGATGCATCCCCTCGGTATTCAATTTAAAAATATGGCCAATGACCTAGATATTAATGTTATGTACCAGACAAATAATGTTATTTGTCCTTGCCTTTATTAAATTGTTATTAATGTTATGTACCAGAGAAGAAAGTGAAATTTGTCCTTGACTCCGCCTTTGACCGTTGACATTTACAATCAATGGGCTTCTAGATCTTACCATATACTAAATGTATAGCAAGTTTGGTTAAGATCGGTCGAAGGATGTTCAGTATAGAGTGGTCACAAGGTGGTTGATATGGGAAAATAGTCAGTCCAATTTTGACCTTGACCTTTAACCTATGAAAATAAAGAGGCTTCTAGACCTTGCCATATACTAACTGTATGGCAAGTTTGGTTATAATCTGCCAATAGATGATAAGGTTGTTGATATGGGAAAATAGTCAGTCCAATTTGAAAATAAATAGGCGTCTATACCTTGCCATATACTAACTGTATACTAAGTTTGGTTAAAATTGGTCAAAGGATATTCAGTGTAGAGTGGTCACAAGGTTGTTGATATGGGAAAATAGTCAGTTCAATTTTGAAAATAACTAGGCTTCTATACCTTGCCATATACTAACTGTATACCAAGTTTGTTTAAGATTGGTCGAAGGATGTTAAGTGTAGTGGTCACAAGGTTGTTGATATGGGAAAAAAGTGAAGTCCAATGTTGACCTTGACCTTTAACCTATGACCTTGAAAATAATTAGGCTACAAGACCTTGCCATATACTAACTGTATACCAAGTTTGGTTAACATCGGTCGAAGGATGTTCAGTTTAGAGTGGTCATAAGGTTGCTGATATGGGAAAATAGTCAAAGTTCAATTTTGACCTTGACCTTTAACCTGGAAATAAATAGGCTTCAATACCTTGCCCGAACAGTACCATTACTATATCCCCTTGCAAACTTCGTTAACCGAGGGGATAATAAAGATCAGTCAAAGGATGTTCAGTGTAGAGTGGTCACAAGGTTGTTACGGACGAAAAGTACAATTTTGATATTGACCTTGACCCTATGACCTTTAAAATAAATAGGCTTCTAGACCTTGCAATATACTAACTGTAAATCAAGTTTGGTTAAGATCGGTCAAAGGATGTTCAATGTAGAGTTGTCAGAAGGTTGTTGATATGGGAAAATTGTGAAAGTCCAATTTTGACCTTGACCGTATGACCTTGAAAATAAATAGGCTTCTAGACCTTGCCATATACTAACTGTATACCAAGTTTGGTTAAAGGGTGTTCAGTGTAGAGTGGTCACAAGGTTGTTACGGACTTTAAGTCCAATTTTGACTTTGACCTTGACCCTATGACCTTGAAAACAAGCAAATTCATGAAATTTGCAGGAAATATTGTAGAAATAAAGTCCGCCGAAAGTGACGATCGAACTTGGCCTAGCTGTTAAGGCATTTAACCTTGTTACCAAGTTTGAAAAAAAAAAAAACGGTTCACATTTGTGGCAGTAATTGCACGAAAACAGCAACAAACGACATTTTTTGTTAATTAAGGGGCCTTAACTCCACCGAATAAAGTCCGCCGAAAGTGACGATCGAACTTGGCCTAGCCCTTAAAGCATTTTACGTTGTTACCAAGTTTAAAAAAAAAACGGTTCACATTTGTGGTAGTTATTGCACGGAAACAGCAACAAACGACATTTTTTGTTAATTAAGGGGCCATAACTCCACCGAATAAAGTCCGCCGAAACTGACGATCAAACTTGGCATTTAACCTTGTTACCAAGTTTGAAAAAAAGCGGTTTACATTTGTGGCAGTTATTGTACGGAAACAAAGTGTGACAGACAGACGGACGGATGAACTTATGGGAGAGTACTTGTGGAGTTATTTTGTTTGAGGTTTTTTTGTGGGGTGCACCCCACAAGTATGCAATTCATTCTGTAATTAACCCCCTTTTACGGAATGAATAACATATATACAAATGAGATACCCGTTATAAAAAATAAAAAAAACCTATTTATCTAAGTGTCTTTATAACGGTGGTGGGTGGGCTTAAGGAACACGCACCCCACAAGTACTCTCTCATGCGGACGGACGGACGGACAGACAGACGGACAAACCCAAATTAATAATCCCCGCTTTTTCGAAGAAAAAGATAATAACTAGGCTTCTATACCTTGCCATATACTAACTGTATACCAAGTTTGGTTAAGATCGGTCAAAGGATGTTCAGTGTAGAACACAGTGTGTAACAAGGTTGTTACAGATGGACGGACACACACACAAACAAACAACAAACGGACAGCTATTTGAAAGACAAACAAATGACCATAGGTGCATGCTAGAAATATGGTTCTTGTGTACTGCACATTTGCAGTTCACAAGCTACCTACAAACCTAATTTTTAATCGATACATTGGAAATAAATTGAGCAAATGGTCAAATGCAGTCTAGTGTCTACAAGATTTTTCTTCAATTTGGCCAAGTGACCTTGTTATTAACCGGGCATGACCTATATTCAAATTTAGCCTCGATATCTTCTGTTCAATTATTCTGACAAAGTTTCATCATGCTTAAAATAAACATGCAGCCGCAAGAGTGTTCACCAGATTTTCCTTCAATTTGACCGTGTTACCTAGTTAATATTTTACTTCACATGACCCAGATTCGAACTTGGCGAAAATTTGATGGAGATGTATGTTCTGATAAACTTTCATTAAGATTGGATGCAAATGTTGCTTGTAGTTAGTTGTAAAGTGGTCACAAGGCTGTTGTTGCTAACACACAACAGACAACACTTGGTTGCCAGACAAGGGTCAACATGTAATCACAATAGCTCACCTTGGGCACTTTTTGCTCAGTTGAGCTAATACAGAAAGCCTCAAGGGATATAACTGCAAAAATGAACATGCTAGAGTTATGTTCCTTGTAATGCCCCATATAATAAATTTGAAGTGAATTTGCCATACAGATACAAAGTTAATGTCCAAAGAGGGGCATGAGTTAATCCAACCACTGTCAGTTACAATAACTTATTCTGCCATCAGGTGAGCAAATACTGAAGTGCTAACAAAATTTCCATTCAATTTGGCCTAGTGATTTAGTTATTGACTCGTCAAGACAATCATTTTGACAAATTTAACTTGGCCTAGATATAATCAAGACAATAATTCTGACAACATTTCAACATGCTCAAGTTAAAACAACGGCTTTAAAAGTGTTAATAAGATTTTCCTTCAACTTGGCGTAATGACCTAGTTTTTGACAGGACAATACCCATTTCAAATTTATAATCAAAACACCAATTCAGACAAAGTTTCAACATGCTCAGCTAAAAATACAGATTCGAGGGTGTTAACAATATTGTCCTTCAATTTGGCTTCACAACCTACTTTCTGCCTCAATAAGATCCATATTTAAACTTGGCTTAGATATCATCAAGACAGAAATGTTGATGAAAATCCAACCTGTACCTAGATTGTTAATAAGATTTTACTAAAACTTGGCCTAGTGACCTATTTCTTGACCAGATATTTTTTTTAACTTAGCTTGATATCATCAAGTCAATTATTCTGACAAGCTCAAGTTAAAAATGAGGCTTCCATAGATTTTCCCTTCAATTTGGCCTAGTGACCTAGCTTTTGACCTCACATGACCAAGTTTGGAACTTGGCCAAGATATAGACGGAGATGTATGTTATGATACATTTCATGAAGATTGAACGCAAAATGTGGCCTGTAGAGTGTTAACAAGGCAATATTTGAGGATGGATGATCGCAAAAGCTCACCTTCAGCACTTTGTGCTCCTGTGAGCTGAAAAGGGGGATAACTTAAAAAATAAGCATGTTTCTTTTTTCAATTCTCCTCACCAATAAGGAAATTGTAACCTCTATATTTCAATGTTACATATTGCACTGTAATGCAAACAGACAAAATACTAGAACTATCACTAAAGGTGATTAATACCCCCGCCCCAACCCCTGACACATATTATATCTCACAGTATTATCTTTGACTCAGACAATTTGAATATCAGTATCAAAAAGAAATACTAAGATGATATCAAAAAGCAATATACAAATCTAATTTTAAAGACATGTTGTCAGGAACATTTTCTAATGCATAAAATACAATCCGCATAAAGTACTATTTCCTCATGAAATAAGTTTTGA
Source organism: Serripes groenlandicus (assembly GCA_031761405.1). Taxonomy (NCBI): domain Eukaryota; kingdom Metazoa; phylum Mollusca; class Bivalvia; order Cardiida; family Cardiidae; genus Serripes; species Serripes groenlandicus. The sequence goes on from JASEVX010000005.1 coordinate 74,372,761, forward strand.
TTTAGTTTTCTAGTTTCAGAAAACAAACAAACAAGAAGAAAATGAACCACATTTTTTATTCAAAGAGTAACAAGGTTTTTACTGTAAACTACTGAATATTCGCGAGGACCTATTTTCGATATTTATCATGATTTTGATATTTTGATATTTTAATTTTGAGAATAAGTAGCAGAAGTTTAAATTTCACTTCTGATCGATATATTTTCGCAAGGTATTAATTTCGCAGATTAGATTTTAACAAAAAATAATCCTATTTCAAGGTCAGAGGTGAAGGTCACAGGGACATGAAATTTTCGTCTTGCACATCTACTACTCCTGATTAACATTTATGCCAAGTATCAAGTCAATCAGGTAGAAACTGAAGGAGGAGTACAACAGATTAGATTTTAACAAAACAAATTCCTATTTCAAGGTCAGAGGTCAAGGTGAAGGTCACAGGGACATGAAATATGCGTCTTGCACATCTACTACTCCTGATTAACATTTATGCCAAGTATCAAGTAAATCAGGTTGAAACTGAAGGAGGAGTACAACAGATTAGATTTTAACAAAAACATATACTATTTCAAGGTCAGAGGTCAAGGTCACAGGGACATGAGATTTGCCTCTTGCACATCTACTACTCCTGATTAACATTTATGCCAAGTATCAAGTAAATCAGGTTGAAACTGAAGGAGGAGTACAACAGATTAGATTTTAACAAAAAAAAAACGTATTTCAAGGTCAGAGGTCAAGGTCACAGGGACATGAAATTTGCGTCTTGCACATCTACTACTCCTGATTAACATTTATGCCAAGTATCAAGTCAATCAGGTAGAAACTGAAGGAGGAGTACAACGGAATAGATTTTGCGGACAGACGGACCGACAGGCTGATCCCAGTATACCCCCTTCAAACTACGTTTGCGGGGGTATAATAAAATTGCATTCCAAGTACAGAAACCTGGACTAGGTCTAATGGTTGCAATTTTGAATTGAACCTGCCAAATAGAGACAGAGATATAACCAATTAAGCCTTTCCCACAAACAGGGATATGTAACAGGCGACTTTAAAGAAATCAATGCAAAACTATAGTAACTATCAAAAAAGTTGAAATTCATCATTATGAACAATTTCAAAAGTCAGCTGCTCCAAAGGCAGAATGTGTCTGTATGTGGGAAAGGGTTAATTCAAAGCATGACAGACAGACTATGGAGAAGTGATCCCTTATGGTCTACTTGCCTTACAGTCAGGCAATATCAAACACTAACTAATCGGAAGGGCACAGACACCGGTCAGTGAGTGATCACAATAGCTCGCTGAGAGCTCTAAGTTTTCTTAACGAGCTTATCAAAATTATATGAGAATTATTCCTCAACTAATTTTCAAAACGTCCATTGGTATCAAGTCCTCCTTAATAACACCATGAAAAAGTTCATCTTGGCAGAGTCCACTGTATTCCTTAGAGTAAACCACGCCCAAACTACGAATCTCCAGTAAACAGTCAACGTACTTTGTAAACTTCTTCGTTCCAGCTGCTTCACCATATCTGTTCTTTAAGAGTTTTATCAGTAGGTATGTAACATATTCCTGACTGCTTTGTACCATCTTAATGTTTTCGACAGTTTTAATTTCATAATTATCCGAACTCAGTGTCACAATGCTTGCCAAAAGCACCATTTCTTGTTTCGAGATATCAAGTTTTTGCAATCGGCTATTAAGGTCACCCATAGCAACAATAAATGATCGGGGAAAGAATTTATCAGCCGTTTCATCTATGTGATAAGGTTTTCCATTTATTTCTATAAACACTTGCAGTTCTGGGTTGTACCCTTGATGCATTAACAAGGTGAAAAAATCAAAATATGTTGATTTTAAGAGAACTTCTTGATCTGCATAGGATAATTCCAAAAAACCCGGAATATTCTTTGAAAATTTGCAGTAATGTCCCACGATTCTCTCCCAGTGCTTGGCGCAATCTCTGAAATATCCAACTTGATCATCCAAATCTATTCCAAAATTTCTAAGCAGTCTCTGATACTCCTCCTTTGATATGTTGTTCATTCTACCAAATGTTTTAATTTTATGCATGTACTTATCATAGTGGTCTTGTATACACTTTTGTCTCGCTTCATTTGAATCTAATCTGTCACCCCAGGGTTTAATCTCATCTAACGATATAATCAATTTTTCTATAAAATCAACCTCCTCTCCTGTCAAGCAATCCGATACAAAAACTGGTTCATTCAATAGTGTTACACTGGGTATAGAGGATTGTAGAGATTGAGAATTAGCATCGTTTTCATGATTACTTTCATCCTTTCCTTCCAACTGTCTTACTTTATTAATAGTTTCAGTTCTTCTCGAGTAACTGTATCTTCCCATTTTTGACTTTCCTTTAGCCATTCCAAGTTCGAGGCATTTTGTTAATCTACATTCAGAACAGTTTCCTTTGTTACTGCTGGATATAATACATCTGTTACCCTTAGTACATTTATATCTCTGATTTCTCAATAAATACCTTCGGAAGAAGTTTTTGCACGCCTCACATGTATTGCAGCCATAGTGCTGCCCTGATGCTTTGCCATGACATATATCACACGGAGGAAACTTTAACATTCGAGGCTGAGGTTTGTGAGTTGTGCTTTCATCGTCAGCTTGTCTACCATTTTCAGGGGAATTACAAAGTGAATCTAGATTTATACTGGAATTATAACAAACATCATTTCCTAAAACTTTTTGAATTCTTAAATCAATTGCAACACTTTCAGTTTGATTCTCAAATGTACTACTGGTTAACAGATTTGAAGTGATGAACATTGCTTGATGAGATGTGTCATTATCTGACAATTCAGTTAACCTTTCAATTTTTTTATCACAGTGGATATTTACAGAATCAGACGTAGTATAATTGCCACAATGGGATAATGCATTCCCTGATTGGTTACTATGCTTTAATGTCATATTCTTGCTTCCTGTTACACCTGTTGTCAGGTCAGCATGGTGCTGGTCAACAGAAAAACAAAAATCATCCCGTTTCTTCTCTGGAAAATTTGAAGTTGATTGTAATACTTTAGCATCTGACTGTGTGTCTACACCCATTTTGAAAAGTAACTTGGAAAGTCAAGGTCAAATATTGACCTAGAAGTCATTGGCCTGCATTTTGGAGAATTTTTCTTGCCACAAATAGATATTAAACCGTATTATCTTCATCTCAGGTTCATTCACGCCATTGCATATGTTCTGAAAAGAGACCAGACTTCAATACACAATTATATTATTCAAACTTTCCCCCCATACAACAAAACTGAAGCAGATCATGTGTTGAAACCAACTATGCAACATTAATCAAAGAAAATATAAATATTGATGAGAGTTGAAAATATTGTGGCTAACGAAGATCGTTAATGTGGAGCAATTGCTTCTTGTGCTACAATGTTTTTAAAAGTTGTCATCTCCAAATGCATCAAAATATGTCTGTATATAGGAAAAGGTTAACCAATTCCCTACAACACTTTTGCAGAAGATGACTTCTGAAAACATTTATGCGAAAATATGGGGGAAAATGTAAAAGACAATCATTGAAAAGTTGAGTTGAAAACATTATAGGAAAGCCTTTTTTTTTCGTAAGGACCAATTTGTCTTGACATCAGATAAGCAGTTTCAAAGCAGAGAATTTTAAATTTTATCATTTAATCCTTAATGTTTACCCTTTCCTACATACAACAAATATGCAGCAGATGATTTGAAACAACTGTTGGCAAAAATATAGTAATTCTCAATAAATGAAGGTATTTATAACTAGAGATTGCTTTTTTGAAAAAGCGCTTGTCTCCCCATTTGTGTGGTCGTAGGGTAGGAAAAGAAATGATGGAGATGAATTTTTTAGTTTTGAACTGGAGATGAAGCAACAGTGACAATCCTCAGTTATTGAGCGGAAACCATTTTTCAGCTGAGGGTTACCATGACCTTGGTCTTTGACCTAGTGACCTCAAAATCAATAGGGGTCATTTGCTGCTAGTGACCAACCTGCACACCAAGTATGAAGTTCCTGGGCCCAAGCAATCTTCAGTTATTGAGCGGAAACCATTTTTCAGCCAAAGGTCACCGCGACCTTGACCTTTGACCTACTGACATCAAAATCAATAGGGGTCCTACAGGTTAGGACCAAGCTGCACACCAAGTATGAAGTTCCTGGGTATAAGCGTTCTTGAGTTATTGAGTAAAACACATTTTTCAGCTGAAGGTTACCGTGACCTTCGACATTTGACCTTGTGACCTCAAAATCAAACAAATTCAATAAAGGTCATTTACTGGTTAGGACCAACCTGCACACCAGGTATGAAGTTCCTCAACATAAGCATTCTTTAGTTATTGAGAGGAAACCATTTTTCAGCTGAAGGTTACCATGACCTTGACCTTTAAGCTAGTGACCTCAAAATCAATAGGGGTCATCTACTGGTGGTGACCAACCTGCACACCAAGTATTAACTTCCATGGCCAAAGCATTCTACAGTTATTAAGCAAAAACAATGTTTCAGCTCATTGTCACATTGACGTTTCAGATCAAGGTCACTGTGACCTTGACTTTGACCTCAAAATTAATAGGGTCTTCTACTGGGCATGGCCAACCTGCATACCAAGTATGGAATTCCTCGGCCCAAGCGTTCTTCAGTTATTGAGCGGAAACCATTTTTTACCTCACAAGGTCACCATGACCTTGACCTTTGACCTTCTGACATAAAAATCAATAGAAGTCATCTACTGGTCATGACCAACCTGCATACCAAGTATGAAGATCCTATGCCAAAGCGTTCTTCAGTTATTGAGCGGAAACAAGTGTGACGGATGTGACCTTGACCACTATGACCTTGACCTTTGACCTAGTGACCTTAAAATTAATAGGGGTCATTTGCTGGTGGTGACCAACCTGCACATCAAGTATGAAGTTCCTGGGCCCAAGCAAAAACTATTTATCAGCTCATTGTCACTGTGACCTTTCAAGCTCATGGTCACTGTGACCTTGACTTTAGACGTACTGACCTCAAAATCAATAGGGGTCTTCTACTAGGCATGGCCAACCTGCATACCAAGTATGGAGTTCCTCAGCCAAAGCGTTCTTCAGTTATTGAGCGGAAACCATTTTTTACCTCACAAGGTCACCATGACCTTGACCTTTGACCTTCTGTTATCAAAATCAATAGGGGTCAGCTACTGGTCATGACCAACCTGCATACCAAGTATGAAGTTCCTACGCCCAAACGTTCTTCAGTTATTGAGCGGAAACAAGTGTGACAGACGGAAGGACGGAAGGACGGACGGAAGGACGTACGGAACGGGCAAAAACAATATGTCACCCCCATGTAATGGGGGAGACATAATTATTGAATAGAGTTGAAAATATTGTAACAAAAGGGGAAATTGCTCATCATGAAAGCGTTTGTATGTGGGATAGGGTTAAGCCCCATGGGGGCCCTGATTACGGTTTGAGGGTTTCTACCATGCATTTTCTATCAATGCATGGTAGAATTAGTCCAAAATTGGTCCTTCTATTTTCTTACATTTATAAGAATTAAGTAATTGTTAGTCATTACATAAATTTTAAAATTTTATCAAACTTATTATATTTTAAAACCCTTTCGCATATATACAACAAATCTGCAGCAGACGATTTGAAAACGTCAAGGCAAAAATATGGAAAATCTCAAAAATTTAAATTATATAATCAGAGCTCTAGATAACCCTTTCCCTCATAAAGACGCTTTGTGACGCCTCTGCAGCAGACAGCTTTTTGAAATCATAGTGACAAAAGAAGAAATTGCTCAAAATGTGCAATTTCTCCTTTTGTCACATTGTTTGCCACTTTTAGTCATAGGTTATCCATTCAATTATAGAGATTTTCTAATTTTTGACAAAATATATTCAAACCCTTATTTGATACTCAAATCCAATGTTGTGTGTACTCAAAAGAATTGTTTAGATGAGATGACTATTTTAAGTACCCACAACATAGGGTTTGGTCAGACTCTGGTTTGATTGAGTCATAAGAGAAATATAGGTGGGAAATCACCAGTTTATTCCTCCTTTATATAGCCCTCTGACAGGGCCTGCGAAGAAAAGTATTTTCGCCACTACATGTGAGCCAAATAATTCCCCATTGAAAGCCAAATATTTCGCAACATGCTACAAATTGTTTTTTTCGTTTACCTATTATTATACAGCTTTTTAATCAAAAATCTAATTTATAGAGATATATATGTTTTGATGAGGGTTAAAAAATAAGGTAAAAGGCAACATGTCAAGAGTTCAGTCACAATTTCTTCAATTTAGATACAACTTACCCAAAATTTCTCCTTTTCTCATAATGTTTGCTGTTATACTTATTCATTCAGAATAAACAGAAGTAGCAGGGTAGTTTTTGGTCTTTGTTGTTATCAAAAATTATCAATAAGGAATGCATATTTCAGTTTTTGCTAAATATTTTGATTACTAAATTAAACACAGTGAAATAATTCCAACACCTCACCTGGGATCAAGTCCATGGAGATACTGAACAATATATAATTATGCCTCCACTTTCAATAGTCTCACTTCTATTCAATATCTCTTAGTTGAACTGAATGTTTTAGTTAGTCCTAGATTCTGACATTATTTTACACCATATTAACCCTTTACTTAAAATCGTGATATGTTATCCTACCTGGGACTATTTAAATAACATGTAGTAGTAGTCCCAGATCTTATTGAAATGGAAAATATCAATCCTTCAAAATTTAGAACACTTTAGTTGTAAATTTAAAATGACAAAACATTGTGAGAAATGATTTTCAAAAGCAATTTAAACAATTTCACCATTTTCATGGTTTACTGAATAAATGTACATCTAACAGTAAAGATGAATTAATGTCCGAATTTATTATAGAGGTTAGAAAATGTAATGTCCTAATTAAATTTGACCCCGACCAACATATCAATGCATTTTGATGCCTCTGCAACAGATATAATTTAAAAACAGTGTGGCAATTGCCACACTGTTTTCAACTCTGTTAAATATATATTTTTTTAATTTTTAAGAGAAATTCCATCTATTTGACTACATGTTTTTAAAGTCTGTCACAGAGCTCTAGATAAGGGACATTTTTCATGTTAAATTATTTTCTAACATTTAAACCCTATGTTGCGGGAACTCAAAAGAATCGTCTAAGTGGATTTGGTTGAGTAATAAAAGAAATATTGTAGGGAAAAGACCTGTTTACCCCCTCTTATCTAGTACTCTGTGTCACCTGCTGCATTTTTGTTGCGTATTGGAAAAGGTTCAGAAATGAGACCGTCCATAGGAAAAGTTTGGTATTTCTAAATATTTTAGGTTTAGATTAGCTGACATTTATAAGCTACTAACATGCAGAGGACTAGATAAGGAGGAGTGAACTGGTCTATCCCCATCCATATCTCTCTTTATGACTCCACTAAACTCTATGTTGTGGGTACTCAAAAGAATCGTCTCACTGAGAACATTCTTTTGAGTACCTACAACTTGGGGTTTGAGGGTCAAATAAGGATTTGGGGATGTGAAATACTCTTCTTATCTAGAGCTGTGTCAACCCTTTCCCTCATATAGACGCTTTCCGACGCCTCTGCAGCAGACAACTTTTTGAAAACATAGTGACAAAAGAAGAAATTGCTCAAAACGAGCAATTTCTCCTTTTGCCACCATGTTTTCCACTTTTAGTCATTATAACTCACCTGTTATCCATTCAATTAAAGAGATTTTCCATTTTTTATGACAAAATATGTTCAAAATCATCTGCTGCAGAATTGTTGTATGAAGGAAAGGGTTAAACATGCTTACATAAATAAAATGTGAACAGTACAGGTCTTTATCTGATAGTGCAGATGTACAGGCTGATCTGGATCAACACTGTTCACACAAGTCAACTGATACCCTTTTCCTTGGAAGGGCTCAAATGAAATAGGGATTAACCCTCTCCCAAGTATAGACATCTATAGACACTTTACACATCTTTTTAAAACTATGTGGGAAAAGCAGCAAATTAAGAAATCTCAACTCAATTCAATAATTATACTTTCATTTATAAACTGTATGGAGATTTTCCTCCTGTTTGTCTAAATGGTTTCAAAGCAGTCTGCTGTAGAATGTTCATGTGTTGCAAAGATAGGGTTAAACATTTAAAATAGAATGTATATAATATATTTCTTTCCATATTGTTCATCATCTAACCCTTCGCTAACAATGATCAATCATGTTACTATAAAATGATGCTAAGAGTCATTATTAACCCTTTCCCTCATACGACAAATCTGCAGCAGACAACTTTGAACATATTTTGTCAAAAAATGGAAAATCTCTGGATAACCTATGACTAAACGTGGAAAACATTGTGGCAAAAGGAGAAATTGCTCGTTTTGAGCAATTTCTTCTTTTGTCACTATGTTTTCAAAAAGCTGTCTGCTGCAGAGGCGTCACAAAGCGTCTATATGAGGGAAATTCCGGCAAAACAAAATTGAAATCTCTACAAATGAAAATAAGACTTCTTGAATAAATTTAACAAGAGCGCCAAAATGTCACAAAATACGCCCGTCCTGTTTTTTTGAGACCATGACATTGTATAGTAGTAATAAGTTGTACGTCAACTTAAAGAGCGGACACTGTTAGTACAGTTTTGGCCATTTCGAGGGACAAAATTATGTAATAACTAAGATAACGTTGTAAGTTATCAAACCTGACCAAGATATTCTGCCCATAAACATATTGTCTTAATTTGGTGATGATCGGATAAAGGCTTTTCAAGTTATTTAGCTGACAAGACCAATTTTAGGTAATTTCTATAATTAAAGGGCAATAACTCTCTATCGACTGGAGCAATATGGCTAATTATCGAACTTGTCCAAGATATTACGCCAATACACATTCTGACCAAAATTGGTGATGATTGGACAAAAGCTCCTAAAGTTATGAGCTGACAAGACCAATTTTAGGTAATTTCTATAATCAAGAGGGCTAACTCTCGATTGACTAAAGCGATATGGCTAGTTATCAAAATTATCCGACATATTATGCCAATACACATTCTGACCAAGTTTGGTAATGATTGGATAAAGGCTTTTAAAGTTATTCAGCTGACAAGACCAATTTCAGGTAATTTCTATATTTAAAGGGCGATAACTCTCAATTGACTAAAGCGGTATGGTTAGTTATCGAACTTGTCCGAGTTATTATGCCAATACACATTCTGACCGAATTTGGTGATGATTGGACAAAGGCTTCTAATTTTATTGAGCTGACAAGACCAATTTTAGGTTATTTCTATAATTAAAGGGCAGTAACTCTCGATTGACTAAAGCGATATGGCTAGTTGTCGAACTTGTCCGAGATATTATGCAAATACACATTTTGACCAAATTTTGTAATGATAGGACAAAGGCTTCTAAAGTTATTGAGCTGACAAGACCAATTTTAGGTAATTTCTATAATTAAAGGGTGATAACTCTTGATTGACTAGAGCAATATGGCTAGTTATCGAACTTGTCCGAGATATTATTCAGATACACATTCTGACTAAATTTAGTGATGATTGGACAAAGGCTTCTTAAGTTATTGAGCTGACAATCACACCAGTACTCCATACAACGAACTTCCATAGCAACTGGCTGCTTTTCCACATAGACTAAGCCCATTGGTGGAAGACGAATGACACATGTCGCATTGACTTTTGTCAATCATCGGAAAGAAAGTTGGCCGAGCCGGGATTAGAACTCACAACCCCTGGATTGACAGCCCGCGTCACTACTGACTGACCTACCGGGGCTCGGCCCATTCCCCATTAGCGTCAGGGTTTTGGAACATAGACTACTTGTACTGCTTTGTTAACCATAGGAGTATGAATTAGCAGAATAACTGTTGCCGTGAAAACTGAAATAATGTTGAAAATGGGATAAAACCACAATTAAAAAAACTAAATCAAAACTTACAAGTATCCTATAACTAACTATCATTATATGCTTGCCACCTGGCAAAATGGATCAAAGTTTTATAATTGAAGTCTGAAATGTGTTGATAATAATTTACATTGAAATAATGAACACAATAGAAGAAGGGCTTAAAAGGGATAAATAGATGTCCTTTAGGTTACAGCTGAGCCCGAAATCATCTTACATGTATCTTACAGGTAAACATATTTGGTAATCTCACACCTTTATATGTCTAAGACCGATTTAGTCTACAATGAGGACATAGGACGTACCGAGTCGAATACAATTGTCTGATATTCGTTATCAAATAAACTTTAAATGAAATATCAGTTTTCTTTGTCAGAATTGAATAATTTAAAGTTACCTACCCGATACTTTTGTGTTATTAGGTCTTTGGTATCAGAGATGAAATCACATAACAACAACATCAACGAACGTTAACTGGGAAATACGCACTTACCTTTCTTCATGGAAAAATATGACCAACGAAATTAGTCGTAACAAATCGTCCCAACCAATAGAAATACAAGTACGGTAACAAAATTGATAATGGTCTTGCAGAATTGAAGATAGTTCGATATTTCTTTGGTCCAAAATTTCTGTTTATAATGAAAATATTCCCAACCATAAACATTTTAAATCAGTAGTGATCCTTTCCTCCTCACTTAGAACAAATGTCCATGGCTTCTTGACTTCATACTCTATACATAATTACATCTAGGCAAATAAATAAACAAGAGGGCCATGATGGCCCTGGATCGCTCACCTTAATTATACAATGTACTGCAATGCAAAACACATCAAGACAATTATTCTGAATGCATCCTCCACAGTGTTAACAATATTTTCCTTCATTTTGCCTAGTGATCTATATTTTTTTACCTGATATGACCCATATTCCTACATGGACTAGATATCATTAAGACAACATACTGACAAAGTTTCAACTTGCTCGAAGTAAAAATGCGGCCTCCGGAGTTTGAACAATATTTTCCTTTATTGACCTAGTTTCTGATCCAATATGACCCATATTCGAACTTGACCTAGATATAATTCAGACAAACATTCTGACCAAATTTCAAGCTGCTGAAGCAAAAAATGTGGCATCCAAAGTGTTCACAAGATTTTCCTTCAATTTGATCTAGTGACCTAGTTTTTGACCCGGCATGACCCATATTCGAACTTTGCCTAAATATCATTCAGCTCAACATTCTGAACAAATTTCAAGCCGCTGAAGCAAAACATGCGGCTTTTACAGAGTTAACAAGATTTTCCCTTAATTTGGCCTTGTGACCTAGTTTCTAATCCAATATGGCCCATATTTAAACTTGACCTAGATATCTTTAAGACAAACATTCTGACAAAATTTCAAGCTGCTGAAGCAAAAAATGAGGCATCCAAAGTGTTAACAAGATTTTCCTTCAATTTGGCCTAGTGATCTAGTTTTTGACCCGGCATGACCCATATTCGAACTTGGCCTAGATATCATTCAGCTCAACATTCTGAACAAATTTCAAGTTGCTGAAGCAAAATATGCAGCTTCTACAGAGTTAACAAGATTTTCTCTCAATTTGGCCTAGTGACCTAGTTTCTGACCCAATATGACCCATATTTAAACTTGACCTAGATATCTTTAAGACAAACATTCTGACCAAATTTCAAGTTGCTAAAGCAAAAAATGCGGCATCCAAAGTGTTAACAAGATTTTCCTTCAATTTGATCTAGTGACCTAGTTTTTGACCCGGCATAACCCATATTCGAACTGGACCTAGATATTTTTAAGACAAACATTCTGACAAAATTTCAAACTGCTTAAGCAAAAATTGCGGCCTCTGGAGTGTTAACAAGATTTTCCTTCAATTTGGCCTAGTGACCTACTTCTTGACCCGACGTGACCCATGTTCGAACTTGACCTACATATCATTAAGACAAACATTCTGATAAAGTTTAAACATGCTCAAGTTGAAAATGTGGCCTCTAGAGTGTTAACAAGATTTCGCTTCAATTTGACCTAGTGACCTCGTTTTTGACCTCATATGGCCCAGTTTCGAACTTGTCCAAGATTTTCTGGAGATGAACGTTCTGATAAACTGTCATGAAGATTATATGCAAAATGTAGCCTGTAGAGTGTTAACAAGCTCAAATGTTGACGACGCACGACGCACGACGGACGGACGCCGGACAAAATGTGATCCCAATAGCTCACCTTGCACTTCGTGCATAGGTGAGCTAAAAAAAAAAAAAAAAAATAATAAATCTCTGTAAATGACCGCCATTAACAATTTGTTTAAATATATGTCTCTGAAATTATATATATATCTATCTATCTAACTTGTTATCATTCATAGAGTTGAAAGCAATGTTGCAGACGTCTGCTGTAGATGTGTCTGAATGTGGGAATGAGTATATATAAAAGACAAGAGAAAGTTGATGCAAGGCATCAATGTCGCCGGAAAAGACTGCATTGATTTATTTATGTATTCTTGACTTTCCTTAGTCTATTCAAACACTAGGAAAGTTTGGCTATAAAGTTTATATTCATATCTATACATTAGGGTATCTAAAACAAATTAACGAAATGTGTACACATTTATCTGGCTTTAATTTAATTTTGCTGTTGTTACTTATTTAAATAAAAGTATTCATTCATATAATTTCAATGTTTGTCAATCTTATTCGAATCACAAGGTAAATATCCTGGTATTGCTTTAAAGGGAGGTAATTTGAAGAAAACAAAAGTCTTCAAAAGGAGAAATATATCAGCATTACCGTCTACAGTTTAAATTGTTCTATTGTTTGTGGATTTAAAAATGTTCTTTTTTTCTTATTTCTACATGTACAACGAAATATTGCGGCTTCTCTTTGACGCTTTGCGTCAAACATTCGTCTTGTACTTGTCTAAAATAAAATAATATCACTCGCTTTTTCATATCGAAATGCGCATGCGCGAAAATCGATATTAAAGGTCACGAAACTACACAACAGAATAGGGTCTATATTTAGCTTAGAAACAGTTCCTACTTTAGATATTCATGGATTAACATTATTAAATGAATTCTACACAAATCAAGACATCTCTTTGAACATGAAAACAACATTTAGTAAGTTAAAATTGCTATTAAAAGGAGAATCCGAAATTGACCTCAATGATGACACATAAGAGTCTGCATTAGGGGGTGTTGGTTCACGTCTTGAAGGGACCACTTTTGTCTTCGTAAATAAGACAAAAAACTTAAATGCGAGTGAAATAAAAAAAAACTGCAAACATTAAAAAATCGGAATATTTATTTCATTTTAGATGTGTCATTTATTAGTGTTCGTAAACAACCACAATTGTAATATGTTCAAATCATCTAGATTTGTTTCTTTCTAATAATAAGCCGCCCTCCCATGTGATTTCCGAAAAGCTATTAAAAATAGAAGTCGCGGGCTTCTGCCCGGCGACTAACAAGAGAAAGTTGATGCAACGCATCAATGTCGCCGTATATCCATAGTGCAGTTATGCATAACACTAACATTATAGTAGTTGAATAAACAGTTATCAACTGAGGGGCATATTGGAACATCAGGGGTGGGGTCAAGTGAAAATGTATCATAACTTGCATTGTTTTGTCAACGAAGTGAATGATAATTGAAGCCTTTCATTGTTTATGATCAATCTCCATTCCAAAGTAGGTTGACCATACACACAACTAATTATTGATCATAAACAGTAATGGAAATGAGTAATCTTGCCAATCATTAGTCTTAGTATGTATACAGTGCTTTCATTAAGGAATAATTATAAGATTTGAGAATTCCACATACACTTTTCAAGATGTTTGTCAGAATATTTGAATTTTATTATTTTTCAATAAAACCACAAAACAGACAATTTAGGATTTGCATGCAATAGCACGTCATTTTACCTTTCCTCTTTTAAAGTCAACAGTGGACACCTTTGCAGCAATCTACTTTTAAAACAATGAGATAAGGGTTAAATCGCTGAAGACATGAGTTTTCTCTTTTTTTCAAAATGATATTAGCTTAGCATCCTAATTATATCATACTTTAACAAATGTTGAAATGTAGTCCAATATTAAAAATTAGACCACCTTCGAAATATAATAATAACTAAACAGTTAAATCTCCTTGAAATTGTTGTATAATTTAAACTTAATTTCGAACATAAACTTAGCCCTACAACATGTTAATTTATTTCAATTCTTTCCTTCCTTTTTTATAATGAAAACAACAAACTACTCATGTTTTAAAATTATATAATGATGAGCGCCCTTGTGTCAATGATGCATAACAATATGCAAATCGGAAGCAATATGCCTTTAGGGAATTAAATGACACATTTAAAATTGTCAAGGACGAAATAATTTTGTACGAAAGATCCGATTCTTTCTTATTCGCAGAGGTGTCGTTCTTGAAATTCTCTTTATAGGCAGAGAGTGTTCGTTCAAAGTCATTTTTCCATTAAAACCAGTTTTATCTCGGTTTGTTCTTTTCTTCATTTGTTTCGAACCAAATAAACATCTTAAATCACCTATAATTTACTATTTGTAAGTGAGTGTAAAGAGCGGCTCTCTGCAAAGGAGATTGATCTACGCAGTTGGTATTCGCGAGTCACGCAGGTGCGCGTAAGTAAACAAATTAGACTGCGACGTAAAGGTTTGTAGTTATCGACTTTTGATTACATGTAGTAGTGTAAACTAATGTATACCAGTCTAGCTTATAGGGACTGTTTTGTCTTCGTAAATAAAACAAAAAAACATAAATGCGAGTCAAAATAAAGAAACTGAAAATACCTAAAACATCGGAATATTTATTTCATTTTAGATGTGTCATTACTTAGTGTTTTTAAACAAACACAATTGTAATATGTTCAAGACATCTAAATGTGTTTCTTTCTAATAATAATCCCCCCTCCCATGTGATTTCAGAAAACCTATTAAAAATAGAAGTCGCGGGCTTCTGCCCGGCGACTAATAAAAATTTAAGAACTTTTCTAAAATTAAAATAAAAATATGACAATCAATATCGATTGACACAGTTTTCAATAATTTCGTCAAGCCCCGGTAGCGACACGGGCTGTCAATCCAGGGCTTGCAAGTTTGAATCCCAGCTCGGCCAACATTCTTTCCGACGTTTGACAAAAGTCACTGTGACCTAGCTGCGTCATTCGTCTTTCAACAATGGGCTGTTTAACAGTCTATGTGGAAAAGTAGCCAGTTGCTTGGAAAGTATGTTGTGTGGTGTATTGTGGGCAAACCAGGAAATGCATGAGTAGGGGAACTCGTGATATGATTGAAAAATGGTTGAAAACGGCGTTAAACCCCAATCAATCAATTCAATAATTGTTCAGTCTTATCACCACGGCCAGTTCACCTACCCATATATTTCCGGTCTTCTTCACACCAGTTCTTCACCCAACATTCTTTCCAATAAACTGGCTGTTTTCCACATAGATGGGACAATACGTTTGATGATTGGTTTGCAATCGAAGTCTAGCAATTTAACCATTTATGATTAAAAAGAATATAATATCTTTATGCAAAGTTAGACAGCTGCAGTCCAATCTTAATTGTTTTAACAAATTTGCAGCATATGACTTTGAAAACATATACTAAGGCAAAAAATAATATGGAAATTAGTCCTATATTGCTCACCTAGTTTATAGAGCTTCAATAAAACCTTAACTAGACGACCACGCCGCCGCTTAAGCCGCCAGGGTCATGACAATAGCTCTCGTTTTTTTCTTCAAAAGTCGAGCTAAAAAACGAGCCTCTATGGAACGCCGTAAATGCCTAATATGACATGCAGTCTTAGTAGCATTGTACATAACGATTTCATCATTACATGTGGCGGTTTTATCATTACATCTTACAGAATTGTCATTCCATGTGGCGGGGGGTCAACATTATGCGTGTTAGTTTTACCCTGACGTGCGACTTTCATTCATACAGCATGTGACTACCTTTCTAATACATGTGACGTATTATCATTACACGTGACAGAAAAGTTATTTTGTTGGTTGCAGTCAACATTATTATTCATACATGTGACGTATTATCATTACACGTGACAGAAAAGTTATTTTGTTGGTTGCAGTCAACATTATTATTCATACATGTGACGGTTTTATCATATAGAATCATCATTCCATGTGGTTGAGTTATTTGTGGGAGTTCCAATACAAAATAAGGCTCTATGTAATAATTTTGTAATTTTATTTGAGCAAATGTTTATTACATTAGACGATTCGATTCAGGGTCATCCAAGGAACTTGTGAGTTAAATTATTTTCCATTGGGGCCATTTCTTTTGAATAGGAAGACCCATATTTGACTCTGGTCTAGATATCATCAAGACAAACAAACTGAAAATGTTTCATGAAGATTGGACGAAAACTGTGGCCTCTAGAGTGTCCTCAAGCAAAATCATGGCAATGGACGGACAAACACTGGGCAAAGGGCAATAATAGTAGCTCACTTTGTGCTCAGATTTGTAATAAGATATGAAAACATTGTGACCAAAGGAGATAATCTAATTCATGTTTTCATGTCGCCTGCATGAGGGAAGGGTTAACACTATTCAGAAATTCCAGCATAGGTTTAGATATTTCCATGGTTTATTTTCCCTCGAAGACAAATATAAATTCGAGTACTTTAGAACCCTGCAAATTCATGATGTTGGAGTGTTGGATTCAGAATTCTTTACCATTTCCATCGGAAATATCTTTGATGCCTCATTTGCAGATGACTTATTAAAACATTATGACCAAAGGAGACATTCCTCAAGACCTTTAAATTCTCTTTTTACCACAATGTTTTTTAATTTAACCCTTTTCCCAATACAGTTAATCCATAAAAGATAGCTCGATTGTTGAATAAAGTTGAAAACATTGTGGCCAAAGGGGAAATTGGTCATTATGAGCAATTTGACCTTTGGCCACAATGTTTTCAAAAATAACCTGCTGCTATTATGTTAGAAAGCGTCTGTATGTGGCAAAGGGTTAATGCGACTCAATAATTATACTTTTATCATTTATTAAGATTTTCGTAGCTTTGTCTAGATTATAAATGATAATATATATCAGGAACATTATAAACCCTTTCCCATCTACAACAAATCTGCAGCAAACAACTTTAATAATGTCTAGGCAAAACATGGAAAATCTCACTAAAGGAGACACTGCTTGTTTTAACCCTTTCCCTCATACAGACGCTTTCTGACACCTCTGCAGCAGACGATTTGAAAACAATGTGACAAAAGAAGAAATTGCACACAATGAGCAATTTCTCCTTTTGTCACAATGTTTTGTACTCTTTTAAAAAATCAACATTTCTTATAGAGATATTTTATATCTTTACTTAGTTATTTTCAGTCATCTGCTGCAGATTTGCTTAATGTGGGAAAGGGTTAAGCAACTTCTCATTTTGTCATACTTTGTTTTTTAAAGTCATCAGTTCTGCTGCAGAGGCGTCAAAAAGTGTTGGTTAACTACATTATCCTTGTGGTCACTTCACATACCTTATATATCCTTGTGGTCACTTCACATACCTTATATATCCATTGTGGTCACTTCACATTACCTTATACAGTATATCCTTGTATGCCGCAAACAGATACAGACTTACTCTTTCCCTCAGAAGTCTGCCGCAGACGACTTAGAAAACATCTGAGAAAAAATGAAACAAGAGCTGTCGGAGGACAGCGTGCTCGACTATTTCAACGCTTATTTAAGTTACTGAGACAATGGACCCTAATGTAGTTGCATGCAAAACATTTACCACAATTTCTTAAAGGGTGATAATTTGCATTATATGCAGGATAGAGTTATTAAACTTGATTATTTACATAGGTGTGATGGTTGGGAAGGGTTGTTTAAAGTTTCAATGCAATGCATCAAGTAGTATCTAAGAGATGGTCTCTTAATGTAGTTGCACGCAAAACTTCTAAGTAAAACAAGATGTGTTTGTGAAACACTGATGCACCTGAATGGCAACATCTAGGTCAAAGGTCAAGGTCGCAAGGTCAAAAATTTTGGTACTGACAGAAAGGTCATGTCACAAGGAATACACATGCGAAATATGGTAGCCGTACCTGTTATGGTTCAAAAGTAGTGGTCAAGGTTAAAGTTTTTTTCGTGCAGACAGACAGACAGACGTGCATACAGGACAAAAACTAGATGCCCACCGAATCGGTGATTCCGGGGGCATAAAAAGGGGCATAATTTGCATAAAATTTAGGATAGAGTTATCTAACTTAATAATCTACACAGGTGTGATAGTTGGGTAGGGTTGTAGAAAGTTTCAATGCAATGCATCAGGTAAATACAGAAATATGGTAGCCGTACTTGTTATGGTTCAAAAGTAGTGGCCAAGGTTAAAGTTTTTTTCAACAACGACAACATCTAGGTCGCAAGGTCAAAAATTGTGGTACTGACAGAAAGGTCATGTCACAAGGAATACACATGTGAAATATGGTAGCCGTACCTGTTATGGTTCAAAAGTAGTGGTCAAGGTTAAAGTTTTTTTCGACAGACGGCACCATCTAGGTCAAAGGTCAAGGTCGCAAGGTCAAACAATTTGGTACTGACAGAAAGGTCATGTCACAAGGAATACACATGTGAAATATGGTAGCCGTTCCTGTTATGGTTCAAAAGTAGCGGTCAAGATTAAAGTTTTTTTCGACAGACAGACAGGCCAAAAACTAGATGCCCACCGAATCGGTGATTCCGGGGGCATAACTTGCATAAAATGCAGGATAGAGTTATCTAACTTGATATGCTATACTGGTGTGATAGTTGGTAAGGGTTGTATAAAGTTTCAATGCAATGCATCAAGTAAATACTGAGATTTGGACTCTTGATATAGATGCACGCAAAACTTTAACCAGAATTTCTAAGTAAAACAAGATGTGTTTGTGAAACACTGATGCCCACGAATGGCAACATGTAGGTCAAAGGTCAAGGTCGCAATGTCAAAAATTGGTACTGACAGAAAGGTCATGTCACAAGGAATACACATGTGAAATATGGTTATGGTTATGGTTCAAAAGTAGTGGTCAAGGTTAAAGTTTTTTTCGACAGACAGACAAAGAGGCCAAAAACTAGATGCCCACCGAATCGGTGATTCCGGGGGCATAAAAAGGGCCATAACTTGCATAAAATGCAGGATAGAGTTATCTAACTTGATAATCTACACAGGTGGGATAGTTAGGTAGGGTTGTAGAAAGTTGCAATGCAATACATGTAGTATTTAAGTACTTGCATGCAAAACCTTAACCAAGGTGTGACGTGGACGCCGCCAGCGACGCCGACGCCAGGGTGAGTAGTGTTCTCATATTCTTCGAATAGTCAAGCTAAAAACCATATGAGAATAAAGGAGAAAGGATAAAATGCTTTAAAAGTAAGCTGCTGCAGAGGAGTCAAAAGTTGTCTGCTTGTGGCAGAAGTGCACTCTGCTGACATATCTTCTAAGTAACTTTACTTTCCTGAAAACATTTACATTGGCCAAAGTGACTTGATCGATCGTTTGCTTGACCTGGTTTTGAAAACATCATTAGGTACCGAGCTATTTGGTGCCCATTCTTGAATATACTTTGGGAACCAACACAAAAAAAACCACATTGAAATTAACAACAAATAAATATTTTATTCAAATTCTCTATGAAACAAAACAACCTTTCTTGAACAACACCATGTGAAACTATTAATCAAGAACTTGCTATCCAAAAATTCCAAGTCCAGGTTTATGGGACATGGAATATCCTGATCTGACTGTACATAAAGGCAAAGGCTGATCCAGATCTATCTTGGTTACAATGCAGTTAATCTCTCTGACGCATTTTGATGCAATAGCAGCAGACGAATTTTAAAAACATCATAATGAGCAATTTCTCCTTTGGCTACATTGTTTTCAACTTTATTCAATTATTATTCCATTATTTATAGAGATTGTTCACATTTTTGCTTGGATTTTTGCAATTTGTCTGCTGCTCATTTGTTGTATGTGGGAAAGGGTTAAATTCAGTTTTCATGTGATATGGCTCATTTCCTGTGAATTAAACTTTGAAATATGCCAGCTAGGATCAGTAATTGGCTTTATTATGCAAGACACACAGATAATTCATGCTCCAACACCATTGTCTTCTGGTATGCAATAATGAAAAATGTGTGAAAATATACCCTTTACCACTTGCAGGTCCATTTTTATGCATCTACAGCAAACGCTTTTTGAAAACATTGTGATAAACGGAGAGAATGCTAATAACCAGCAATTTCTATTCTTGCCACAATATTTTCAACTCTATCCAAAAGTTATACTGTCATTGATAGAGGTTTTCGCCTAAATGTTTTTAAAGTCGTCTGCTGAAGATTTGTTGTATGTTGTAAAGATATAAACAATATGAAACAAGAGGGCTATGATGGTCCTGGATCGCTCACCTTAATTATACAATGTACTGCAATGTAAAACACATCAAGACAATTATTCTGAATGCAACCTTCACAGTGTTGACAAGATTTTCCTTCATTTGGTCTAGTGATCTATATTTATTTACCTGATATGACCCATATTCCAACATGGACTAGATATCATCAAGACAACATTCTGACAAATTTTCAACTTGCCAAAGTAAAAATGCGGCCTCCGGAGTTTGAACAATATTTTCCTTTATTGACCTTGTTTCTGACCCAATGTGACCCATATTCAAACTTGACCTAGATATAATTCAGACAAACATTCTGACGAAATTTCAAGCTGCTGAACCAAAAAATGTGGCATCCAAAGTGTTAACAACATTTTCCTTCCATTTGGCCTAGTGACCTAGTTTTTGACCTTACATGACCCATATTCAAAGTTGGCTTAGATATCATTTAGATAAACATTCTCATTAAATTTCAAGCTGCTGTAGCAAAAAAGATTTTCCATATGCGAACTTGACCTAGATATCTTTAAGACAACCATTCTGACACAATTTCAAACTTCTGAAGCAAAAAATGTGGCATCTAGAGTGTTAAAAAGATTTACCTTCAATTTGACCTAGTGGCCTATTTTTTGACCCAACATGACCCATGATCGAACTTGATTTACATATCATCAAGAAAAACATTCTGATAAAGTTAAATCATGCTTAAGTTAAAAATGCAGTATCCAGAGTGTTAACAAGATTTCCCTTCAATTTGGCCTATTGACCTAGTTTCTGACCCAATATGACCAATATTCGAACTTGACCTAGATATTTTTTAGACAAACATTCAAACTGCTGAAGCAAAAATTGTGGCCTCTGGAGTGTTGACAAGATTTTCCTTCAATTTTACCTAGTGACCTTTTTGACCCGACATGACCCATGTGTGAACTTGATCTACATATCATCAATACAAACATTCTGATAATGTTTCAACATGCTCAAATTGAAAATGTGGCCTCCAGAGTGTTAACAAGATTTCCCTTCAATTTGACCTAGTGATCTAGTTTTTGACCTCATATGGCCCCGTTTCGAACTTGTCCCAGATTTGATGGAGATGAATGTTCTGATATACTTTCATGAAGATTGGAAGCAAAATGTAGCCTGTAGAGTGTTAACAAGCTCAAATGTTGACGATGCACGACGGACGCCGGACAAAATGTGATCACAATAGCTCACCTTGCACTTCGTGCATAGGTGAGCTAAAAACAGAAGACACAGAAAGTGACATGTATGTTTATAAACAATTTCAAACTTTTCCTTAAACACCTCTGCAGAAGACAACTTTTTGAAATGTATCCTCTTCACACAATATTTTTTTATTTCAAAATAGTACTCTTCTTTATAACTTTTTATGTTTACAACTATATCTAATGATTATACTTCACCTAAAGAGGTTTTCCATAGTTTTGCCTAGATGTTTTCAAAGCCACAGCTGCTGCAGATTTGTTGTACATCACATATTACAGTTATTATTAACTGGAATATCAAGTTGCATACATTTCATACAAGAACAAAAATCCATAACAATTAAAAGTTCAATCAATTTTTAGATAGTTAAAATAGAATTAATTGGTTAATGAGGAAACAATTATGTTTCAATGTAGTCTAGAGCAAAGTCATCCTTTGTGCATGCGAAAGGATAAAATAGTATGTTATTTAGAATACCAATTAAACACATTAAATTATTCACAATATTGTTACACATTTCCCAAATTTGTTTGCATGTGAGCAATGGTCTCTAAATAATTAAGCCACGGTCCATTTCCTACCTACTTTTAAATTGATTTGTAGTGAGTTGAAAACATAGTGTGATAAAAGAAATAGATTTTTTTTGGCAAGATTTTCTTTTATACAATGTTTTCAAAAGTTGTTTGCAACAATGCATCAAAAGTAATTTGTACTTGGAAAAAAGGTTTTTATCTGAAACAACAGTGTGCTCAGGGCTGGGAGCCATGGAGCCTCACACTAATCTTGATCTAAACATATCACTTATGTTATACGGATCACCTCCTCACAGTTTGATCTGGCTCTGCACTATTTGCAAACTAGTTATAGGTGTCAAAAAACTTCTATTACTGTTACCCTTTCCCACATACAACAAAGTCAGATGACTACTGAGTATTTAAGTATGAATATGAAAAATCTCTAAAAATGGAAGTTATATTATCGAAAAGAGTTGAACATACTGTGGCAAATGGAAAAATTTCTTATCATGAGCATTTTCTCCTTTTGCCACAATGCTTTCAAAAGTTATCTGCTACAAAGGCATCAACAAGTGTCTTTATGTGGGAAAGGGTTAAACTGTTTCCGTTATGATCCCAGTCTTTTTACACATGTGTAATAGTTACGATTAGGTTGTGTTTTTGCAGAGCACAACTCAATCCATTCTTTTCTAGGATTGTTTTGATTTTTGAAGACTCTAGAAACGATATACACTGTAAAAAATTGTGTGCAAAAAACTGAAAGGTATTGCAGGATAAAACAACATTCTGTTAAAAACAATTGATATAAGAATATCGAAACTGCAACAAAAACTAAAAACTCAAAGGATATTCTTTGTCTTCACAAATTAACCATTTCCCACATACAACGATTTTGCAGCAGAATATCTCTATAAATGAAGCTATAATAACTGATGGTTTAGTCACAAAGTCATCTGATGCCTCGGCATCAGACAGCGTCTATGTGTGGGAAAGGGTTAACTGTGTTCACAAAGTAAGATATCTGATTGGCTAATTTCGAAAATGGATTTGTTTCTGATTTACTTGAAAACTGAGAACATAGCAAAGTGTAGTTTTGAAGTTTGGTCAACAAAACTTACATACAATTTAACAAAAAGAACATCTGCAGCAGGCTACTTTTGAAAACATTGTGAAGAGAAGAAATGGCTCCAACGAGCAATTTATTCTTTTATCACAATGTTTTAACTTAGTCAATAAATGTTCTTTTATTTAATCCATAATTTTGTCTAGATGTTTTCAGTTGTCTGCAGTAGATTGGATGTATGTGGGAAAGGGTTTAACCCACATTATATGGACACTTCAGTAGCAGACGACTTTTGAAAATATTGTGGCAAAATGAGGAATTTAAAATGAGAAATTCCCCCTTTTGCCAGAATATTTTCAACTGAATTCTAAAATTTAACAATTTCGCCCAGATGATATCAAAGTCGTCAACACCAGATTTGTTGTACATAATATGACAAAAGGTTAAAGAATATATCGGCTAAACAGATGGATGCTCCCCAAAATATAACCAGAACACTTTTAGTGAAGCTTTCCGTAAAGTTTCATTGAATTCAAGTTATTAGTTGCTGAAAAATAGCCTGGACAAAATTGGCTTATGTCTAATCATATAGCTTTTGATTATTTGATTGATTGGTGTTTAATGCAAATTTCAACAATTGTTCAGTTATATCACGGTGTTTCCTTGGTAAGTTACCAGTACTACTGGTCCATTTATCCTGACACCAGCCAGTCAGGTATGACCCAACCAGGGATTGAACCCATGACCCCCCGCATCCGAGGTGAACGCTCTACCATTACACCACCGAGCTGGTTTTATAAAGCAATTGAAAGGGTAATAACTCTGGGAAAAATCATTGAACCATAACATAGTGATAATATGCACATCTCTTATTAGTGAAGCTTTCTATAATGTTTCATTGAATTGAAGTCTGGAGTTACTGAGAAAAAGCCTAGACAAAAGCGGAACGGAATTTTCCTATGTCATATTATGTAGAAATAAAAAGGGCAATAACTCTGTGAAAAATCATCGAATCGGAACATGGAAATAATATGCATATTTCCTCTTCTTAGTGTGCCTTTCCATAGAGTTTCATTGAATTCAAGTCAGTAGTTGCTGAGAAATAGCTTGGACAAAATGTTCACTTTTCAGATTATGTAGAAATAAAAAGGGCAAAAGAGGACCACCTAATGCACATTCCTGTTTGTTTGGAGTTTAACGCCGCTTTCAACAGCTTTGGTCATATCACGGCGGTCAGTGCACCTACCCATGTTTTCCTGGCTTTCCCACACCAGTACTTGCACAACATTCTTTCGAAGCCACTGACTACTTTCTCACATAAATCAGAGGTGAGAGGCAATGGGAAAAATCGCCCGAAAGAATGTTCGCTTCAACCGGGTATCGAACCCGTGACCTACAGATCACAAGTCAGATACGCTACCAACTGAACTACCCGGCCGGGTCGCACATTCCTGTGAAGACTGATTGGAATTGGTCCAGTGGTTAAGGTGGAGATTTTGTTTAACCCTTTCCCTCATACAGCAATTCTGCAGCAGACGACATTGAACATATTTTGTCAAAAAATAGAAAATCTCTATAATTGAATGGATGACCTATGCTCGTTTTGAGCAATCTCTTCTTTTGTCACTATGTTTTTAAAAAGCCGTTTGCTGCAGAGGTGTCAGAAAGCGTCTATATGTGGGAAAGGGTTAAAGTTAAAACTAAACAACCATCGGACAGAGGGACAGAGTGATCAGAATAGATAAACTTCAGCCTTGAGCTTAGGTGATCTAAAAACCTCCTTCAAGTTAAAAATACAGATCAAGGTCACAAAGTGATTAAGGCAATCAATTATAAAGATCAAGATCGAGGCACTTATGAAATTCCATAGAACTGTGATGAGATGGATCAGAGAATGGACAGCTATATAACTTAGCCCTTACCTCCCAGAATGTTAACACTTGATTTTTAACAAGCTGTTACACATTTAAGTACCAGTCTTTGCTAATTATTGATAAATAAGTTGCAAACAATGTTGACTTAGATAAGACTGCACAAATGTTTATGCCCATCTTGGTCTAGATTGTTCACAAGTTTCGTTTAAAGTTGTGCATATCATGATTATGTTTAGTAAAGTGGCATCCCCTGGGATAAGGGCTAACTCAGATATTTCAAAGAGACCTATGAATAGATATGCATATCACAATACTTTTTGGCAGCTTTTGTACCACATAACCTGATATAATATTTCTGGAGTTGACCGATTTAAAAATATCTCAAGGAAAAGACAAATCAATTAACCCTCTCCCACATACATCAATTCTGCAGCAGACAACTTAGAAAACATACCTACCCGTAAAAATTTGAAACTCCCTTCAAATGAAAGTACAATAGTTGAAAACATGGTGACGAAAGGAGAAATTGCTTGTATCGAGCAATTTCTTCTTTTGTCGCCATGTTTTCACAAAGCTGTCTGCTGCAGAGGCGTCAGTAAGCGTCTATATGAGGTAAAGGGTTAAGAATTTAGAAGGGTAATTTAGATACTCAGTACAAAACTCATAGATATTTCATATTTTTCGTTTCCTTAATACTTTGTAAAACATGAATAGTGGAATGTGTTTAAGTAAATGAATAAATTGACATAAATAGTTACCTTGCTGACTAACAATACTTAACCCTTTCCCTCATATAGACGCTTTCTGCCGCCTCTGCAGCAGCCAGCTTTTTGAAAACATAGTGACAAAAGAAGAAATTGCACAAAACGTGCAATTTCTCCTTTTGCCACAATGTTTTTCTACGTTTTGTCATACATTATCCATTCAATTATGGAGATTTTCTATGTTTTGACAAAATACGTTCAAAGTCGTCTGCAGCAGAATTGTCGTATGAGGGAAAGGGTTAAGTAAATGAATAAATTGACATAAATAGTTACCTTGCTGACTAACAATACTTAATAAGAAACGAAAATAGTTTGGTATTTTTATTAGGGAAACAAAAATGGTGAAATATACTTTTAAGAAAAATTAGCGCTAAGTAAGGCTGGTGGGATTGAACCCAGGGATAAGAGGTATAGGTATCTGCATCTTAAATATCACCCAACATTTAATTGTAGCAAGTAAAACTCAAAAACAATTGAATATATACAACAGTTACAAATATGTTTCCTGAAAGTTAAAACATTTTTCAATTTCAAAGGAAAAAGATGTTTGAAGACATTACACTTTTTGATAATCTTGTTTTGAGAATTATGATTAAGCCTCTTTGTTGAAAGGTGTGAGTGTGTGTGTGTGTGTGTGTAAAAGAAAATGCCAAATTGGTTAGAGGGTATACACAGAAGACAGGATGCATGCATAAGAATAGTATGGAACAATTTGAACTGAAATAAACTTGAATTCATTATCAACTTTAGCCATCTCTCAGAAACCAACCAACTGTCTTCTGACGCATTAAAATGTAACTTCATGTGGGAAGGATATAATAAATGATCCCTCATTGTTCAAATTCACCATAACATTGTGCCCATACATGTTGTACCTGTCCAATTCTCTTGTTGATATAATTAATTCATACGACAATTCTGCAGCAGACGACTTTGAACATATTTTGTCAAAACATAGAAAATCTCCATAATTGAATGGATAACCTATGACAAAAAGTGGAAAACATTGTGGCAAAAGGAGAAATTGCACATTTTGTGCAATTTCTTCTTTTGTCACTATGTTTTCAAAAAGCCGTCTGCTCCAGAGGCGTCAAAAAGCGTCTATATGAGGGAAAGGTTTAATTAGTAAGTCTGCAAAATGTGATTATTGTAAGACAAAAAGACATCATATATATATATACCTGTAACATTTGGTTAAATACAACAAATGAGTAGCAAACGATAATTAAAACATAAAATGTGTTAAAATCTCTTCATATAACATGACAATATTTTATTCAAAGGTTGTCTGCTGCATCTGCACCTGAGAGAGGGTGAGTTACCATGTTATATCACCTTGGTAACCATCACAGGCAAAAACAAAGGTATAATATAGGTGCAGTTGATCGATATAAAGAAGACAATGGATCAAAAGCCCAATCAATATGCTAATACCATTTTAAGCCCCAATCCAGGAAAATCTGTGCACTGCGTCTTATCTAATTGATTGATTGTTTGGCATTTGACACTGCTTTCAAAAATTGTTCAGTTATATCATGGTATTTCATATTTAAGTTACCGGTATTACTGGTCCATTTAACCTGACACCAGCCAGTCAGTCATAATGCTAACCCCACAACCCTGATCACCAAGGAGGGCAGCTTTTACTACCATTTTTAAAGTCTTTGATATGACCCGGCCAGGTATCAAAGCTGCAACCTCTCGCACCCGAGGCTTATGCTCTACCACTCCACCACTGAGGCAGTCTGTTGTTTGAGAATCTGCACATTTTCAAATTTTCTCACAGAAATGTCCAAAGCTTTCTGTCAAACATAAGCAACTTGGATTAGATAACAAGATGAATTAATAGGAGAAGTATTAACTCTTTCCCACATTTTGATGCATCTTTAGCAGACAAATTTTAAAAATATTGAGGCAAAAGAAATAGTTCTCATGATGAGCAATTTCTTTTGCCAAAATATTTACTAATATATTCAATGAATATGCTTTTATTTAAAGTAAGATTTTCTACATATTTGCCTGCTTGTTTACAACTTAAGTCATCTCTTCTGCTCCAGATACTTTGTATATATGGGAAAGTGTCAATTATGTTTCCTATTTGATTATTAATAATTTGTAAATGTTCCTAATTGAGACAGGGCCCCATCCCACTCAAAAAGCTCACAAGTGCTTTATCTGACATAGAATAAACAAGATATTGACGGCACTGATGGATGCTCCCCCAAGTATAGCCAAGACACAGGAATGCTGATAATATGCACATCTCCTCTTGTTAGTTAATTTTCATCGAATTCAGGTTAGTAGTCGGTGAGAAATAGCCCAACAAAATTCTATGTCATATCATATAGAAATTCAAACTCAGCAACAAATTATCGAACCAGAACATGGTGCTAATATGCACATCTCCTATTGTTAGTGAAGCATCCCATAAAGTTTCACTGAATTCATGTCAGTAGATGCTGAGAAATAAACCGGACAAAAATGGAACGGACAAAGCGCAACTATATGCTTGTCCCATTGTTTTCTTCAGGGAACATAATAAATCAGCGGCACCCTTTGAAAACAAACCTCAGGGAATGTGTAATTAATGTTGATCACGATAAACCTGTGCATCCAGACAACTTGATCAGGTATTACACTATTCGCCAGTTAATCTAAGAGTTTGGTAGAAATCGGAATATTCTCTTAAATAAGCGTTAGTTCTGGAATACATAACCATATAGGTTAACTGTTAAGCATATTAATTCTTACTGTTAATAACTTTTGTAATAGTCACGACTACAAATATCTCCTTATATTATTATTTTCTAAAATATGTAATAATTATAATAACCCTTAACCACCTACAGAGCATTTTGATGCATTCGCAGCAGAAGACTTCTGAAAAAGTTGCTCAAAATGAGAAGTTTCTCCTTTTGCCTTAATGTTTTCTATTTCATCTACATGATTGTGTATTCAATAAATATACTTGTATTAACATGAATTTTTCATATCTTGTTTTATTTCAGAGTTGTCTGCTGCAGATTTGTAGCATGTGGGAAAGAATTAAGGTTTGTTATCCTAGAACTCCCTTCATATATAATGTAAAAGATTATTCTGCATATAGGAAGCTACACAAAAGAAGAACTTAAACCATTCCCACCTGCAGACGCATTTTGAAACGACAGCAGCAGACGAGTTTTGAAAACATTGTGGCCAAAGGTGAAATTGCTCATGATGAGCAATTTCTCCTTTGACCACAATGTTTCCAAACTTTATTAGACAATTAAGCTATCTTTTATGGAGATTTTTCAGGTTTATGTCATTATGTTTTCAAAGTCGTCTGCTGCAGATTTGTTGTATGTGGGAAAGGGTTATTAGTTCCCTTTTATATATTATTTCGAATCCTCAAAATATAGTAGAAATCATATTTTTCAACCCGTTACGGTAAAATTACAAGATATATAACAAATCTGCATCAGTCAACTCTGAAACCATTTAGGTGCATAATATATATGAGAAATCTGTATAAATGAAGGAGTAGACAGTACCAATAATCAATTTTTTTCAACGTGGCATGTTTGTCATTCAGGCCTTGAGTTGAGGCACATGATATTGAACAGTTAAACATTTCCAGCATACAACAAACCTGCAGCAGAAGACTTTGAAAACCTTTACTCAAGATATGGAAAAGCTCTAGAAATGAAGGTATAATTATTGAAATAGAGTTGAAAACATTTTGCCAAAGGAGAAATTGACTGTTTTGAGTAATTTCTCCTTTTGTCACAAGGTTTTCAAAAGTCATCTGCTGCAGAGGCATATGAAAGGGTCTATATGAGGACAAGGGTTAAACATTTCAAGCCTGAAAATACTTCTTTAGATAATGTTCCAATATTTTTTCAATTGTGAAGAATTTTATCATGGAAAACATAAATTCAACAGTACTCTAAATAACGTGAATATTTCATGTTTAAAAATCCTCAGGCCTTCTCACATACAGATGCATTTTGCTGTATTTGCAGCAGACATTTTTAAAAATTTCCATGACAAAAGGAGAAATTTCTCATAATGAGCACCTTCTCCTTTTGCCACATAGTTTTCAGTTCTATAAAATATTTACTTTATCATAAAATGAGAATTAGATGTTTTCAAGGTCGTCTGCTGAAGGTTTCATGTATGTGCACAGGGACTTGCTCCTCTAAAAATAGATATGACCCTATCTATGCATATATATTAACATGTGCATAGATAGGGTCATATCTATTTTAAGAGGAGCCTGTGGTATGTGTGTGTCTAATTCCTACATACAAAAAATCTGCAGCGGTATATGAAACTATAATAATCGAACAGAGTTGAAACATTGTTCATAATGAGCAATTTCTCCTTTTGCAGCAATGTTTTCAAAATTCATCTGCTGTATAATAATTCAAAATTTATCTTCCATATATGTGGGAGAGA
Source organism: Serripes groenlandicus (assembly GCA_031761405.1). NCBI lineage: Eukaryota > Metazoa > Mollusca > Bivalvia > Cardiida > Cardiidae > Serripes > Serripes groenlandicus. The sequence continues at coordinate 74,403,034 of JASEVX010000005.1, forward strand.
GTTAAACACCCCCTTTATCTAGACACAAAAGGACATCACAAATGCGACGTTTCTGGACATAACATGGGAAAGTTAGGCGCTGCATCTGTAACCATTTGATCTCGGCTCATTTCCTGATATTCTTTGAAATAAAGTTCGCTGCCTAGACGACAGGCAGTTAAACAGTCAATAATCTTAGAAAACTTCTTGTGCCAGTCATTTCCATTCTGCTGATAAATAACTTTACACAATAGGTTTGTTAGACTGCTGTGTACCTCATCTATTGCCTCGACATTCTCAAGTTCACAATGATCTGAACTAACTACAGACATCGAAATAAGCACTGCCATTTCTTCCTTAGTAAGATTCAATTTCTGCCATTTCATATACAGTTCACACTGCATCTCTATGAGAGTTCTTGAAAATATTTTATCGGCTGCCTCTTCTATGTGAGATGGTACTCCGTTCATTTCAAGAAAGATCTTGTATTCGTCCATGTATCCATTATGCATTAATATCACGAAGAATTCAGAATGTCCAAATTTCAGCAAATTTTCTTGGTCTTTCCCAGAGAAATCTTTAAATCCTGGAATCAAATAGGCAAATTTACAGTACCGCTCCACGACATGATTACAATTGTTGGCAATGATTTTGAATTGATCCCATCTTTGGTCAAGGTCAATATTGTACATTTTCAATAACGTGAAATATTCTTCCTTTGGTATTGCTCCTAATGGTCCAAACAGTTTAACTTTGGCAAGATATTTCTGATAATGATCTTCAATCATTTTTTTTATCCCTTCCAGTGTTTTACCATGTTCTCCAAAGTGTTCAATAGCATCCATTGCAGCTATTAATGTTTCAATAAGCTGAAAATCAGATTGCGTAAATTCATGTTCTTCAGATTTCACTGCTTGTTGGGTACTTTCTGCTGAACTACTGTTACACTGGTCTGTTTTGGACTTGAGCATGTAGTCTGGACTATCTAATGTATTTGAGACTTTGTCATGTTTTCCTTCCAGTCTTCTTACTTTGTTGATTGTCTCTGTTCTTTGTGTATGTGTGTAACGACCGATCTTGGATTTCTCCTTTGACATTCCCACTTCCAAACATTTCTGCAGTCGACATCCTGAACAGTTTCCTCTGCTCTTATTGACAATTGTACAATTACCTCCTTTTTTACATTGGATGAAATCACTTTTCATCAAATACCGCCGGAAGAAATTCTTACACGCTTCACAAGTGTAGCATCCATAATGTAGCCCCGAAGCTTTGCCACCACAGACTACACATGGGGGATATCGAAGTGAGGAAGATTTCTCCTCAATAGGTGAAGTAGTCACCGGACTTTGTGACTCTTCATCATTCACCAATGTAAAATCATTCTCAATTGTGGACATTCTGGACTCCTCTATCTTAATGAACTGTTCCATCTTTAGCATTTCCTCTGACATTTGGCTGTCTGGGAATAGGAATGTCAATTCAACAGTCTCGTCTTCCTTTTGCACTGTCTGTGCATGATACGCCATTGTTGGAAACAAATAGTTGTGTTGTAGTGACTGCCCTGTTGTTTCACCACTGACAAAAGGCACATAACTGAAAAATACAGGTAAATGAAATGAGATTAATTAAATGAATAAACATGATACTGAATTATTTTAGAAAAAAGTGAAATAAGTCAAATCAAGCACCTTTTTTCTTCAACACTGTTTTAAAATATGTATCCAAATTCAAGTTTTCTAAACATCCCCTTTCTACATACAACAAATCTGCAGCAGAAATCATGAGAGAAAAATAATTTCTTTTACAAGGTTTTAAAATATGTATCCAAACTATTAAATAAAAAATATGGAATTGAAGAAAAATAATTAAAAATCATGGCAAAGGAGAAAATAACTCAAAATATCAAAGCATGACAAATTTTACCACAATGTATTCAAAAGTTGTTTGATGCCCCTCTGAGTTGTCAGAAAGTCACTGCATAAGCCAGGAAGTGTATTAACCTAATAATCTTGACAAAATTTAAGTGATGCTGACGTGATCTGTATCAAGGGGTGCCCTAATTTGTGTCATAATCAGGACAAACCCAATCCAAGAAGTGAACTAGACCACTGTCTGTGGAATAAGATAACATGCTAAACAATCTAGGTTGAAATGATCCATCCTTTAACCCTTTCCCTCATATAGACGCTTATTGATGTCTCTGCAGCAGACTTTTTGAAAACATGGCAACAAAAGAAGAAATTGCTTAAAACAAGCAACTTCTCCTTTTGTCATCATGTTTTCAACCCTCTTCAATGTTTTGAAGGTATGTTTTCAAAGTCCATTGCTGCAGATTTGTTTTATGTGGGAAAGGATTAACACTGTCCCTGTTTCAATAAGGCCTCAGCTAAATTTAACATTTTGAAAGTAATGTGGAAAAATGAAAAATGATAAGCATTGGTGGTGAAGTGGTAGTGTCCATCTCATGTGCGCGAGGTCAAAGGTTGCATCCACGACCAGGTCATACTAAAGACTTTAACAATGGTAGCAATGGCTGCCCTTGGTTGTGGGGTTAGCATTACGCTTGACTGGCTGATGTCAGGATAAATGGACCAGTAGTACCGGTAACTTACCAAGGAATTTCCGTTATAAATATAACTGAAGCAGTCTTCTGCTGTAGATATGTTGTATGTGGGAAAGGTTTAAAAAACAAGAGGCCCAAGAGGGCCAGTATCGCTCCACTGCAATTAGGCAAAAATTCATTCTCTAAAAAGCCCCCGGCCCCTGTTTTTTTGACCAATCACCATGGCTTGAAGGAATCTCGTAGAGGAACATTTCCGCATTTATTTTTGAAAATCAGCCAAATAGTTTTGGAGGAGATGATTTTTAAAGTTTTCACTAAAGCCAATATAAGGCTAACAGCCCCTGGCATGCATATTTTAAGAACTTATCAAAATGGCTTGGTGGAATCTGATAGTCACCCAAGGAATATTTCTTCAAAATTATTTGAAAATTGGCAAGATACTTTCATTGGAGGAGATTTCTCCTTTTGCCACAATGTTTTCCAGTTTTAGTCATAGGTTATCCATTCAATATAGAGATTTTCTATTTTTTGACAAAATATGTTCCAAGTCATCTGCTGATGAATTGTCGTATGAGGGAAAGGGTTAAGTAAAACAGGCCCCTGGCGTCCATGTTTTTCAGAACTACAAAATAATTTAACAAGAGCACCGCATACGGCACAGACGCTCGACTGATAGGGAGAAAACAGAAGAAAAAAAAATGAGCTAAACAAAATGATGCCAGGGTCATGACAATAGCTCTCGTTTTTTCAAAAGTCGAGCTAAAAATCAGCCTGACACTTTTGGAAGAGAAGATTTTTTAAGTTTTCACTATAGCCATATAAGGCAAAATAGCCCCGCCTGCTGGCCGGCATAGTTTTTTGAGAAATCAACACGGCTTGAAGGAATCTGATAGAGGGTCACCTTAGGAACATTTCTACAAAATAATTTGAAAAGCGGCCAAACAGGAGAAGAAGTTTTTTCTTTAGGTTGCCATGGAAACCAGAAATTTGCATGTATCCCAAATCTTTTTAAGGAATTTAGGAGATGACATTGAGAGGATGCTTCCTATGAAGTTTCATCCTTATTGGCCAAGTGATTAGAAGTTGTTTGAAGCAATGCACAACGGACAATAAGCCATGACATAAGCTCGACTGACTTTCAGCCAGTGGATTTAAACAAGAGGCCCAAGAGGGCCAGTATCGCTCCACGGCCATAAGGCAAAAATCAAATCTCCAAACAGCCCTGCCCCCCTGGTGCTATTTTTTTTACCAACCACCATGGCTTAAAGGAATCTTGTAGAGTGTCACCCAAGGAATGTTTCTGCAAAATTATTTGAAAATTTTTCAACCAATCAACATGGCTTGAAGGAATCTGATAGAGGGTAAGCCTAGGAACATTTCTACAAAATTATTTGAATATCAGCCAAACACTTTCGGAGGAGAAGATTTTTTAAGTTTTCACTATGGTTATAAAAGGCAAAATAGCCCCGCCCTCTGGCGGCCATGTTTTTCGACCAATCAACATGGCTTAGAGGAATCTGATAGAGGGTCACCCAATGAACATTTCCACAAAATTATTTGAAAATCGGCTGAACACTTTCGGAGAAGAAGATTTTTTAAGTTTTCACTATAGCTATATAAGGCAAAATAGCCCCGCCCCCTGGCGGCCATGTTTTTCAACCAATCAACCTTTCTTGAAGGAATCTAATAAAGGGTCACCCAAGGAACATTTCTACAAAATTATTTGAAAATCTGCCTGACACTTTTGGAGGAGAAGATTTTTTAAGTTTTCTCTTTAGCCATATAGGCAAAACAGCCCCGCCCTGTGACGGCCATGTTTTTTCCCCAATCAATATGGCTTGAAGGAATCTGATAGAGGGTCACCCATGGAATATTTCTGGAAAATTATTTGAAAATCGGCTGAACACTTTCGGAGAAGAAGATTTTTTCATTTTTCACTATAGCTATATAAGGCAAAATAGCCCCGCCCCCCTGGCGGCCATGTTTTTCGCCCAATCAACATTTCTTGAAGGAATCTAATAAAGGGTCACCCAAGGAACATTTCTACAAAATTATCTGAAAATCGGCCTGACACTTTCGGAGAAGAAGATTTTTTAAGTTTTCACTATTTTTTTCTTATGGTTGCTATGGAAACCAGAATTATGGATGGATAAAAAAAATTGAAGGAATTTAAGAGAGGACATTGAGAGGATGCTTCCTATGAAGTTTCAACCCAATTGGCCACGTGGTTAGGGAGAAGAAGTGGTTTAAAGGAAAAAGTTAACGCACGCACAGACGCATGCACGACGGACAGTTCGCCATGAAATAAGCTCGACTGGCTTTCAGCCAGTTGAGCTAAAAATCTGATTTTACTTTTACTTAGATTTAATTTTATATATATATATTTTTTATTAAAAATCTAACCTTCTAGGTAAAAGTAAAATGCTGCTTTCTTAAACGGGCTACGATACTCATGCCTGTGCATAATGGAGCAAAATTTGACAAATAATCAAAAATGAGACCAAATAGGGATCATATCTGAATTAAGAACCCAACAAAATCAAAGAAAACACGACTTTGTGACCAGCTGTATGTTGGAAAGAGTTACAATTTGAGTAGTTCCACGAGAAAACTAACTTTATGGCCTCTGCGTAATATATCGACCCAGATCAGCCTGCGAAGTCCACAAAGACTAATCCGGGCCGACACTTTCCGTCTCAAGTGGATAGAGGTATAGAGTAATGATTACTGAAACAGAAAATCCTCAGGAGGCAAAAAGTGTCTGTTCGGGTTAGTCTGCGCGGCATGTTTAGGCTAATCTGGGTCGATACTTTATGCCGAGTCCACAATGTTGGTTTTCTTGTGGAATGGCTCATATATGTACAGAGGTTTTAAAATGACCTGGTAGCCGGATAAATTACCCATCTACTAAAGCACCTTTACCTGGCTACTTTAACATAATTTCCTTTACCCTTACTGGGGGAGGACCCCCAGACACCCTCCTACTTTCAATTATTATCCTGCTACTCCAAAACAAAATGAAACCCATGTATGCATGAACTGTAATGAAATTCTCATAACCTGCTACACATGCATTTTCATGTCTAAAGGACAATAAATTTGCTAAGAATAATGGAACAGTTGGCCTGTATCTTGTTATAATACAATTTCCAAACAAATATCATGGAAAAGTTGCATGTTAAGCAAAGATAATGTTAAGTTTGATTATTTTCTGTTGGACATAAAATTTCAAATATTTTATGCTTTCCCACTCATGTTCTTTGCAATGCTTTCAAATTGTTATTTCCAAAAGCATTAGACACTCTGGAATTTACCTATAAAGGTTCAACAAATATTAAGGAATTAATGTATCAAACTTACATTTTGAAGCAACAGTTTTGATGCATAATTCACTTTTAGGTTGTTTTTTTCCTTTTAAAACATGAAATATTAAGAGAGCCAAGTCTACAACCTTTTCTGCTTAGTCCTGTCAGGATGGTTTCATTATCTCAAGATAACACAGCTCTTCAAGGTCACATTCTTAACCCTTACTACATACAGCAAATCTGCAGCAGACGACTTTGCAAACATCTTGGCAACACTGTTGAACATCTCTTTAAATGAAAGTGAAGTAAATGAAGAGTTGAAAACATTGTGGCAAAAGGAATAATTGCTCATTCAACCTGATTCACTGAATATCCGTATTGCTTACATATTGCCTGACAAGTAGCGTACTTGCAAAGTATGTTTTGTTAACCCTTTCCCACTTGTAGACGCTTTCTGATGCCTCTGATGCAGACGACTTTTGAAAACATTGTGTCAAAAGGGGAAATTGCTCGTGACTTTGCCACAAACTTTCATTTATTGAGATTTTTCATGGTTTTGCCTACATGTTTTCAATGTCGTCTGCTGCAGATTTGTTGTATGTGGGAAAGGGTTCATATAAATAATTGATTACAACATTGTTAGGCAATGAAACAAAAACATATCTTTTTTTTCTGAACACTTTCCTGATCATAAAGTACATGTATTTGGTATTTATATGTAACACTGGCATTAATTTTTAGTTATCTGCATTGTCACCTCTAACCCACTTTCAACTGAAAACTATTTGTGTCAACAAGATAGCACAATTGTCCTGAAAAATGTCCTCTTCATTAAAAACTACATAGGCGAACATAAGTCCCTTCACCTGAGATCATTGCTGAAAGAGGACATAAGCCACTTCAATAGATTGCTTTGAATAAGCACACTTCTTATAACCTTTTCCAACGTGCTCTGCAGCCAATAAAATAATTGTAAAATAAGTCGTCTGCAGATTTGTTGTATGTGGCAAAGGGTTAACATTGGTTTTTGCGGAGTAACATTCAAACATGACCCAATTTACATGACACAACTAATGTATGCATGTATATAAAATGATCAGTCATCACAGTATGAGCTGCGCATGACCTTGATGTGGAAGATAAAATGATAATATAGTCCTTGAAAATATTAGCTGACGATTATGATATGAATTCGTCATTGCATATATATACTGTTTCAATGTTAACCCTTTTCCACATGTAGTAGCTTTCTGATGCCTCTGCAGCAGACGACTTTTGAAAACACTGTGACAAAAGAAGAAATTGCTCAAAACAAGCAATTTCTTCTTTTGCCAGTGTTTTCAACTGTATAAAAAACTTTAATTCAATTATAATACCATTATTTATAGAGATTTTTCGCATTTTTGCCAAGATGTTTTCAAAGTCTTCTGTTGCAAATTTTTGCTGTATGTGGGAAAGGGTTAAGGTAAATAATTTAATATAATGGGGAATTTTGTCCTCACAAACCCAAAAGGAGGAGAAATTGCTTGTTTTGAGCAATTTCTCATTTTGCCACAATGTTTTTAAAAGTCGTCTGCTGCAGATACTTCTACAGGTGGGAAAGGTTTAATAAAAGGTGAAAAAGGAGCCCATCATTCTGTGTCTACATGGATCTATAGCTTATGGTCCAAGCTAGTTCCATAGACTAGAACTCTACTGTCAAATCAGAAAATCTCCCAAAACCTTCTTCCAAAACTTTTAAGATCTGCTGCAAGGTTATCCAGAGAAAAGAATAGCATGCAAGTAACCCATTCCCACTCGCAGATGCACTTTGTAGCTGAGGACCTTAGAGTACACTGTGGCAAACGAGTAATTTCTTTTTTTTCCAATGTTTTCATAACTATATTCAATTATTAGTAATTCACCACTTTTTAATTTAAGGATTGTTTTCCATACATATTTTTGTATAGATGTATTCTTTTGTTTGATTGATTGGATGTTGACACCGTTTTCGACAATTTTTTAGTCATTTCACCTACCCATGTGTTTCCTGACTTTCTGACTCCAGTTCTCTTACTATTGTATTACTATAGTATGTAACAGTTTTTCCATGCACCTTGCTGCTTTTCCCCATAGACTGTTTAAGTGTTAACCCTTTCCCACATACAACAATTCTGCAGCAGATGACTTTGAACATATTTTGTCAAATAATGGAAAATCTCTATAATTGAATGGATAACCTATGACAAAAAGTGGAAAACATTGTGGCAAAAGAAGAAATTGCACGTTTTGTGCAATTTCTTCTTTTGTCACTATGTTTTCAAATAGCTGTCTGCTGCAGAGGCGTCAGAAAGCGTCTATATGAGGGAAAGGGTTAATAGCAGATATTTTTCTATATTTTTGTGTAGATGGTTTCATAGTCTTCGGCTGCAGGTTTGTCAAATGTGGTAAAGGGAATTCTTTTTCTATAGAACTCATATTAGGTGAGTTAATGCTTATAAAGTACAGATAAAATTCATTATGAGAAATTGACGTTTTGTGCAATTTCTTCTTTTGTCACTATTTTTCAAAAAGCCGTCTGCTGCAGAGGCGTCAGAAAGCGTCTATATGAGGGAAAGGGTTAAGCCATTGGAGGAAAACAAATTACTCTTGTGGCATTGAATTTTGTCAAACATCGGAAAAAATGTTGGTTGAGTTGGGTTTCAAATTCACATCCTCTGGATTGAAAGCCCAGGCATTTTTCTAGGCATTTTGGGAACAAGTATTTGGTCCTTTATTTGGGAAAATAAATTGATATCATTTTCTAATTGGGAATTTAAAAACAAGAGGCCCAAGAGGGCCAGTATCGCTCCACGGCCATAAGGCAAAAATCAAATCTCCAAACAGCCCTGCCCCCTAGTGGCCATATTTTTTACCAACCACCATGGCTTAAAGGAATCTTGTAGAGTGTCACCCAAGGAATGTTTCTGCAAAATTATTTGAAAATCGGCCTGACACTTTCGGAGGAGAAGATTTTTTAAGTTTTCACAATAGCCATATAAGGCAAAATAGCCCCACCCCATGGCGGCCATATTTTTGAACCAATCAACATGGCTTGAAGGAATCTGATAGAGGGTCACCCAAAGAACATTTCTACAAAATTATTTGAAAATCTGCTCAACACTTTCGGAGAAGAAGATTTTTTAAATTTTCACTATGGTCATATAGAGCAAAATAGCCCCGCCCTCTGGCGGCCATATTTTTCGACCAATCAACATGGCTTGAAGGAATCTGATAGAGGGTCACCCAATGAACATTTCTACAAAATTATTTGAAAATCGGCTGAACACTTTCGGAGAAGAAGATTTTTTAAGTTTTCACTATGGTCATATAAGGCAAAATAGCCCCGCCCTCTGGCGACCATGTTTTTCGACCAATCAACATTTCTTGAAGGAATCTAATAAAGGGTCACCCAAGGAACATTTCTACAAAATTATTTGAAAATCGGCCTGACACTTTCAGAGGAGAAGATTTTTTAAGTTTTCACTATTTTTTTCTTTTGGTTGCCATGGAAACCAGAATTATGGATGGATCAAAAAAAATTGAAGGAATTTAAGAGAGGACATTGAGAGGATGCTTCCTATGAAGTTTCAACCAAATTGGCCAAGTGGTTAGTGAGAAGAAGTCGTTTAAAGGAAAAAGTTTACGCACGGACGCACGACGGACAATTCGCCATGACATAAGCTTGACTGGCTTTCAGCCAGTGGAGCTAAAAAACAGGATTTTTTAAACATGACAAAATTGGGGAAATGTACATGATTTCAAAGACTTTTGTCATTGGGAATGGGTTAGAATATCTGACCCATGAGATGCCTAAAAACAGGCCTGAAGCCCTACTGACTGAGCTACCTAGCATAGGCTTGAAGCTTTTGAAAATGGGATTTAAGTACTTAAAAATACTTAAGTCTTGAACAGAATATTTTTTAACCAATAAATTCTGTTGAATTCTTTAATTGCCAATTAACTCCACTATGACAATGAAGCTCTGCCAACAAATCTGTTTAAATCTAACTAATTTTATGACTTTGGCACTAGATGTTACCGTTGATTAGCACCTGATATGACCCATTTTCATGACCATGGTGTGATCTGATGTGCACAACAACTATCTTATCTTCAATTTTTTACAGCATTGAAATTATATAGTGAAAATGGGCAGTTGAGGATAAATTAATTGTTCCAAACTACATCTTTTAACATAAAAAAAGAAACTCCATTTTTGATATAGACACACCCAAAATTGACAGACTCAGCTCATACATAATTGAGGAGAAGTTTTAAGTGATTTAACTGAAATATCATTGTAAACAGTGTTAAACTCATAGGACTGGATAAGGAATAGTAAACAGGTTTTACTTCTGTAAGCACTCATCACAACCTATGTTGTGGGTACTGAAAAAAATATACAATTCTTTTAAGTACAAACTTAATAGGTTTTGAAGGTAAAATAAGGTTTTTACAACATGCAAAAATTCCTTATCTATTCTAGAGCATTGAAAAAACCTAGTTTTACAAAATACTCAGAATTAAACTTTTCCCATCTTCAATTGCAGCAGAACATTTTTGAAAATATTCTGGAAATATATTGGTGAAATTGCTCATTATAAGTAATTTCTCCTTTTGCAACATTGTTTTTAACCCTATTCAATAATATTCAACACATTATTTATAGAGATACTGTATTTCAATTTTGTCATAGCTATACTATTGGTTCGATGTTTTAAAATCGTCTGAAGCAGATTTGTTGTAATATGTGGGAAACAGTAAAGTACTTGAAATAGTTGTTAATAAAATATCTCTCACCATTGATATGGAACACTTTTTCGTCTACTCTCGTCTACAAATCCGAGTACACATGAAGACATGTAAAATCCTATTCCTATTAAAAAAGAAACCAGAAATAGTACTGAAACACACCTGTGTATCTATTGTTATAATATTAACAATCAGCATCTCTATTTACCATGTGATTGTGAGTCATGGGTTTGCTTGAAAACATTCCGCCTGAAATATTTCAAAATTTAAAGGAGCATTGAGTCTTGCTAAATACCCAGGTAATAGAACCCGCCTACACCATGACACATTTAACGCTCGATTTGTTTTGTTGTTGACATTGGTAAACCGGAAAATACAATGAAAGGGAGATTACTACGAGAACGTTTTGAGAAATCAAAGAATACAAAGTATGTTCATTCTTGGTCACTCGGGATATTTTTAATCTGGAGGTTACAGTCAGATCATGCGCATTGCAATTTAACTGTCTCAGATAAATAAAATAAGGGGGCCATGATGGCCCTGGATCGCTCACCTTAATTATACAATGTACTGCAATGCAAAACACATCAAGACAATTATTCTGAATGCAACCTCCACAGTGTTAACAATATTTTCATTCATTTGGCCTAGTGATCTATATTTTTTTTACCTGATATGACCCATATTCCAACATGGACTAGATATCATAAGACAACATTCTGACAAAGTTTCAACTTGCTCAAAGTAAAAATGCGGACTTCGGAGTTTGAACAATATTTTCCTTTATTGACCTAGTTTCTGATCCAATATGACCCATAAATCGAACTTGACCTAGATATAATTCAGACAAACATTCTGACCAAATTTCAAAAAATGCGGCATCTGGAGTGTTAACAAGATTTCCCTTCAATTTGGCCATATTCAAACTTGACCTAGATATTATCAAGACAAACATTCTGATAAAGTTTCAACATGCTCAAGTTGAAAATGTGGCCTCCAGTTTTAACAAGATTTCTCTTCAATTTGACCTAGTGACCTAGTTTTTGACATCATATGGCCCAGTTACGAACTTGTCCAAGATTTTATGGAGATGAATGTTCTGATAAACTTTCATGAAGAAAAATGTAGCCTGTAGAGTGTTAACAAGCTCAAATGTTGACGACACACGATGGACGGATGCCGGACAAAATGTGATCACAATAGCTCACCTTGCACTTCATGCATATGTGAGCTAAAAACAAGAGGACCATGATGCCCTGGAATCGCTCACCTGAGAATGGGCTATTTAAGACTTTACTTTTTCAGCGCCAATGGCAATATCATCAAGACAAACTTTCTGACAAAATATCAAGCTGCTCAAGTCAAAAATGCAATCTCTATAGTGTTTACTAGATTGTTCTACAATTTGGCCTAGTGACCTAGTTGTTGACCTGACCTGACCCATATTCGAACTTGACCTAGATATCACTAAGACAAACATTCCAACATAGTTTTATCATGCTCAAGCTAAAAATGTGGCTTCCAGTGTTAACAAGATTTTCCTTACATTTGACCTAGTGACCTAGTTTTTGACCGGACATGACCAATATTCAAACTTGGCCTAAATATCATCAAGACAAAAATTCCGACATAGCTTCATCATGCTCAAGTTAAAAATGCGGCTACAATAGTGTCAACAAGCTTTTCCTTCAATTTGGCCTGATGACCTAGTTTTTGACCCGACATGACCTATATTCAAACTTGGCCTAGATATCACTAAGACAAACATTCTGACAAAGTTTCAACGTGCTCAAGCCAAACGTGGCTTCCGGATTGTTAACAAGATTTCCCTTAAATTTGGCCTAGTGACCTAGTTTTTGACAGGACATTACCCATATTCAAACTTGGCCTAGATATCATCAGGAAAAACTTTCTGATAAAGTTTCAAGATGCTCAAGTTTAAAATGCGGCTTCCAGAGTGTTGACCAGATTTTCCATCAATTTGACCTAGTGACCTAGTTTTTGACTTCAAATGACCCATATTCAAACTTGGCCTAGATATCACTAAGACAGATTTTCAGACATAGTTTCAACATGTTCAAGCGACCTAGTTTTTGACCTGACATGACCCAGTTTTGAACTTGGTCTAGAAATCATTAAAACAAACTTTCTGACAAAGTTTCAACATGCTCAAGTTTAAAATATGGCTTCCAGAGTGTTAGCAAGATTTTCCTTCAATCTGGCCTAGTGACCTAGTTTTTGACCCGACATGACCCAGTTTCGAACTTGGCCTAGATATCATCAAGACAAACTTTCTGACAAAGTTTCAACATGCTCAAGTTTAAAATATGGCTTCCAGAGTGTTAACAAGATTTGCCTTCAACTTGGCCTAGTGACCTAGTTTTTGACTTGACATGACCTATATTTCATTGAATTTGGCCTAGTGACCTAGTTTTTGACCCGACATGACTCGGTTTCGAACTTGGCCTAGATTTGATAGAGATATATGTTCTGATAAACTTTCATGAAGATTGGATGCAAAATGTTGCCTCTAGTGTTAACAAGCAAATGTTGACAAAAGGCGATCACAAAAACTCACCTTGAGCACTTTGTGTTCTGGTGATCTAAAAATAAACAAAGAAAAACTTTTAATATTTTAATACAAATCAAATTGATAACATTTACATTAATATTTTCATCTTTCCATAGCAACAATCCAATTTTCTACAGCATCAGTGCTACTAATACATATTAGTAGTCCCTGACAGCATCCAAATACGGTACCTAATATGCCTTTTATAACCTCTTCTAAATTGAAATCAGCTCCATAAAAAAGTCAAAAATCTGGAAAATCTCGTTGAGGTCAATATCTTTTGAAAACATAATGGGCAAAAAAGAATTTGAAAATGATACGAAATTTCTTCTTTTAGCATCATATTTTCCTGTTCATTTATCTCTATTTAAAAATCAAAAAAATAATATATATCGATATTTCAAATTTTAAAATGATTAAAGGAATGAATGTATATTGTTTTATGGCGCATCGACAGCTAAGGTCATTTAGCGCGCAATTAAATTTAATTATTCATGATCCCTGGGTAAACAAACCAGTACCAGGCTAGAAAATGTGCCTTGCCCAAGGTCACTCCACCATGACCGTAGTGCCGCGACTGGGGATCGAACCCGGGACACCCGGATTCGAAATCCCCGACGCTAACCCTTGACCACAGCGGATTCCTAAAATGATTAAAAAGAAATGTTCAGTTAATTTAAATTTTAAAAATTTAAAATTGCATATCAGTGTAAACAGTTTTTACAATGTCTGGCTGCTGCAGAGGCACCAGAAGTTGTCATCTTCTGACAGGGAAATAATTAAAGTTGTAATAATTTGTATCATTGTGTCTGCTAAAACATACACCCTTTCCCACATACAGCAAATCTGCAGCAGACAACTTTGAAAAAAATCTAGGCCAGAATATGGTAAATCTCTTAAAATGAAATAATATTTATTGAAAAAATGTGAGCAATTTCACTTTTTGTCACAATGCTGTCATAAGTCATCTCCTGAAGAGGTGTAAAAATATGTCGGTATGAGGGAAAGGGTTAATCCTCTCTTAATCACGGGATTACATGTATTCATTTGACATTTTCATTAGCTAAATGACAAGAAAATTGATATATATGCAAAAAAAGTAAAAAGCAGTATACAAATAACATTATTGCAATGTACATTCTTTGTGTCTGAATCTTTATGTCATATTATTTTCTTTTATCGATTTTCATATTACTGACAACTTTTGAAAACAAGAGGGCCATGATGGCCCTGGATCACTCACCTGATTTGTTTTTTTTTCAATTTAACTATATAAGCCCCGCCCCCTGGCGGCCATAGTTTCCGACCAATCAACTTGGCTTGAAGGAATCTGATAGAGGGTCACCCTAGGAACATTTCCACAAAATTATTTGAAAATCAGCCTGACACTTTTGGAGGAGAAGATTTTTTAAGTTTTCACTATAGCCATATAAGGCAAAATAGCCCTGTCCACTGGTGGCCATGTTTTTTGACCAATCAACATGGCTTGAAGGAATCTGAAAATGGGTCACTTAAGGAACATTTATACAAAATTATTTGAAAATCGGCCTGACACTTTCGGAGAAGAAGATTTTTTAAGTTTTCACTATAGCCATATAAGGCAAAATAGCCCCGCCCCGACTGGCGGCCATGTTTTTCAACCAATCAACATGGCTTGAAGGAATCTGATAGAAGGTCATCCATGGAACATTTCTACAAAATTATTTGAAAATCGGTCTGACACTTTCGGAGGAGAAGATTTTTTAAGTTTTCACTATAGCCATATAAGGCAAAATAGCCCCGCCCCCCTGACGGCCATGTTTTTTGACCAATCAACATGGCTTGAAGGAATCTGATAGAGGGTCATCCAAGGAACATTTCTACAACATTATTTGAAAATCGGTCTGACACTTTCGGAGGAGAAGATTTTTTAAGTTTTCACTATAGCCATATAAGGCAAAATAGCCCCGCCCCCCCCCCCCCCCCCCTGGCGGCCATGTTTTTTGACCAATCAACATGGCTTGAAGGAATCTTATAGAGGGTCATCCAAGGAACATTTCTACAAAATTATTTGAAAATCTGCCAACCAGTTTGGGAGAAGAAGAATTTTGAAGTTTTTTTCATTTCGTTGCCATGGAAACCAGAATTCTGCATGGATCCCAAAAATTTGAAGGAAATCTGGTGAGGTCATTGAGAGGATGCTTTCTGTGAAGTTTCATCCCAATTGACCCACTGGTTACTGAGGAGAAGAAGTTGACGCACGACGCACGACGCACGCCGGACGCCGGACAAAAGGCGATCACAATAACTCACCTTGAGCAAAGCTCAGGTGAGCTAAAAAGGCAGAATCAATAAAAAAACAAAAAAATATCTCCTTTTCCAAAATAAGTTTTCTTCTCTGAAACATAGTTTTATGGCCATTTGTAAAGATTTTCATTCCTTTTCTTCTAATGTTTTCAATCTTTAAGTCTAAACCAGAGCGCCAAATGTCACATGTCTCAAAATACGCCCATCCTGTTTTTTTTTAGACCAAGTAGAGTGATAATTGGTTGCAAGTTTAGAGAGCGGACACTGTTAATACAGTTTTGGCCAAGGGACATAAGTTTGGAGTGACATGGTTAGTTATCGAACCTGACCAAGATATTCTGCCCATCAACATATTGTCTAAATTTGGTGATGATCAAACAAAATGACTCAAGCAATATAGCTGATTATAGCACTTGTCCGAGATATTATGCCCATACACATTCTGACTAAATTTAGTGATGATTGGTTGATTGATTGGGGTTTAACGCCGTTTTTAACAATTTCTCAGTCATATCACGGCGGCCAGTTCACCAACTCATGTGTTTCCTGGTTTTCTCAAACCAGTACTCCACACAACAATCTTCCCAAGCAACTGGCTGCTTTTCCACATAGACTTGGCCCATTGGTGGAAGACGAATGACGCATGTCGCAATGACTTTTGTCAAACGTCTGAAAGAAAGTTGGCCGAGCCGGGATTCAAACTCACAACCCCTGGATTGACAGCCCGCGTCGTTACCGACTGAACTACCAGGACTCAACAGTGATGATTGGACATAGGCTTCAAAAGTTATTGATCGAACAAGACTGATTTGAGGTCATTTCTATAATTAAAGGGCAATAACTCTCGAAATATTTTGCGAATACACATTCTGACCAAATTTGGTCGTGACTGGACAACGGCTTCTAAAGTAATTGAGCGGACAAGATCGATTTTAGGTAATTTCTGTCATTAAAGGGTGATAACTCGTAGAGGGACTCAAACAAAATGGCTGGTTAAAGAACTTGTCTGAGATACCTATGCCCATACTTATTCTGACGAAATTTGGTGATGATTGGATAAAGGCTTCAAAATTATTGTTCGGACAATACCTATTTGAGGTAATTTCTATAATTAAAGGGCAATAACTCTCGATTGACTACAGCTATATGGCTGTTTATCATACGTGTCCAAATATTATGCAAATACACATTTTGACCAATGGACAAAGGCTTTTTAAGTTATGGAGCAGACAAGACAAATTTTAGGTAATTTCTATAATTAAAGGGCGATAACTCTCAAGTGACTTCAGCGCTATGGCTAGTTATCAAACTTGTCTGAGATATTATGCCAATACACATTTTGACGAAATTTGGTGATGATTGGACAAAGGTATCTAAAGAAATAGGGCTGACAAGACCAATTTTAGGTAATTTCTATAATTAAAGGGTGATAACTCTAGATTGACTAGAGCGGTATGGCTAGTTATCTTACCAACCAAGATACTATGCCAATACACATTCTGACCAAATGGTGATGATTGGACAAATGCTTCTAAAGTTATTGGGCTGACAACATACTGGACGCCGCCCAATGAAATTATTTCAAAGTTGTCTGCTACAGATTTGTTGTAAGTGGGAAAGGGTTAAAACACAGTAAGTTTGTCTGAGACCCCAAGAATACTGCCTTCATATATATAAATAAATTTCTTCAATTTTGATTGTATACAAACGGTTGCCTAGAACGCCAACAAAATGCATGCATGAAGATAATCTCAGGACCATAACTCCCTGAAAATTCAATAAGCAAAATGTACAGTCAGCCCACATTCCCAAAAAGTATTTATGAGTCTTATGCAGTTGAAATGATATCTGACCAATGGTTGCCGAGAAATCCCCAAGACCAAACAAATGCATGAAAAAAAGAATAAGGCCAAAACTTCCTGAAAATTGATCTAGGCAGAAGATGCTGCCGATATGCACACAAAAATTGAAATCTAACCGATAGTTGCTGAGAAAGTGTGGACAATAATTACGCATGGAAAAGAAAAGGGTCAAAGTCCCTGAAAAGTTATCTGAGCGCAACATGAATTATCTGAGTGCAACATGCCACCAATATGCTCAACTAGTCTTTGTACTTATGAGTCTTGATAAGTTGCATTTAATTAAACCTGACCAATTTTTACCGAGAAAATGTGTAGAAGAAAATATGCATGGATAAAACTAGTGCTATAACTCCATGAAATTAATTCAAACACAACTAGACATGGTAGCTATAATTCTTGTGAAGTTACATTGAAATGCAACCACTGGATGGCGAGAAGAAGCATGGACACAATTTGTCTTCAAATCTAATGACCAAAGCACGCTTCCAATATACCGGTACCTCCATAAACTTCATATACCCTGGTATAATACAGACATGCCCTTCAAAATAGCACAAACAATATACAGCAGAGCTCTACATAAGGGGCGTTTTGCATGTTCTATAATGCTTATTTGACCCTTTTACTCTATGTTGTGGCTGCTCAAAAGAATGGTTTCAATGAGAAGACTGTTTTGAGTATCCACATCAGGTTTGGTTGGATGATAAGAGAGATATTGTGGGGCAAAAGAGCTGTGTACCTATCCTTTACCTGGACCTCTGACATAGAATACATGAATTAAATGATTAGATAAACGAAGAGTAAAAAGTACACAAACCAAGCAATTGGAATGATTAAAAAATGTCTGGGCATAGAATAAGGAGAGTAAAACAAATCTGTTCAGATCTTTTGTTCTTTAAGTTGAAGTTTAACCTTTTTTTCATTCACCATGTGACTTTTGAAAACATTTTGGGAAAATTATTTCAACTCTATTCATTCTACTTTCATTTGTAGAGATTTTTCGTCTTTTTTTCAAAGACATCTGATGAAGATTTGTTGTATGTTAAAAAGGGTTATAGACATAATTCATGTGATTGTGGCACACAAGATAACAATCTATCATTGTCATACTAGATTTTTTTTAAGGTCTTCATTATGTAGTCGTATCAAAAGCCGGTCTTTTCCAACATACAGCAAATTTTAAGCAGATGACCTTGAAAGCATCTTAGCAAAATCTCTATAAATGAAAGTATATTAAATAGAATTGTAAACATTGTGACAAAAGGAGAAATTGCTTGTCATGAGTAATTTCTCATTTTGCATCAAGGTTTTCAAAATTCTTCTGATGCAGATGTGTTAAAAAATGCTTCCGCGAGTGTGAAAGGACTAATGATATCTAACTGAGAAGTTCTTCCTTACTCTAAGCCCAGATGAATAGCAAAATAATACGAAATACAGCACTACAAGTACACAAAATATTGATAATAAGTGTTTGTCTGCACTTTATATTATCACATAATAAAGTTACTCACTAGAATCCTTTTTTTATTTTTTTATTTTAACCCCTTTTTCACATACAACAAATCTGCGGCAGACGACATTGAGAACATCTAGACAAAAGCATGGAATATCTCTATAAATAAAAGTTGTATTACTGAAAAAAGTGGAAAACATTGCTCGTTTTGAGCGATTTCTTCTTTTTCCACAATACTTTCAGAGGCATCAGAAAGCGTCTTTATGACGGAAAGTAATTTTTGCAACTAAAATAATGATTCACCTGATACGGATGACTTCTGAAGACTCTGCGGCAGATGCATGTTGATGCTCATAATGAGAAATTTCTCCTTTTGTACCAATGATTTCAACACTAGTCAATAGTTTTTTTATTAATTTATAAAGATTTTCCATGCTTTTACTTGGGTATTTTCAAATGAGTCTCCTGCATACTTGTTGTATGTGGAATGGAGTGATAGTATTAACCCTTTCCTACATGCATCCACATTTGGAAAACAGTGTAACACAATGAGATATTGCTCAAACATGTACCTAGGACTTTCATTGTTTTTAATTGTTTAAATTATAACAATTTCATTTTTAAAGTGTTTCCATATTTCAATCTCCATGTTTACAAAGTGGTCTGCTGTAGCTGTATGTGGGAAAGGGTTAAATAATTGAAAAATAATGACAAAATGCATTGTTTGAATTATGATGATTAAAAATTGTCAATGAATCCTTTCTTTTGCATATATAATAGTGTTCCAAATTTCAGTGAAATAACTTTTAAATTTAGTTTATAACCGTTTTTTGTTTCATAGGCAAAGAAATTCTTTTTCTACTATTCAATATTTTCAATACAGAAAGGTTAGTCAGAGATGACAGCTATTACCCAAACTTATAATCATATATCATTCTAAATAAATCTCAAATAAACTTAATGCGGTACTTAACCCCCAAGTCATTTATGTATTAAATGCATTTCAAGGTCAAGCAAAATCGATGACAATTTCATCAATTTGTAATTTCAAGGTCAAGCAAAAACGATGATAAAATTTCGTGCATTTGTAATGATTAGATTATGAGATCTGGACCCATATTCATGAATCAAGTTAAATAAAAAATTTATTCTTGATCCTTTCTGACATAAAACAAATCTGCAGCAGATGACTTTGAAATATCTAGGCAAAAATATTAAACATCTGTAGATGATAGTATATTTAGTGAAAAGAATTGAAAACATCAAGGCAAAAGGAGAAATTGCTCATCATGAGCAATTTCTCCAATTGCCACAATATTTTCAAAAGTCGTCCGCTGCAGAGGCATCTATATGTGGGAAAGGGTTAATTAATCCACAAGGTAACAACATTTCTGTTTGGCTAAAACAAGATGAAGATGGTTTACCAAATCAGAATTATTTTTACGTAGGGATGAGGGCCATTGTTCAAATTTAGAATTATCGTTCAATGACTTTGACACATCGACTATCTGAATAATGGACAATTAATTGTAAAAGCTTAATTCCCTACCAACTTTTATTTGTGACAGAAACATCATTTGAGGGATCACTTTATAATGTAGTCTTGGATATATAAAAAAATTATAAGATATATTGTAATAAATAGTAAATACACTATAAAGACTTAACTAGCAAAATTATAAATATTTAACAAAAATATAGAACAGACTGGCAAGTTGAATGGGAATGGTCCCATCTTAAATTAAATTGAAGCAATTTAGCAAAATGTAATGACTGAGATGAAATATTTTTACTACATTTATCTATTACCATAACAAATAATTTTAGAGTCACGAAAATGTCTGCTATTTAAAAACAATGCGATGGTAAGTTTATTTATGATAAAGAGTTGAGAAGAATTGTTAGGAAAAATAACTCAATTTAACCCACATTCCCACATACAGCAAATCTGCAGCAGACGACTTTGAAAATGCCTACTAGAAAAATATGGAAAATCTCTATAATTGTAGGTATAATTACTGAAAAAGTAGAAAACATTGTGGCAAAAGGAGGAATTGCTCGTTTTGAGCAATGTCTCCTTTTGTCACTGTGTTTTCAAAAGTCGTCTACTGCAGATGCGTCAGAAAGCGTCTATATGTGGGAAAGGGTTAGGCAGTTTCTCATGCCATTTTCTAAAGTTGCCAGCTTTACGCATCATTATAAGTTTTCCTTGACATGTGTATCAAAACCATGTGACTCAACACATACACAAACTTAGGTGTTGATACTTCCCTCAACATTATTTACATTTGAGTGTCGTTCAATGGAAATTTTAACCAACCATAGCATAACCTTGTCCAACAAACGGACAACAGCAGATGACTTTTGAAAACTTTGTGACAATTCAATAATAATATTTTCATTTTAAGAAACTATCCTCATTTTTGCAAAGATAATTTCAAAGTCATCTGTTGCATATTTCTTGTATGTGGGTTATGTATGACAAGTAGATATTTTTATCACATGACAATGCTTGTATCCAATCAAATATGTTACGTGTGTAATATAACATGACTGAATCACTATTTTTGTATTCATCTGCAAATGTTTAAAAAATGGCTGAGAATGTGTATCCAGTAAACACAAACGTCACAATAGATGGACGAGGTAAAGGGAACATTATCAGTATTAAAAATATTTTTTTGTGATTAGTAGACAGTTTAATTAGTATTACATGTTGGGACTATTTTCAACCGCAAAAACCCGATTTTCTTTTTGTATTTCGTCATGTGATAAAAAGAAACTGACATTCGTTGTCATTTCATAAAGTTTTGTTAAACTCATCCAAGAAATGTGTTATTAAGCTCACAAAGGCTCGCTTAATAACAAATTTCTTGGAACTCATTTAATAAAACTTTATATGAAATGACAACTCATGTCAGATCCTATATGTCTCTGCATCATGCAAATAGATGATGTTATTTAGAAATAGCTTGAAACCATCTGTGACTTATTGACAAACTTTGCAGAACTGGATCACACTGAGCAGATACATAGGTTGATCTGGATCTACATTTGACAAAGCAAGCCATGCATTTGGTTTTTGTACAGCATATTGCTTTGTTATAAGGTTTTATTTACTTATATCAATATACAAGCATCTTTTACATATAATAAGACAAACAAGAGGACCATGATGGTCCTATATCGCTCACCTGATTTAATCAAACTTAAAAAGTTTTCATTGTTCTTTGTCTATACATATATACGGAAAACAAGCAACAACCCCTGGTGGCCATCTTTATCATCCTATCAAAATAATTTGAAGTCTTAGTAGAGGGGCACCATTCATGGCAAATGGACAAGAATATTTTAAAGTGTTTACCTTAATAAGTCTATGTAAAACAAGTAATCCCTAGGTTGGAGCCATGTTTGACACCAGGGCTATAATAATTTGACCAATCTTGGTAGAAGTCCACTCGATGAAGTTAGATTTCAAATATTAAACTTTTAGACAAGATCTTGGTAGAGGTCCACTAGATGATGCTACATACCCAATATCAAAGGCCTGGGCCCTCTACTTTTAGACAAGAAGATTTTTTTAAGTTTTTCCCCTATACAAGTCTATGTGAAACAAGTGACCCCCAGGGGAGGGGTAATTTTTTACCCCATGGCTATAATTTGAACAATCTTGGTAGAGGTCCACTAGATAATGCTACATACCAAATATCAAAGGCCTGGGTCCTCTACTTTTAGACAAGAAGATTTTTTAAGTTTTTCCCCTATATGAGTATATGTAAAACAAGTGACCCCCAGGATGGGGGTCATGTTTTACCCCAGGGCTATAATTTGAACAATCTTGGTAGAGGTCCACTAGACGATGCTACATACCAAATATCAAAGGCCAGGGCCCTCTACTTCCAGATTTTTTTTTTTTTAATTTTCTCTATATGAGTCTATGTAAAACAATAGACCCCTCTGGGAGGGGTCATTTTTTGACCCCAGGGCTATCATTTGAACAATCTTGGTAGATGTCCACTAGATGATGCTACATACCAAATATTAAAAGCCTGGAGCCTCTACTCTTAGACAAGAAGATTTTTAAAGGTTTTTCCCTATATGAGTCTATGAACAAGCTCAGCCCCCTGGCGGCCATGTTTTTCAACGGATCGGAAATATTTGAACAATCTTGTCAAAGGGTGCCCCAAGGAACATTTGTGCAAATTAATTTTCAAATCGGGCCAGTACTTTTGGACAAGAAGAATTTTAAAGTTTTAACAATGCACATATAAGGAAAACAAGCTCCGCCCTCTGGTGGCCATGTTTTTCAACGGATCGGAAATATTTGAACAATCTTGGTAAAGTGTGCCCCAAGGAACATTTGTTCAAAATATTTTTTAAATGGGGCCAGTACTTTTGGACAAGAAGATTTTTAAAGTTTTAACAATGCACATATAAGGGAAATAAGCTCCGCTCCCTGGCGGCCATGTTTTTCAACGGATCGGAAATATTTGAACAATCTTGGTAGAAGGTACCCCAAGGAACATTTGTGAAAAATAATTTTCAAATCGGGCCAGTACTTTTGGACAAGAAGATTTTTTAAGTTTTGGTTAATTTCCCCTTTTTTGTTGCCGTGGCAGCCAAAGTTCTGCATGGAATAGAATTCTTTGAACAAGTTTGAAAGAGATCTACCAAAGAAACATTCCTGTAAAATTATTTTGAATTTGGTTAATTGGTTTAGGAGGAGAAGTTGTTTGTAGGAAAATGTGAACGGACGGACGACATCGACGACGATGACGGACGACGGACAGTGAGCGATCACAAAAGCTCACCTTGCACTTTGTGCATAGGTGAGCTAAAAAACAAAAATAAAACATACTTCCCCATAATTTGAGAGGTAAAATATTTTTACTCTGTACGTTATTCTTTAAACTTACATTTGTACTTGGCACTCAAAAACTTCTAACAAAATTTGTTTTACAACTTTAAATAAACATTTACACACTTTGTTTAGAAATGATAGAAACACACACACTTACACTCATTGAAATGTTAACATACATCTCCCCAACCGTAACACTCACCGACATCCAACAAATCTGCGGCACACAACTTTGAAAACAACTGGTCAAGTATATTGAAAGTTTATATAAGTTAAACTATTGAATAAATTGCCGCAATGCAAAAGTCGTCAGCTGGAGATGCCTTTACACTTTCCCACTTGCAGACGTATTCTGACATATTTGCAGTAAAATGCTTTTGAAAACATTGTGACAAAATGAAAATTGCTCATCATGAACAATTTTCATATTTTGCCACAATACATGTACTTCTAAACAAGAACACCGCAGAGCAAACGCCAACACTGGTCTATTTTTTTCTAAGTCAAAAAAGGGGCATTACTGAGTATTTATTAAAGCCAGAGTTATGTTACTTTGTATAGAAATGTATTCGAAATTGTTGAAGGTTTTTTTAGTTATGAGGTAAGGTTAAAGGTTAAAGTTTTGTGATAAAACTAGCAATATTTCAACGGATAATACAAACCGGTACACCAATATATGCTCCATTTGACAACTGCAGGCCACAGGTCAAAACTCTTGTAAAAATGAGTAAATGCAGAAATCAAACCAAGACACAAAACCACATATGGGGATTAGCCCTTTCCGACATACAGACACTTTCTAAGTGCCTCTACTGACGATAACTTTTGAAGACATTGTGGAAAAAGGAGAAACTGCTCATGATGAGCAAATGACCAATCTGAATAAATAGTTTTGTTTATCCCTTTCCCTCATACGACAATTCTGCAGCAGACGACTTTGAATGTATTTTGTCAAAACATAGAAAATCTCCATAATTGAATGGATCTATGACAAAAAGTGACAAAAAGTGGAAAACATTGTGGCAAAATGAGAAATTGCACGTTCTGTGCAATTTCTTCTTTTGTCACTATGTTTTCAAAAAGCCATCTGCTGCAGAGGCATCAGAAAGCGTCTATATGAGGGAAAGGGTTAAAGGGAATTTAAATATGTTTGCCTTGGTGTTTTCAAAGTCATTGAATCAGGGTTTTTTTACGTAAAAAAGAGTTTACTCTTTCCCATAGGCTGTCATTTTTTTCTGGAACACAGACCTTATCTCTGTCCTTCATACAGACGCTTTCTGATGCCTCTGCAGCAAACATCTTTTAAAAACAATGTGGCAAAAGAAGATATTGCTCAAAAGGATCAATTTCTCTTTTTGTCACACTGTTATCAACTTCTTCTTTCAGTAATAATACTTAAATTTGTAGAGATATTCCATACTTTTGTCTGGATGTTCTCAGTCATCTGCTGCAGGTTTGTTGTATGTGGGAAAGAGCTAAACATTTCTATTTCAAAAGTAGAATGAGAATGGCAAATGAAGTAAACATTTAAACCTTTACCACATATAGACGCTTTCTGGCGCCTCTGCAGCAGACAACTTTTGAAAACACTGTGACAAAAGAATAAATTGCTCAAAACAAGCAACTTCTTTTTTTGAAACAATATTTTCAACTTTTTTCAGGAATTATACCTACATTTATAGAGCTTTTATGTGTGTTTGCCTGGATACTTTCAAAGTCGTCTGCTGCAGAATTGTTGTATGTGGGAAAGGATTAAGAAAGATTTAGTCAGATTACACATCCGTAACATCTTCTAGTGCTAATGACCTTTCAAAGTAAGTTTCTAGAATGCCTTAATGTCAAGACAGGAAATTCCTGTACAGATTGTGCAATGAGCAATTTGAAATATCCCACAATGTTTTTTCTACTCAAATTTCCATAAGGCCAATGTATGTAAATTTACA
This sequence comes from Serripes groenlandicus, assembly GCA_031761405.1. Taxonomy (NCBI): domain Eukaryota; kingdom Metazoa; phylum Mollusca; class Bivalvia; order Cardiida; family Cardiidae; genus Serripes; species Serripes groenlandicus. Next base: position 74,428,634 of record JASEVX010000005.1, read on the forward strand.
AATGTTCTGACATCAGACCCCTTGTGATGACTCTACAGAAGATAGTTTCTTAACCCTTTCCCTCATATAGACGCTTTCTGATGCCCCTCTGCAGCAGACGGCTTTTTGAAAACATAGTGACGAAAGAAGAAATTTCTCAAAACGAGCAATTTCTCCTTTTGCCACAATGTTTTCCTCTTTTAGTCATAGGTTATCCATTCAATTAAAGAGATTTTCTATTTTTTGACAAAATATGTTCAAAGTCGTCTGCTGCAGATTTGTTGTATGAGGGAACGGGTTAAAAGCATGGTGGGAAACCGAGGAAAAGCTCAAAACAATATTTCACTTCCATTTTCTCCTGGTCAAATAATTGATTAAGTGCCTAGCACAAGAATCAAGGAGCTTTACTAATAGGGACCCCAGTTTAACCCTTTCTTACTGGCAGACCCATTTAAATACATGTTTAGCAGAAAGCTTTTGAAACCATTGCGACAAAAGGAGACTTTTTTCCTATTTCCACAATGTTTTCAATGCTATTCAATATAAATACTTTCACAAATAGAGGTTTATTAAATTTCTCAACAGATATTTTCAAAGTCATCTGCTGCTGACTTGTTGTTTGTGGAAAAGGGTTAAAAGTAAAAATTAAAGCTATAACTTAAGACATATAATTTAACACAGAGCAGGTAAACATTAGTTACAATTAACATTTGATATAAGCACAGTAACTGTTACAGCTTTAAACTGGCACTTGACAATTAGCTACAAAACTGAAAGTTACTTTATCCATTAATACTTTCCCAGATTTAAGCCTCTCCTTTTGCCTTTTACTAGAAATTAATTACTTCTCACTTGCAGACAAAATGTGATGCATCTGCAGCAAGCAAATTTGGGAAACATTTTGGCAAAAGTAGAAATATCTCATGATGAGAAATTTCTCCTTTGTCGCAAAGTTTTTTTTAGAAATTTTCCAAATGCTAGATGTTTTCAAGATTGTCTGCTGTGTATTTGTTGTTTGTGTAGGGATTAACTGGCATAAAGTAGATCAACCTGGAGCTTTTAAACAATCTAACAAATTGAAAGTATCTGTAGAACAAGCGACAAAGATGGCCCTAAATTGATCACCTAAGTGATGATACAGTCAGTCCAAATATGGGGGGAAATTGGATCCAAGAGTGGGAACAAAACTGCAAGGAATGGTCACTATAAATGATACAGCTGATAAGTAAAGGACATTTGTCAAAACAAATTGAACAATTTCTTAAGAAAACTAAGCAACATCCATGTGAAGAGAGTTTGGTATTGGTCCGATGGTTTAGGAGATGTTGTTTGAAGCTTTAGGTTCAGTTTCCCCTTTTTATGATGCCTGATCTTTCTGTTTATCTGTCCTGTGTTGATTTGCAGTGTAAGCAAATTAATTCATGATTATTAAACAAACTTTCAAGAAAAAGATGAACAAAATGATGCCACGCTTAGCTTAACTCTTTCCCACATATATAACTTTTTGATGCCTCTGACAACTTTTTAAAACATTTTTCCAAAAAAAGAAAATGATCATGATTGCAATGATGTTTCCCAACTCTATTCAATAATTTAACTTAAAGAATTATTTTCATAGTTTCAATATTTTTAATCTTTTTTTTCTACATCGTCTGCTGCAGATTTTTTTGTATGTTGGAAAGGGTTGATAATCAATTCCTGATATTGTCTCCAAAAAGTATGAGGACAAAATGGTGACATATGGACAGAATGCTTTTGAATAGAACTGATAAATATTGTGATAAAAATGTTTTCAAAGGTCGTCCACAACGGTGGCATCAAAAATTGTATGTGACAGGTGATTGACTAACCCATTCCCACATATAGACAATTTCTGATGCCTCTGCTGCAGACAAAATTAGTAATTTTTCCTTTTACCACAATGTTTTCAACTCTTTTCAGCTACAATAAGTTCAATTATAGAGATTTTCCATGTTTTTGCCTAAATGTTTTCACAGCTGTCTGCTACAGATGTATTGTATGTGGGAAAGGGTTAATAAACTGAACAGGCTTATGGCCAACGATTAATCTCAGTTTGCTACTTGAGGGTAGTATGATGATTTGTATTAGTAACTTTCACTTTTGTATACATATTTGAGCATGGACATGCAAAAAAGTACAACCTAGTTTTTTTACCAACAGTGTAAATCCAGATCTGCATGTGCAAATCACCCACAAAGGTTGGCTGTCATGAAGATTCTGATAAGACCGAGCCTCTGTTGCACACTGATTCAAACCTACACCATCAACAAAATTCGAGAGCTTCGTACAAAACAGTTGTAACTACATCTTGTATAATATGTAGTTACAATTGTTCTGCATGAATCCATTGAGATGCCAGGTTGTTGTACCTTTTTCACCTGAACCGACTCATTTGTAGAAACAATATACACATTACGAAGGTTACAATATGGTACATCTTGATTTAGATTTGTGATGTGTCTTAATGGGAGGTCCTTCATTGAATTCAAACACCCTGAAATGACAGGAAAAACAAGTTTAAAAATCGATACATTGGAAATAAAACTCTTCACCACACACAACAAATCTACAGTAGACAACTTCTAAAACATATATGCAAAAACAAGGGAAACTGAAAATTTAACGTATAATTACTGAAAAAAGTTTGAAACATTGTGGCAAAAGGAGAAATTGAACATTTTGAGCAATATCTTAATTTGTCACATTGTTTTCTGCTGCAAAAGCGTAAGAAAGCATCTTTATATGGGAAAGGGTTAACTCTTTTACAACCTACCAACGCTTTCTGATGTCTCTGGAGCAGATTGCTTTTTCAAACATGGAGACAAAAGAGGAAATTAATCATGATTTTCATCTTTTGTCACAATGTTTTAACTTAATTAAAAAATAGAGAGCTTCAATATTTTTGACAATGTAGTCTGCTGCAGATTTGAGGTATCTGGGAGAGGGTAAATCCAGAAAATGGCCATACAGAAACAAATAATACCTCATTAACCCTTTCCCTCATACAACAATTCTGCAGCAGACGACTGAACATATTTTGTCAAAATATGGAAAATCTCCATAACTGAATGGATAACCTATGACAAAAAGTGGAAAAAATTGTGGCAAATGGAGAAATTGCACGTTTTGTGCAATTTCTTCTTTCGTCACTATGTTTTCAAAAAGCCGTCTGCTGCAGAGGCGTCAGAAAGCGTCTATATGAGGGAAAGGGTTAATGAGGTATTATTTGTTTCTGTATGGCCATATGTAACAAGCAGGCTAGAAGTTATAGTTTGAGTGCATTTAATGTACACATCTGCAGGACACAAGCTACCTACAAACCCAGTTTGAAAGTGATAATTGAGAAAATTGCCGCAAAAAAACCCTAGAAATATCACTGAAGGTGATGAATACCCCCAGCTGGTGCTTGACAATATACATATGTATGAGAAATTCAAGGGGCCATAACTCATGTGCAACACGCCGACAATATGCACAACTAGGCTTGGTATCATTCATTCTTGTGAAGTTATATTGAATTGTCACCAAGGGTTGCTGAGAAATAGTGTTCACAAGAAATGTCTATAGACCAACTATGTACGAGAAATTCAAGGGGCCATAACTCATTTAAAAATAATTCCAGTGCAACACGCCGACAATATGCTCAACTAGGCTTGGTATCAATTATTCTTGTTATATTGAATTCTGACCAAGGGTTGCTGAGAAATATAAGTGTTCACAAGAAATGTCCAGACCAACGGACCGACCGACAAGCGTGACTCCTATACAGCCCCCATATACTATGTATCTGGGGGTATAACAAGAGGGCCATGATCAGAAAAGCTCACATGGAGCTACAAATGTGCTCATGTTAGAACAAGAGGCCCAAGAGGGCCAGTATTGCTCCACTGCCATTAGGTAATTAAATCACTATGGCCATGTAAGGCAAAACAGCCTGTTTACCAAAGAACAAGGCTTGAAGAATTCAAGTAGAGGGTCAACAAAGGAACATTTCTACAAAATTGGGAGAATAATTCCTATATAGCCCCCATAAACTATGTATCTGGGGGTATAATAAGATTATTCAGAAGAGTTGAAAAATACTCAATAAGAGCATATCTTGTTTGACACAATCTTTTCAAACGTCGCCTGCTTCAAATGCATACAAATGCGTCTGTAGATTGAAAAGGGGGAGGGGTACTCAACTTAACGCTTTCTAATGCTTCTGCAGCAGACAATTTGTGAAAACATTGTTGCGAAAGAAGAAATGGCTTTCTATGTTTCATCTTTATTTGATAATCATTTATAGAACAAATGCCATATATTGGCTTACATGGTTTTCACCTACCTGATTTTTCTAACTAAGTCATAAAATGCTCTATCTACATTGAGCCTCATCTTGGCACTAGCTTCTATGTGACTAATTTTTAACTGTCTGGCTAACTCATGACCTTCTTCTTGGGTTACCTGTGAGCAAAAAGATAAACATCAACCATTTCCCACATGCAGACGCTTTATGAAGCCTCTGTAGCAGAAGACTCTTGAAAACATTGTGACGAAAAGGGAAATGGCGCATTATGAGCAATTTCCCCTTATGTCACAATATTTTCATTTAACCCTTTCCCTCATACGACAATTCTGCAGCAGATGACTTTGAACATATTTTGTCAAAAAATAAAAAATCTCCATAATTGAATGGATAATCTATGACAAAAAGTGGAAAACATTGTGGCAAAAGAAGAAATTGCACGTTTTGTGCAATTTCTTCTTTTGTCACTATGTTTTCAAATAGCTGTCTGCTGCAGAGGCGTCAGAAAGCGTCTATATGAGGGAAAGGGTTAATAGCAGATATTTTTCTATATTTTTGTGTAGATGGTTTCATAGTCGTCGGCTGCAGGTTTGTCAAATGTGGTAAAGGGAATTCTTTTTCTATAGAACTCATATTAGGTGAGTTAATGCATATAAAGTACAGATAAAATTCATTATGAGAAATTTGTCTTTTTGCCACTATGTTTTTAAAGGACATCTTCCGCGGATACCTCAAATGTGTCTGCATGTGAGAAAGGGTTAATTATACATGTAAGTTTTTTCAAAGAAGGTGACTGAAACTATCAACTTAGACAAGAACACGGCAATGCCATAAAACAGGGTTTTCATTGTGATTTTATCGGTTATCACTTGTAACAGCAAAACAAAATTTAACCCTGTCCCACATACAACAAATCTGAGACAATTTTGAAATCAGTAGCAAAATTTATTGAAAATCTAAAAACAATTGCGATCAATTTATATTGTATAGTAAATCATCTATACTGCAAGGGCAATGCAATGTAAGGAAAAATATAGAACATACTCTGGTACAACAAGAGGGCCATGATGGCCCTGGAATCGCTCACCTGATTTTATTTTTTTTCACTTTAGCCATATAAGCCCCGCCCCCTGGCAGCCATAGTTTCTGACCAATCAACTTGGCTTGAAGGAATCTGATAGAGGGCCACCCTAGGAACATTTCTACAATTTTTTTTGAAAATCGGCCAGACACTTTTGGAGGAGAAGATTTTTTAAGTTTTCACTATAGCCATATAATGCAAAATAGCCCTGCCCACTGGTGGCCATGTTTTTTGACCAATCAACATGGCTTGAAGGAATCTGAAAGTGGGTCATCCAAAGAACATTTCTACAAAATTATTTGAAAATCGGCCGGACACTTTCGGAGAAGAAGATTTTTTAAGTTTTCACTATAGCCATATAAGGCAAAATAGCCCCGCACCCCCTAGCGGCCATGTTTTTCGACCAATCAACTTGGATTGAAGGAATCTGATAGAGGGTCATCCAAGGAACATTTCTACAAAATTATTTGAAAATCGGTCTGACACTTTCGGAGGAGAAGATTTTTTAAGTTTTCACTATAGCCATATAAGGCAAAATAGCCTCGCCCCCCTGACAGCCATGTTTTTTGACCAATCAACATGGCTTGAAGGAATCTAATAGAGGGTCATCCAAGGAGCATTTCTACAAAAGTATTTGAAAATCTGCCAACCAGTTTGGGAGAAGAAGATTTTTTAAGTTTTCACTATAGCCATATAAGGCAAAATAGCCCTGCCCACTGGCGGCCATATTTTTTGACCAATCAACATGGCTTGAAGGAATCTGATAGTGGGTCACTTAAGGAACATTTCTACAAAATTATTTGAAAATCGGCCAGACACTTTCGGAGGAGAAGATTTTTTAAGTTTTCACTATAGCCATATAAGGCAAAATAGCCCCGCCCCCCCTGGCGGCCATGTTTTTCAACCAATCAACATGGCTTGAAGGAATCTGATAGAGGGTCATCCAAGGAACATTTCCACAAAATTATTTGAAAATAGGCCTGACACTTTCGGAGGAGAAGATTTTTTAAGTTTTCACTATAGCCATATAAGGCAAAATAGCCCCGCCCCCCCCCTGGCGGCCATGTTTTTCGACCAATCATCATGGTTTGAAGGAATCTCATAGAGGGTCATCCAAGGAACATTTCTACAAAATTATTTGAAAATCTGCCAACCAGTTTGGGAGAAGAAGAATTTTGAAGTTTTTTTCATTTCGTTGCCATGGAAACCAGAATTCTGCATGGATCCCAAAAATTTGAAGGAAATCTGGTGAGGTCATTGAGAGGATGCTTTCTGTGAAGTTTCATCCCAATTGACCCACTGGTTACTGAGGAGAAGAAGTTGACGCACGACGCACGATGGACGCCGGACAAAAGGCGATCACAATAACTCACCTTGAGCAAAGCTCAGGTGAGCTAAAAATACAGAACATACTCTGGTACAAAAATATAACATTTCTATAGCCCTAGATTGGTTGGAATATATATTTCCTTAAAACATGACACAGTACAAAACATGTTTCCATTTTAGGAACAGTTACATACCATGTTTAGTTAAAATTAATAAACAGTAAATAAAGAATTGAGTTTCATCCATTTTTTTTATTTCTTACTTAGTAAAAGCGACCCTGAACTTGACACAAGGGGCCCGAAATGCAATTCCATGAAATGTCTCCATAAAACGCTTTTTACATACCATCTTTGGAAACAATATGTCAACCATAACTAATGATATTTAGATTCAACATTTTTCTACTTTTAGTAACAGCGACTTTGACCATCAAGAAACGCAATCCCATAAAATCACAATAAACTCTTTCTATAAACCCAAATTTGGTTACAATATGTCAACTGTAACTAAAGATAATCAGTCTATTTTTCTATTCTTAGTAACAGCCACATTAACCTTGAGTCCTTGACCCTAGGGGCCCAAAATGGTTACAATATGTTAACAGTAACTGAAGATATTCAGCTTCAACCATTTTTCTATTTTTTATTAACAGTGACATTGATCCTTGTGGCCCTAAACACAATCCCATGAAAAAGCTTCATGCACTCTTTCTACATACAAATTTTGGTTACAATATGTCAACCGTAACTAAATTTAAGATATTCACTTTTTTCTATTTTTAGTAACAGCGATCTTGACCTTGAACCTAGTGGCCCCAAACCCTATCCCTTGAAAGGTTTCCATAAACTCTTTCTACATACCAACTTTGGTAACAATATGTCAACCGTTACTCACAATATTTGGTTTCTTAGGTCAGTTTGACGTCGCCCACCCACCCGAACAACGATATTGTCATTCTAATAATCAGGTTTCAACTATTTATGGAAATAGGGAAATTTCTCAAAACTAGCAATTGGTCCTTTCCACACATTTTCATCACCACTGTAATTTAAAATGTTACCAGCTTTATCCAAGATGCGATTTTAAAAATACAATATCAGGTAAATGGTTAAAATGGCGGAGTCCACAAAAGCTTTACCTGAGGGACCAGGCTATATAACACTCACCACTCTTTGATGATCTAGGTCCGATTTATTACCAACTATTATCATTGGAAACTCATCTCTGTCTTTCACACGTAAAATTTGTTTATGGAATTTGTAAATGTCATCAAAACTGAAAAATATAATATATTTATGGTTGGACCCTTTCCCACATACAACACATCAACAGATGACAAATGTGAAAACATATCGGCAGAAATATAGATAACAAAATTCAGGCATAGAGGAAGCAATTTCTCCACTGTCACAATGTTTTAATCCTTTCACACATATAGACGCTTTCTGACGACTCTGCAGCAGACGGCTTTTTGAAAACATAGTGACAAAAGAAGAAATTACACAAAACATTCAATTTCTCCTTTTGCCACAATGTTTTCCACTTTTTGTCATAGGTTATCCATTCAATTATGGAGATTTTCTATTTTTTGACAAAATACGTTCAAAGTCGTCTGCTGCAGAATTACCGTATGAGGGAAAGGGTTAATCCTTTCCCACATGTAGATGCTTTCTGATGCTTCTGCAGCAGATAAAGTTTTCATCTTTATTCAATAATTCTATTTTCAAATGTAGAGATATTGTATATTTTTATCCTGATGTTATCAAAGTGATCTGCTACAATTTTGTTGTATGTAGGAAAGCGTTAAAAAGCCTGTTTCATTTGCAACAATATTTTACTAACCTACTTCTATCAGTCCTAAAGATACCAGTAAAAACCAGTCCCAGATGATGATCTCGTATATACAGTTCTCTGAACAAGAGAAAGTTCAATACATGATCTCATGTACTTACCTACTTCTATCTGATACAGTATATACCAGTAACAAGAGCGCCAAATGTCACAAAATATGCCCGTCCTGTTTTTTTGAGACCAATTAAGTATAGTGATAATTGGCTGTACATCAGGCAATTTAGAGAGCAGACACTGTTAGTACAGTTTTGGCCATTTCGAGGGACTAAGTGTGTAGTGACTAAGATAACATGGTAAGTTATCAAACTTGTCCAAGATATTATGCCAATACACATACTGACCAAATTTGGTGATGATTGGACAAAGGCTTCTAAAGTTATTGAGCTGACAAGACTAATTTTAGGTAATTTCTATAATAAAAGGGAAATAACTCTTGATTGACTAAAGTGATATGGCTAGTTATCGAACATGTTCAAGATATTATGCCAATACACATTCTGACCAAATTTGGTGATGATTGGACAAAAGCTTCGTAAGTTATTGAGCTGACAAGACCAATTTTAGGTAATTTCTTTAATAAAAGGGTGGTACTCTTGATTAAGTAAAGCGATATGGCTAGTTATTGAACTTGTCCAAGATAATATGCCAATACACATTCTGACTAAATTTGGTGATGATTGGACAAAGGCTTCTAAAGTTATTGAGCTGACAAGACCAATTTTGGGTAATTTCTATAATTAAAGGGCGATAACTCTTGATTGACTAAAGCGATATGGCTAGTTATCGAACTTGTCCGAGATATTATCCCAATACACATTCTGACAAAATTTGGGGATGATTGGACAAAGGTTTCTAAAGTTATTGAGCTGACAACATACTGGACGCCGGCCGCCCGCCCGTACGCCGCAGGTTAAACTATAATACGATCCGTTTTGAAAAAAACGGGCGTATAAAAAACCCATCCCAGATCTCATATACTGTTTGTTTTCGGTACAAGAGAAAGTTCAATACATGATCTCATCTATTGTTCTCATGTACTTACCTACTTCTATCTGATACAGAATATACCAGTAAAAAACCCATCCCAGATCTCATATACTGCTCTCTCATAGCACTGAACTCTTCCTGACCAGCAGTGTCCAGAACTGAAAAATATACATATAATAACTAGGGATGTCAATGAATAACCGGTTAATCGGTTAACCGTATGTTATTTGATTAATGAATTAGTAATTCAAGTATCCGAATACTTGGAAAAATAGATAAAATATATACACAGTTGTGTTTCACTTTTTGATCTTGTTAATTCGTCACACGTAACTGATGAGAGATTAATTATTCACACCTCGATCTGGAGTGTTTATATAACTCTGAAAACAGCCGCACTCGAATTTATTGATGACCGTTTCAAGTTTCATTTTGTGTAGTGTTAATCAACCAAAATATGGCTGACCTAACGATTAATTAAAGGACAGTTTGTTTCTTTTAGAACTTTGATGTCTTATACAAGGCAGAAATGATATGATAATGACTTATCATTTATATTCCGCATTTGTTTTGATAATACAATTAATTGGAATGAATGTAATAAATTCGTATGTAAATAATTTATCAAAACAATTAGAATATTTAAAGAGTCGTTTGAATTTTTTAACTAATTTTCCCCAGAGTTGGTAATTAAAGATATGCAGCTATGCACCTCTTTCATTCATGATTCAACATATAAATCACTTCGTTCAAAATAGATCAACTAAATATTTCCCCATGCTACATCCTTTGTCTGGAAATATTTCAAATGCTGCACTGAGGATTAAAGTGCTAAGTTCAGTTTGTGTGGTAATAAACTGTCTTTGCCTGTTGGAACCAGTAACATGCGCAACCATATTCGACTGAAACATCAATCAGAAATAACAAAACCCGAAAGCAAGTGAATAATGATTGTCTTTGAATTTATCTGGTTAACGGATTAACCGGTTATAATATTGGTAACCGTTGACAACCCAAGTAAAAACTAACCCTTTCCATGCATACACAATTGACCCATCTTCATGCAGCAGGTGACATTTCCTACATACAACAAATCTGCAGCAGTCAACTTTTTATTGTTCTTTTTTTTATATAAAGGTTCCCATTTAATTGTTTCCATGTATAAAATAATTGGCACCAAAGTTGGCTTAAACTTTGACTACTTTGGCTGATTTTTTTTGATTTTGGTTCCTTTTTTTTTTATTTGACGAAAGTGTTGGCGAAAGAAAAAATTTATCCAAGGGAGGGCCTGACAGATGTTTCCAAGTATGTTTGCTATAATTTTCTTGTATGTGGGAAAGGGTTAATAGCAAGCCAACACCTAATCTTCTGATATTTACTATAACATCTGAATGTCTTTAACCACTCATCAACTGATTGCATATAATCCTTTCCCACATGCAGACACATTTTGATGCGTTTGCAGAAGACAACTTTTGAAATAAATATGGAAAAGGAGAAAATGATAAACAGTTTTGATAAAGACATTAATACCATTGTGGCAAGAAATATTGCTGATTTCCATTGATTAAGAAATATCTCTTTTTCCCCCAAATGTTTCAAAGTTAATTGGTACAAAGCACAAAAGATTGTCTTTATGAGGAATTTGGTTCAAAAGTCTTTCTGTAGCAGATAACTTGGAAAACATATTGGCAGAAAAGTGAAAAATATCCATACAGGAGTTTAATTATTAAAAAGAGTTGAAAACTCTACAGCAAAAGGAGAAATTGTCTCAATTTTTTCAAAAGATGTCTGCTGCAGAGGCGTCAAAATGCTTCTATATCAGGGAAAATGTTTATGCAAGCAACAGGTATCCTATAAGAAAAAGAGAACATGCTTATAATGAGCAGTTTCCTATCCACACACAATATTTCTTCTTTTGTTTATAAGCTTTTACCTGATTCAGAGAACTTTCAATGCTTTTGCATCAGAGAGATTTTAAAAAATGTTGTTGAAAAGGGAAACCGTCTCCATAGCCCTCAAATTTCTCAACTGAACTTGCTTCAAAAGGCTTTTCAAAGCCTAGAACTAGGAATGTGTCATTAGGACACAGATGCCCCAACATTTAGCCTTTGCTCACAAGAATCCATGCTCTTTGGGCTTTCAGTAATGAAGGGCCATGACTTTTGCACATATTTAGTGAAAAACCCCAAACAAAGCTCCAATAACAAAATTTCCCATGCTCGTGAGGAGTTTTGTGACACTGCATGGTTCATACAACTTTGGAGAGATACGCAAATTCATGTTCTATAGGGTTTTTTTTTTATTGTAATTTAATAGCCAATATTCGGCATGTATTGGGCAAAACAACAATCAAACCTTGGTACAAAACTTTGCATAGTGGTGAACAATTCCCGTAAAGTTTTGCGACTCTGACTGATACATTTTTGAGATATGTGCAGAGTTGATTCAGAGTTTTCAGTACTTTGATTATCATGTTTCTAATTGCAACCACAATGCTACAATCCAGTGTAATGGTTTGAGTAAACAGGAAATATTACTTGATAAAACAGTCATTCCTTTCCTTCTTTTTCACTTCCTTTGTAGCATTTCTATATGTGCTGAATAATATTTGATAACATTGGGAGGAAAAGTCTAAGCAATTTGCATTATTAAAACGTTTAATTCATGCATGTAAAGTAACCTTTTCTACATACAACAAATCAGCAGCATATGACATTGAAAACATTGCAATGAAATAATGAAATCAGAAAAGACTCTAAAAATGAAAATTTAAAAAGTGTATTAAGTTGAAAACATTGTGGATAAAGGAGAAATTTCTCTTTATGAACAATTTCTACTTTTGCTACAGTGTTTTCAAGTGTTGTCTGCTGCAAACATGTCAAAATGTGCCTACAGTACGGGTGTGTTGGTGATACTTTGTGTTTATTTAGTACAGACTGAAGGGACACATAATCATTAACCCTTTACAACATATAACTTTTTTTGCAGCAGATGTCTGAATAGATATTGACAAAAACATGAAAACTCTCCATGAATGAGAGTTTCATAATTAAATATGAGTTGAAAAGACTGTGGCAAAAGGAGAAATTGCTCGTTTTGAGCAATTTCTTCTTTTGCCACAATGTTTTCAAAAGTCGCCTGCTGCAGATGCATCAAAATGGGTCTATTAGTGGGAAAGGGTTAAACCCCCTTCACATCATATAACAAATCTACAGCAAACAACGTTGAAAATATCTTGGCAACACAATGGAAATCTCTATAAATGGAAGTGCAATTATAGAAAAAAGATTAAATATTTATTTATTTATTTATTTATTGGGGTTTTACGCCGCTTTCAACACTATTTCAGTTATATCACGGCGACAGTTCACTTATTCATGACCCCTGGGTAAACAAACCAGTACTAGGCTAGAAAATGTGCCTTGCCCAAGGGCACTCCACCATGACCGTAGTGCCGCAACTGGGGATCGAACCCGGGACACCCGGTTTCGAAATCCCCGACGAAAAAAGATTAAAACATTGTGGCAAAAAGATAAACTACTCATCATCGACAATGTTTCAAAAATGCATCTATCAGTGGAAAAGGTTTAAACATAATTCATTACATGTACATTAGGCAAACATGAACTAGTAGAGAGAGTTAACTAGTACTTTTACCGACAATATCTCAACCAAACTCCGAGACAATTCTTTCTTGTCCCCGCAACTTTGGATTTGAGCGTCATACAATAATTCAAAAATATCTTAGCTATGTAGCTCTTAGAAAACAAAATGTATTTTTCTTTTTTAATTGTTCAAATAATTAAGCATTCAGAAAACCCTTATAGATAATGTTTTCCTCCAAAGGGGATTATATGTATACTTAACTTTTCCCGAATATAGCTGCATTTTGACACCACAGCAGAGCTCTAGATTATGGCCGTTTTACATGTTCTAAAATCTGTTTGTGACCTTCTAATGCTATATAATTGGTACTCAAAAGAATTTATCTAAAGGAGAGTTTGATTGGATAATAAGAGATATTGTGGGGATTAGAACTGTATACTCCTCCTTATATGGACCTCTGCAACAGTAGCATAAGACTTTTGAAAACTGTTTAGCAAAATGATTGATTGATTGAGGTTTAATGCCGTTTTCAACTATTCAGTCATATCACGGCGGCTAGTTCACCTTCCCATGTGTTTCCTGGCTTTCTCAAACCAGTACTTCACATAACAGTCGATCCAATCAAACTGTCTGTTATTTCACATAGACTTTTAGACCATTGGTGGAAGACAAATGATGCTGGTCACAGTGACTTTTATCAAACGTCGGAAAGAATATTTGCCAAGCTGGGGTTCAAACTCACAACTTCTGGATTGACAGCCGGCATAGCTACCGACTGATCCACTGGGGCTCAGCAAAATGAGAAATTGCTCATGATGAGCAAATTCTCCATTTGTATTGATTTTTGACTTTATTAAATGACCCTATTAACATTAAGTAGATTTTTAATATTTGTGCCCAGTTGTTTTCTGCTGATGAATTGTTGAATGTGGGAAAGGATTTGAAGGGAAAGTATCTAATATAGACATAGAAATACTGATAAAAAAAATGTTGGCACCTATAACAATGACTAGGTCCCCCATATGACTTTTTTTATAGAAAATGTGTCAGCAGAAATTAATAAAGGAATCAATTTCTTCTTTTTTTTTTACTAATGTTTATTATTCTTTTTACAAATGCATACTTTTACTGTTGAAGCCCTTTTTAGACCTTAATGTTTTTGAACCATCCCATGAGTCCCCCTAATTTTGAAGTACACCCTGTTTGATGTTTATTAACCCTTTCCCACATACAACAAATCTGCAGCAGACGACTTTAAAAACACGGTGACAAAAACCTGTAAAATCTCCATAAAAAAAAGGCTTAATTGTTAAATAAAGTTGAAAACGTTGTGGCCAAAGGAGAAATTGCTCATCATGAGCAATTTCACCTTTGACCACAACGTTTTCAATAGTCATCTGCATCAAAATGCGTCTGCAGGTGGGAAAGGGTTAACATTACACAACTGGTGATGGGGTTATATACAGCTATGGAGCTCATTAAACCATTCCCACTACCAACTTTGAAGCAGATGACTTTTTAAACCGTGAACATCTAGGCAAAAATATTAAAATTTAAAAGATTTGAAAAACAATGTGGCAAAAGTAGAAATAGTTCATTTTGAACTATTTCTCCTTTGACTGTTTTCAAACGTTGTCTGCTGCAGAGTTGTCAGAAAGCATTAGTAATTCTGTATGTGAGAAAAAGTTAAGTAGGTACTTAGAAAATTGTAACTATTTTCATAATTAATCCTTTGCAACATGAAGACAACTTTTAAAACCTTTCCCGCATATAGACGCATTTTGACGCATCTACAGCAGAAGACTTTTGAAAACATTGTGAACAAAAGAAGAAATTGCTCAAATACACAATTTCTCCTTTTGCCACAATAGTGCTTTCAACTTTTTTCAGTAATTATACCTTTAATTATAGAGATTTTCCATACTTTGAGTAGATGTCAACAGGACATGCCGGAAAGCCTAGGGTTGATCGACTGACCAAAAACCTATTTATCCTTTTCCTTATAGCAATTGTGTTCATGTATTTCCTTTCTAATCAACCCTTCCCCACAGACAGATACTTTCTGATGACTTTATTCTATCCATATTTTTCTCAATGTTATTTCAAAGTTTTCTGCTGGAGATTTGTTGTTAGTGGGAAAAGGTAAGCATTTCCTCGAATATATAACAAATCTGCATCAGATGACTTTGAAAATATCTAGTCAACAACCTAGAAAACATCTTGCAATGAAAGCATATTTATTGAAAATATTTGAAAATATTGTGGAACAAGAGCGCCAAATGTCACAAAATACGCCCGTTTTTTTGAGACCAAGTATAGTGATAATTGGTTGAACGTCAGCCAAACTGAGAGAGTAGACACTGTTAGTACAGTGTTGGCCATTTCGAGGGACATAATTGTGTAGTGACTAAGATAACATTGTAAGTTATCAAACATGACCAAGATATTCTGCCCATCAACATATTGTCTAAATTTGGTGATGATCGGATAAAGGCTCCTAAAGTTATTGAGCTGACAAGACCAATTTTAGTTAATTTCTATAATTAAAGGGCGATAACTCTCGATTGACTACAGCGATATGGCTGGTTATCTAACTTGTCCGAGATATTAAACAATACACATTCTGACCAAATTTGGTGATGATTGGACAAAGGCTTCTAAAGTTATTTAGCTGACAACATACTGGACGCCGCCCGACCGCCCACAAACCGCAGGTAAGACTATAATACAATCCGTTTTTTCAAAATGGGCATATAAAAAAGAGAAATTTCTGCTTTTGCCACAATATTTTCAAATGTTATCTGCTGCAGATATGTCAAAATGATAGAATCAGCCATTGCCGAGTGATTAGCAGCAGGGATTTTGAACAGGCTTGGTAAACTTCTTTGCAAAAATATGAAAAATCTCTTTATATGAAAGTTTAATAAGTGATTTGAGTTCAACATTGTGGCAAAAGCAGAACTTGCTCATCTCCTTTTAAAACAAAGTTTTTAAAAGACGTCTGCTGCCGAGGCATCAAAATGCGTCTGTATGAGCGAAAGAGTTAGAGAAAAACTTTCAATGGCGAGATTTGCCCTTTCTTTATTGCTAGTTCTCCAATATTTTATGTTTTATGAGTTTGTTTCAGTAAATAACAATGCATGTAAACTGCTAATGGCAAACTGATAAAATAAAATGATAAAGTACACGTAGTTATAGCATTATTTTAAAAGAATTTTCTGACAAATAATATCTTGCTATGCGAATTGGTTGATGCTTATGAAATGTTACTTCAATCTAATTAACCCTTTCCCACTTTTAGACGCCTCTGCAGCACATGACTTTTGAAAACACTATGACAAAAGAAGAAATTGCTCAATACGAACAGTTTCTCCTTTTGCCACAATGTTTTCAACTTTTTTCATTAAATTAAGTGTACCTTTATTTTTATAGAGATTTCCCAATGTATGTCTTTATGCGGATTTGTTACTGCAATCTATATAAAATACCTGGGTTCGTCACTAACTGAGGACACAAACAAATTTGGATTAACACAACATTTCTCATGATAGGTGATCTGTCGGGACACTGCATTGTTTGTATAATTATTTTTCTTTAACCTTTCACACATACAATAGATCGACTTGTAAATTCATTGTAAATGTGTATAGGGTGCACTGGAAATCATTGATTTGATCACTTTTGTATTTTGACCTTGTTTCAAAGTGAAAGTAGAGAATGTGAAACACCGGTTTTGTCTGGGCTTTATTCAGTCCAAAATGAAGGAAAGGTACGAGAGTTTTCGCCAAATAAGACTGTGATATTTGAGTGCGTATAATTAAGTGCTTATGTACCAAATTTATTCAATTTTATCCATATAATAAGCACTGACATCTAACAACATTTATATGACACAACAGTTACTGTGCATAAAAATACTCATTCAGTGTCCAATATAGAAGGGGGGATGACAGACATACTTATTCTTACACTGTTTTGAATATTCCTGTTCATAATATCAATTTTTTGATAAAATTCCCCCCTTGTTTTTTAATACTAGATTGAACACTGTCATTCATTTAATTAATTCACAATTCATAAGTTCAAATTGACTTTCAGATTAATCAAAATGGATGCCTTATGGCTTAGAATCCTAGCTTATAGCAGGCATTTGTCTTCAGAAATGCAATATGATTATCAGATATATCTATTCTCTTTGTGTTCACAATAACACAATGACATCATTAAGCATGTTATACTAAGGATGTAGCAACTTCGACACACTTTTCGTGTTGCATTTTTGAACATTATACCCCCTTCTGAGGATGTAGCAACTTCGACACACTTTTATACTTTTGAACATTATACCCCCTTCTAAGGATGTAGCAACTTTCAATATGTAATTAGATAACCTATTATTTGATAACTATGCTGTTCCTAAAATGGCAATATTAACAAAATAATACAGGAAAGAAATCTTAACAAATGAAAGTAGCATATATATCTAAAAAGGAAAAGATTGATTGATTGGGGTTTAACAATTTTCCAGTCATATCAAGGCGGCCAATTCACCTACTTATATGTTTCCTGGCTTTCCCACACAAGTACTCCATACAACATACTTTCCAAACAACTGGCTGCTTTTCCTCATAGTATCATACTACTGTTAGCCCTTTGGTGAATGATGCTTGTCACATTGACTTTTGTCAAACGTCAGAAAGAATGTTGGCTGAGCTGGGATTAAAACTCACAATCCCAGAATTGACAGCTGGTGTCGCTACCGGGGATTTGAAAAACATTGTTCAACTTAAAAAGGAGATAATTTATACTTAGAAGTTACAATGTCTCCACTAAATCTCACAATTTTACTTTATTTGCTTTCTTGTTTCGCAGAAGGGTGCTCCGAAGAAGAAATAAACACAACGGGGCACATCATGAAAGGGGCAAAGCATTGTGCTTTATATATTACATGAGTAACAATATTCGCTGCATAGAAAATCATTTTTATAATGAAATAAAACGGTGTAAAACACAAGCCACTGTTAGAAAGAGAAATGTTGGCTTAAAAAACAATTCCTGTTTTTTCCATAGATATTTCAAATGCCATCATTCAGGAGTTTAATTTGTTTCTGTGTATCAGGAAATGGGTTTTAGTTTCTCCCTAGTTTTGTTCAATTAGAGCATATAGCCATCACTCACCTGTTTATGAAATATCAAAATGGTAACAATTCATCCAGGGTGTGGTGAAGCTGTTGTCATTGTTATCAAAAGAACCATTATAATTATGAATATGGTAGAGTTATGGCCCTTGTAATATAGTCACATTAAGCTGATGAATAACTGTTCTGAGATTCAATGAGTGTTTAGTTTGTAGGAAAAAATGGACCTAAAAACAAAACTTTAACCAAAAGTCGAAGTACAATTCAAGTAAAATACATGGTAGAGATATAACCTACCAAGTTTCAAAGCTGTTTATATCTGTGAAAGTTTTGCAATAAAAACACATTAATGAAATAAAAAGAGACAAAAATTGATAAGTATATTTTTTACTCACTGTCTAATCTAGCTACATCATCATCTATCACACATTGCTTAGCATATGAGTCTTCAATAGTTGGATCATAGTCTGTGACAAAATAAGACTGAAATAAACAAAATCAGACTTTATATATAGTGATAATAATTAACCCTTTCCCTCATATAGATCCTTTCTGAGGCCTCTGCAGCAGACAGCTTTTTGAAAACATAGTGACAAAATGAGAAATTGCTCAAAACAAGAAATTTCTCCTTTTGCCACAATGTTTTCCCCTTTTAGTTATAGGTTATCCGTTGAATAATAGAGATTTTCTATTTTTTGACAAAATATGTTGTATGAGGGAAAGGGTTAAACAACCATCCAACAGCATCTGAAATATAACAGATGCAAACAAAACATGTGCAAGACTGCAACAGATTTTACTACATTGTTGTGTAACGTGCAGGGCTAAAGACGCAGAAGATCCCTTCAGCGAAAAGTATACTCAACCCTGAAGGGGTCCACTTGTCTTATATATCTAACACTAAACTCCATCAATTCGAAACGGTGATGTAAATTTGCATATCAAATGCAACGTATACCGAACGTTTTCGTTACAATACTTCCCACTCCGAGAAGACTCGTCCCGAGTTAAGGCAACTCCGGTATGGCAGTTGTCTTCATCCCACCGCTGCCACCAATGTAACGTGCAGGGCTAACGACGCAGAAAATCCCTTCAGCGAAAAGTATACTCAACCCTGAAGGGGTCCACTTGTCTTGTGTATAAACTCCATCACTTCGAAACTGTGATATAAATTTGCATATCAAATGCAACGTATACGGAACATTTTCGTTACAATTGTACCTTTTTGCCACCTCAAACCATGGTAGTTAACTCATTCCTACATACAACAAATCTGCAGCAAAGGCCTCTGCTAAAAGGCAAATGAATAAAAATAAATGACAGTTTTATTATTGAACAGAGTAGAAAACATTGTGGCAAAAGGAGAAAATGCTCATAATGAGCAATTTCTCTGTTTGCCACAATGTTTTAAAAAGTTATAATCATTAAATGAAATATTATATAATATATAGGAAAAGTGCATAATGTAATAAACAGCCAGTGTTAACCCTTTCCCACAAAAAACAAATCTGCAGACAATTCCTTTGAATATTTTTAGTCAAATAAAAGAACAGTCATATTGAATAAAGTTAAAAATATTGTGGCAAATGAAAAAAATAATATTTTCTCTGTATAAATCACTGAATGTGATATTTTAATCAGATAACAGTCTGGTGTACAAAGGGAGCTGCTTATCCCTCTTATCTACGTCCCTGTTATGAGTTATCTGCTAAAGAGGCGTTAGAAACTGTCTGTATGTGGACAAAGTATACTAAATAAGTAATTAACCTATTTCAATTATAAATGCAGTCACATTTTGACACAACTTCAGCAGTTGTCCATTGAAAACATTGTGGCAAAATGAGAATTTGGTTTTTTTAAAATAAATTTAAGCCATATCTGGATTAAATTCTTGAATTGGAATTTTTTGGGGGGCGTCTCACTTACAATGATCGTACAACAGAAATATCCGGCAATATGTACAGTACGAAATTAGTACCATGATAAATTACAATCAACACTCGTTCAACATTTATTTGGTTATTTGTTATGCAATTGCCATGATTTAACATAACGGAAACTATCAATTGAAAACATTCGATCATTTTTCTGCCCGCAATTCGACACTATAACATATTTCCGAATAAAAGATCTTGACATTTGCCATTTATGACAGGAGATTCAGACTATGAAGGTCTTATTTACTCATGAATTTTGCATTGAAAAAATACAACAAACCTGTATAAACTGTATTGTAAGCGCACTTTTCCCGACCCCTCCTCCACCCACGACCACCAGCTTGTAATTTTGGTTGGTATTACTTGTATCTCGGTGACTTCGCGACATTCTTTATGTTGTTTACAAAATGCACTTCCTTTTCAAGAAAAAAATAGTACGAAACTAACTTTTACTGTCCTTTTCGATCATCGAATTCAGCAACTTCCAGTGAAATGTCTCATGTCGCAACATACATTTCACTCTCAAAATGTTTTACTTTTTATCATTAATTTGACGCAATAACATTTATAATTTGACCGGTCATGCTAGTACTTTATATATTGAAATAGGAATAATGTGTTATGTAGTATATAAAAAGATAGATAACATGAGTTTACAGGTCGAATAGCCTTTAATAGACGGAAGCCATTTAGTGCCATATTTACAACTAGCGTTTACATTTTAGTTCCGCATTCACCTTTTAGTCTGTTAATAGAAAAGAAATTACTTATGACTATGGGAATATTCTAAAGAAAAAAATATTTTTAATAGAAGGAAACAATATAACCCAAGATTTGTCTACACATGATTTGTCCGATCTCAACCAGAACTATATCTATATTGGTTCGAGCTGGGACTACTAATGCACACGCCAATCATAAATTATAGTTTATGCGTAAATTATGTTATTTCATTATTTAGAATATAGACATTTGTTTTGTACCCTTATTTTGTCTTGGAAATAACAAAAAGTTATGTTGCAGTAGCGATAAAGGTTATATTATTGTCTATTCGGGGCGTGAACAATTTGACATATCTCTCGACCTTCGGCCCTGCGAGATATCAATTGTCCACGCCCCACGTAGAACAATACTAAACCCTGTATTGCTACTGCAACATAATATTCCCTATGTATTATATACCTGTATTTTTTCCCGGTGCAAATATACAAGCAGATTTTCATACGCAAATCAAACACGAATACAAATACCTACTTGAATAAATCAAATTAGTAACCAAATATGGTAATGGTTCGACACTGAAATACATGCAGAAGGTCATAACATGTACATCTATTTACATAAAGAGTCGATCAATGAGATTCCACGATAGTTGTTCGAATCTACAAAAGACCCGTTTCTGTGCAAAGGTGTAATAGGTGTTTAACCCCATACTTCATTGGGAAAACTACTATTTTCGAAAATCTCACTGAAAAACTTAATATGTAAAAAATGAAAAATGCCGTTTAAAGTTCATTTAAACATCTCTAAATAAATACCGCCCGGACCGGCATCAATTGATATATCAAGTGATTTTTTTTCAGATTCTAAAATAGGGATATGTATGTCATCATAGTCATAGTTATCAGGGGCGTAGCTCCATTTGGGCACGGTAGGCACGTGCCTACACATTTTTTCTAAACATGCCCCAAAATGCAGCTGCGGCGATACACATCTGCGTAATGTATCGACCAGATCAGCCTGCGCTATCCGCGCAGACTTATTCCGTCAAGGGGGGGGGGGGGGATATATAGAGTAGTGATTCCTGAAACAGAAAATCCACATGAAGCGAAAAGTGTATATCCGGTTACGCTTGTGTGGCATGCTTAGTCTGATCCGGGTCGATACTTTACGCAGAGTCCACAATGTTGTTTTTCTCACGAGACGGCCTACACATTGATTATTGCCAAGCTACGCCCCTGGTTATCCCGCATGTCCTCTAACAATGAACAACCTTAAGTGTGCGTGGACAACGCGGGTTAAACAAAGGTTTGGAAATTATTATAAAAGCAATGCTATGGAAGTAGATATAGTTACATATACATTGAATGACTTTAGTTGCCTCATTGAGATAAAGTATACGTACTGGTCCCTTTTTCTGTATAAACAATTTCAGAGACTTAAAATAACTTTGAAATAATTCTTACTTTTACACAAATATTTAAACATGTTTCCCTGTATTCGTGATGGGTTAACCCTTTCCCTCATATATACGCTTTCTGACGCCTCTGCCGCAGATGGCTTTTTGAAAACACAGTGACAAAAGAAGAAATTGCTCAAAAAACGAGCAATTTCTCCTTTTACCACATTGTTTTCCACTTCTAGTCATAGGTTATCCATTCAATTATAGAGAGTTTCTATTTTTTGACAAAATATGTTCAAAATCGTCTGCTGCAGAATTGTTGTATGAGGGAAAGGGTTAATCTAAATCTACGGAAGGATTCTCTTTCTGCACTTTTGTTCAAGAACACGTTTGATCCTGCCAATCGGGTTGGTTTTTCAGTGTGTGAATCTTTCTGATATTACAGCACATCTGTTCAGCAGAGCAAATATTTATAAAATCCTTATAATGTGGTAAAACCGACGATTCGTTACTTGGTAATCT
This sequence comes from Serripes groenlandicus, assembly GCA_031761405.1. Classification (NCBI taxonomy): domain Eukaryota; kingdom Metazoa; phylum Mollusca; class Bivalvia; order Cardiida; family Cardiidae; genus Serripes; species Serripes groenlandicus. The sequence continues at coordinate 74,451,498 of JASEVX010000005.1, forward strand.
TTTAATAAAATCCTTATAATGTGGTAAAACCGACGATTCGTTACTTGGTAATCTTTTAACCCTTTCCCTCATATAGACGCTTTCTGACGCCTCTGCAGCAGACGGCTTTTTGAAAACATAGTGACAAAAGAAGTAATTGCTCAAAACGAGCAATTTCTCTTTTTGCCACAATGTTTTCCACTTTAAGTCATAGGTTATCCATTCAATTATAGAGATTTTCTATTTTTTGACAAAATATGTTCAAAGTCGTCTGCTGCAGAATTGTTGTATGAGGGAAAGGGTTAAGTCATTATATCAATTGAAAATGTATTACAAAATTCGTTAATATATTAAGGTTTCCATTTTTAACGTTTCCATTTCTTCAAGCCTGAAACCATGTCCGTACATGACGTTAAAGCATACATTATTTTGAACAGAAAAAGAACGGCAAGCCGCAACACATGTTTAGTAGTTTAATTTCATGAATGGTGTACCTCTTTTGCAGGTCAATTTTATTCAATATTATTTAAGCCTTCATTGAACAGCACATTATATCGATGCATGTACCTGTTCATGTTCAAGTGCACACACGTATGATTTAAATAGTTCTTATGTAACTGGGTCCTATAAAACACACCTATATTTCTAGCAGTCCTGTTGTAATACCACGCTTAACGCAAAATCAACATAACGTAGCCATGCATGTTTTTTGACGGGAATTTCCCAAGCAGATGTTGCCAGAAACCTCCAAGCGGGTCTATCTGCAATATTTCGGTTGTACTGCAGTCTACAGCAAACAGAAGTGTCGAATGGTCGACCAAGGAATGGACGTTAACGCCTCCACACGTTACGTCACGAAGACAGTCCTGAGCGATACATTCGCCTGTCCCATCTGTGAAATCGAGTTTGTGCAGCAGTTAAAACTGGTCGGACTTCGTGGAACCCACAACCACAGGGTAAGCTACCAGGTACCGCATAAAGGAGGTCGGTTTTCAACCCCATCGTCAGTTTGTTGGTATGCCTTTAGATTAACTCTTTATTGTTGGAGACGTGTTATGTTTTCGGAAGAGTCTAGGTTACTTCTTTTCAGAGCTCGTACACGTCAACGTGTATACAGACTTGTAGAAGCAAATTATTCTGAAAACTGTTTTCACGGAATGTGATCGTCCTGTGGGAGGTTGTATGGTGGTGTGGGGCCGGCATATGCTATGGCCAGAGAATGCCTTTAGTTTTCGTTGAAGGTAATTTAACAGCTCAACGCGTCCTACAGTCATTCGTTGTTCCGCCCATCCGCCAATCCGCTCGTGCTCACGTTTCTTAAATTATCACGGTTTATATATTAGTCGTTCCACGAGAAAACCATCATTATGGACTCTGCATTAGGTATTGTTCCAGATCAGCCTGCGCAATCCGCGCAGGTTATTCCGGGCCGACATATTCCGTCTCAGGGGGATAAAGATTATAGAGTCATGATTCCGGAAACAGAAAATCCACAGGCGGCGAAAAGATTATGTCCGGGTTAGCTTGCGCGGCATGCTAAGACTGGTCCAGGTCGATACTTTACGCAGAGTCCACAATGTTGGTTTTCTCGTGGAACGGCTGATATATATGTGTAAAACATTTTGACGTCATGGACTGGCCTCGATACAGCGCTGATTTGTCCTCAATTGAGTAAATATTGGATATTCTTGAAAGGCGCGTTCGACGACCTAAGCCACCAGCAAGCAGCTACGTCGATGACTAGAAGAACAGCCGAATGCTACATCACTGGCTCAGATCATCAACCTGATAATATCCATGATCTTTATGCATTTCCCCCTGATTCAATTGCGTCTTTCATAAACGAAAATAACTAGGTACGTAAATGCATAACATGTTCTGGGAAGTCCTCCACCAACGCAAATACTTGCTTAAGCCAACTGTCTCGCATTTATGTTCCCGTTAGTCCTACTTTCCGACTTAGCTGTTTGCTTATATTTAAACAGAAATAATGTTCTGTTTTTATCAAATGAATACTTACCATGACAGCAGTCTATACAACAATCTAGCAAACTCATTCTGCATATTGGCCCGTTCGTTTTGTTCCGTATCACTCGTGTTTGTGACTTTCACTCATATTGTAGACTTTCTAAAACGTTTTTGTCTACGAGGTTGACTTTCAAGGTTTGCACATTTTGAGCAAAACGACTTCATTTCGCTTGTCAAATTAAGTTCCATAATATTTTTTTAATCCAGTAATTTTTCGTTGGCAGGGGGCGTAGCCTTGCAATAATCAATGTGTAGACCGTCTCGTGAGAAAATCAACATTGTGGACGCTGCGTAAAGTATCGACCCGGATCAGCCTTAGAATGCCACACAGGCCTACCCGGATATACACTTTTCGCCTTTTGTGGATTTTCTGATTCAGGAATAACTACTCTATACATCTATCCCCCTAAGACGGAATGTGTCGGCCGGATCAGTCTGCGCAGACAGCGCAGGATCATCTGGTCGATACATTACGCAGATGTCTATCGCCGCAGCTGCATTTTGGGGCATTTTGAGAAAAAATGTGTAGGCACGTGCCTACAGCGCCTAAAGGAGGCTACGCCCTTGGTTGGAGATCTTTCATACTGTTTTCCTTATTTTTAAACCTTTTATCTAGTCTTTATACACTTCTTGTGTATGTCTAGAAGGATCGAAATGGACATATTGGTACACAAGGACGTCGCTATGTCCATTTCGCCGCTTATTTGGAACTCATTTTCACTTTCCGATTTAGAAGGAATGTCCCTTTCCACATTTGATGGGCTAGTAGCTCCTCTTGTCGATGCATACTAAATTTACAAATGCCATGTGAAATACAAAATATATTGTATGATTCAATATTAGGACTTACCAGCATGTTGTTCTGTTGGGTTCCGTATTAGTTTCTGGAATGGGAATGTTTGAAGAAATCCGGCTTTTGCTTATGCTTCCGTTACACCAAACTAGTTCTCAGAACGTCCGACCCGTCCTACAAAAATAGTAAAACGGTTTGTGAACTGGCTAGAACGTGTAGATTTAGCAGGAAAATGCCTATAATACGATCATAGTTAGTTCCCAATACGTCCATCCAGTCCTTATCCTGTCTACAGTCCGTTTATATAACGTTCGGATAGGGTAAAATTGCCCCGTTCTCCTCATGGGGACACCTTTTCCAACCAGTCCAAACTCGTCTTTAGTCAGTTTGAACCTGTTCGCAACTAGTTCTACTACGTTCCTTATACGTCGAAATCCGTTCTAACTAGTTCGTAACTCGACCATCTCGTTCAAAGACAGTCGAACTCGTTCTAAGTACGTCCTCATCTCGTTCCTAGTCCGTTCAGAACGTAATTGCAATCACGTCCTGACCTGACGGCTATAAAAACCCAGTACGTTTCTGCCAGTCCTCATTCTCGTACACCGCTTCAATCTGTGAAGACGAACTCCACAACAATTGTGACAGACATCGTAACCATCTTGCATCCTTGTGATCATCATGCCTCCAAGGAAGGGTAGAGCCAGACAAACAGGGCGTGCTAAATCTGCCACTACTAAAGGAATCCAAAGCACCTGCTCAACTGAAGCCCGTCCAGATTACCCTAAAGTTCCTGAGTCCGTTTCTGAGTCTGGAAGTAAAGAGGATGAGGGTGTTGTTTCCCCTCCACCCTCTGATGGATGACTCTGCCTCCAAGTCAAAAAGTCAGATGTCGGAGGAAGATGGAGGACAGAGTCAGAAGCAAAAAAAGAAGAAAACCAAGACATACACCCATCTTACCATAGCTCAGCAGGAAGCCATGGTTGACTGGCTCAAGACTCATGAATTCCTCTACAACAAGAAGCTGGAGGGCTATTAGGACACTAATAACGTTCTGATCATCATTTGTCAATGGTGAAGGAGGAGAGAATCCAATAGAGCCATCGTCTAAGCATTCTTTCAGTTCTGACTGGTTGTATATCTGGGCATCGGACTGGATTCCAAAACCACCAACATCTATCCACGTGAACTTATAATCTGCGTCTACCACAGCCATTAGCACTATTGAATAAAAGCCTTTGTAGTTGTGGTACATGGTTCCAGTCTTAGGAGGCTTTCTGATGACCACATGTTTCCCATCCAGAGCACCACAGGCATGTGGGACATTCCATCGCATCATGAATTGCTCAGCAATGTGTTCCCATGCGTCTCTGTCAACAGGGCAGGCGATGACTTCATTCTTGAACCCCATCACCAGTGCATCACAAACGTCTCTCACCAATAAGCTGATTGTGCTTCTGGCTACCCGGAAATCATACTGAAGGCTGGCATAGGTATCTCCTGTTGCCAGATGACGCAGAGTTATGGCAAGCTTCATTCCTGGTTCCAAAGCCTTTCTGTAGTTGGTGTCATATTTTGCTATAAAGCGGATGATGCGTTGAAGAAGTTCGTCAAACATGGGTGGGGCGATTCTCAAATAGTTGTAGAAGGACTCCTGATCATCCAGGCGGAGCTCCTCCATCAGCTGATGATAATGTCCTATGGCTAATCTTCTCTCCGGTTTTAACCAGTTCCTCACCCAACAAGTTCTTGGTCTTCTCCTTCTTCTCTCTCGCCCTACCATTGTATTGTTGCTCTGCTTCCAACACAATTGTACGAAGCCAACATTCAAAATGTTAACAGCTGCAAGATTATCTATGGTTCAAGGCATAAAATAGTGTGCGCCCAAATTATGAACCAGTGAGAAAACGGCCCGTATTTATACCATACCTTGTCTGATTGTACTGCAAATGGGGAGGACGTTGTAAAAACTGCGTGAGAACGCAATAAACGTACTCAAAACGAGTAGAGCGTACTGAGAACCGGATGCTCTAATACTACACCACTGAGACGGATGCTCTACCACTACACTACCGAGGCGGATGCTCTAACACTACACCACTGAGACGGATGCTCTACCACTACACCACCGAGGCGGATGCTCTAACACTACACCACTGAGACGGATGCTCTACCACTACACCACCGAGGCGGACGCTCTACCACTACACAACTGAGCCGGACGATCTACCACTACACCACTGAGGCGGACGCTCTACCACTACACAACTGAGCCGGACGCTCTACCATTACAGCACCGAGGCGGACGCTCTACCACTACACCACCGAGGCGGACGCTCTACCACTACACAACTGAGCCGGACGCTCTACCACTACACCGCCGAGGCAAACGCTCTACCACTACACAACTGAGCCGGACGCTCTACCACTACACCACCGAGGCGGACGCTCTACCACTACACAACTGAGCCGGACGCTCTACCACTACACCACCAAGGCGGACGCTCTACCACTACACCACCAAGGCGGACGCTCTACCACTACACCGCCGAGGCAAACGCTCTACCACTACACCACTGAGCCGGACGCTCTACCACTACAGCACCGAGGCGGACGCTCTACCACTACACCACCGAGACGGACGCTCTACCACTACAGCACCGAGCCGGACGCTCTACCACTACAGCACCGAGGCGGACGCTCTACCACTATACCACCGAGACGGACGCTCTACCACTACACAACTGAGCCGGACGGTCTACCACTATACCACCGATGCGGACGCTCTACCACTACACCACCGAGGCGGACGCTCTACCACTACACCACCGAGGCGGACGCTCTACCTCTACACCACCGAGGCGGACGCTCTACCACTACAGCACCGAGGCGGACGCTCTACCACTACAGCACCGAGGCGGACGCTCTACCACTATACCACCGAGGTGGACGCTCTACCACTACACCACCGAGACGGTCGCTCTACCACTATACGACCGAGACGGACGCTCTACCACTACAGCACCGAGGCGGACGCTCTACCACTATACCACCGAGACGGACGCTCTACCACTATACCACCGAGACGGTCGCTCTACCACTACAGCACCGAGGCGGACGCTCTACCACTACATCACTGAGACGGATGCTCTACCACTACACCAACGAGGCGGATGCTCTTACACTACACCACTGAGACGGATGCTCTACCACTACACCACCGAGGCGGATGCTCTAACACTACACCACTGAGACGGATGCTATACCACTACACCACCGAGGCGGACGCTCTACCACTACACAACTGAGCCGGACGATCTACCACTACACCACCGAGGCGGACGCTCTACCACTACACAACTGAGCCGGACGCTCTACCATTACAGCACCGAGGCGGACGCTCTACCACTACACCACCGAGGCGGACGCTCTACCACTACACAACTGAGCCGGACGCTCTACCACTACACCACCGAGGCAAACGCTCTACCACTACACAACTGAACCGGACGCTCTACCACTACACCACCGAGGCGGACGCTCTACCACTACACAACTGAGCCGGACGCTCTACCACTACACCACCAAGGCAGACGCTCTACCACTACACCGCCGAGGCAAACGCTCTACCACTACACCACTGAGCCGGACGCTCTACCACTACAGCACCGAGGCGGACGCTCTACCACTACAGCACCGAGACGGACGCTCTACCACTACAGCACCGAGGCGGACGCTCTACCACTACAGCACCGAGCCGGACGCTCTACCACTACAGCACCGAGGCGGACGCTCTACCACTATACCACCGAGACGGACGCTCTACCACTACACAACTGAGCCGGACGGTCTACTACTATACCACCGATGCGGACGCTCAAACCACTACACCACCGAGGCGGACGCTCTACCACTACACCACCGAGACGGACGCTCTACCACTACACCACCGAGGCGGACGCTCTACCACTACACCACCAAGGCGGACGCTCTACCACTACAGCACCGAGGCGGACGCTCTACCACTATACCACCGAGGCGGACGATCTACCACTACACCACCGAGACGGTCGCTCTACCACTATACGACCGAGACGGACGCTCTACCACTACAGCACCGAGGCGGATGCTCTACCACTATACCACCGAGACGGACGCTCTACCACTATACCACCGAGACGGTCGCTCTACCACTACATCACCGAGGCGTACGCTCTACCACTACATCACCGAGGCGGACGCTCTACCACTATACCACCGAGGCGGACACTCTACCACTACACCACCGAGACGGTCGCTCTACCACTATACCACCGAGACGGACGCTCTACCACTACAGCACCGAGGCGGACGCTCTACCACTATACCACCGAGGCGGACGCTCTACCACTACACAACTGAGCCGGACGCTCTACAATGAGCAATTTTTCTTTTTTGCCATACTGTTTTCAAATTAATTAAATATTTATACTTCTATTCATAGACGTTTCCATACTTCTGTCTAGATTCGTTCGAAGTCGTCTGCTGCATATTAGTTGTATTTTGGAATGGTTTAACTCTTTCGGGGACAAAGGCAGTTAAAGGCTTTCGCAAACAATGCAGATTCACGTGAGACAGCTCGTCTCTTCTGAAATCTGCAATGTTTGCCACTTAGTCAGTACATTTTCCCGAATGTCCTAGTGGACGAAAAAATGGAGTGGTCCAATTATCAACATGAAAGAGTCGACTTTGTGAAATTCGGCAGTGGAAGTGTTAACCGGCTACGATTCAAGAAACTATTAACGTGATGATATGAGCATGTTTCAATCACGACACGAGACTATCATATGAGAAATCAAACGAATATGAGGAGGATAAGCCATACGATATCCGTACTTTGAGATCAGCGAAGATCCTGATCAGACTGCGCATCAATTAAGTGTTAGGTGCGACTTCTAGGTAATCAACGATACAGGCATGCACGCTGACATTTTTTGTCAGTTTATATAAAAGCATACAGGGGATCCGCCGTTACCGATTGGTTAGCGTACGAGATTTGGATCCGGGAGTCCCAAGTTCGATCACCACTCGCGGTGCCCTTTGGCAAGACACGTTTTCTAACCTAGTATTGATGTGTTCACCCAGATATCATGAATAAGTGAACTGTCAGCGTGATACAGTAGGTAAGTAAGTAATGAAGTTGTTTATTATTGTGACATGTGTGAACAATTTATGATATACATTCATAATTTAAGAATAATTATTTGTTATAGTACACCCGGCCCCATGTGCCTCAAAGTCACGAGAAAATACATGTTATATTATATGTATCATACACATATACTTGAATTATATACAAAATATCGTGATCGGGCGTTCAATTTTCAAAGTTTATAAACTGCAGTTTGATATAACTGAACTAATGCGGAACACGGCGTTAAATCCCAATGAAAGCCGGATGCAAAAGTAGTCATGACATCGTGACAGTATACTAATGAGAACCACTGATAGAATCCCGTTCATCATTTCCATGATTCAGACGTCGTTCGACGCCTCCGATGTTTCAATTCTGCATTAATTAACGCTCCTTTTGACGTATATTTCTATCGTGAGTCATGCGTAACGTAAACGTCAGTTTAATTGTCCTTTGATGGCGTTATATCGTTTGTCATAACAATCCCCCATGATTTGACAACGTAAAGATAAATACACTCATAGTTACGGAAAGGTTTTTAGGTACAAGAGTAATAATAATTCAGATTGATTCGATTCATCATCGTCCTCATCACAAGCATCATCATCATCATCATCATCATCATCATAATCATCGTCATATTCATTATCATCATCATCATCATCAACAGCGGCATCATCCCCCATAAACACCATAACCAGCACCAGCATCATATTCATAATCTATATTGATAATCCGTCATCGTCACGACCATCATCTTAACTAAATCAGTATAATCATCATCATCATCATTATCATCATCATCATCATCATCAGCAGCAGCAGCAGCAGCGGCATGATCCCCCATAAACACCATAACCAGCACCAACATCATAATCATAATCTTTATTGATAATCCGTCATCGTCATGACCATCATCTTAATTAAATCAATATAATCAATATAATCATCATCATCATCATCATCATCATCATCAGCATCATCATCATAACCACCATCATCATCATCACCACCACCACCACCACCATCATCATCACCACCACCATCATCATCATCATCATCATCACCACCATCATCATCTTAATCAAATAAATATAATCATCATTATCATCATCATCATCATCATCATCATCATCACCATCATCATCATCTTAAATAAATATAACCATCACCATCATCATCATCATCATCATCATAATCATCATCATCATCACCACCACCATCATCATCATCACCACCACCACCACCATCATCATCTTAATCAAATAAATATAATCATCATCACCACCACCATCATCATCTTAATCAAATCAATATAATCATCATCATCATCATCATTAACATTATTATTGATATATTCCCAATCGATTAACGGCTAGATCGTTATGACTCAGACTTTCCCCTTTCTACACGACCACAGACCGATTTACTTGTTTGCACTTATATCAATTATCAAAGCTCTATGCAACATTGAATTATCACCTCTAGAAACCAAGAGCAGTGTACAAATCCATGCAACTCGTTCTTCTTAATGTTGTTTTCTTCCTAGGTGTTTCTTGTAATACTCATTATTATATGTTCATGTTATTTGGCAAACCAACACACATTCAAACAAAAACATTAAATCACTTAAAATAATAATAGTCTAGCCGAATTGCCATGGTTATGAAGTCAATTTGGTAGTTTCGGGGTTTAAATGCCCATAGTATATCAAGGGCTTAGCGTGAAACGGTTGTAGCTAAAATTAGTATTGTTTAACCAAGGTTAATCACCTCGCCATGAAGTCTTTATAAGCGTTAAATCATTGTTCTTGGTAAACAATGAAAAGTTAGATGCCATTGCTCATTCTGAGCAATGGCACCTAAATTTGCATTGTTTACAAAGGGGTCAAAATTGCCCCTAAACCAGGGTTGTCAAAATAGGTTTTTAGTAACAACCATTATACCCCAAGCCCTCGATATGCATGTTCACTAAACTGTGTCAAAACATCTGAACTTTACACAAACTGTGTCAAAACATCTGAACGTTTACACAAACTGTGTAAATCGCACTTTTAACTTGTCTCATCTTTTACTTGTCGTCAAGCATAACTATCTTCATTTCATATAACTTCAACCAATTATTTCTTTGAACACCAGCATATACGATTAAAGTAACAAGAGAAACGACACGCATTTCTATTTCAATACAGGAGAGTCATGTTATTTTCGTCGACTACAATAGAATAAAATCCATGTGAATGAACACTTAATTGTATAGTTGCCTTAAGTCGAAAAGGTTTCAAAACCACTGGCGTAGAACGTGAAAACCAGTAAATGTATCTTAAAATAGAAATCTTTTGTAAATATGTTGAATTTAAACACAGCGTACATGTCGTTAAAAGCAACTCATTACCTACTGATGGTGACGAATAATATATCTACATCATTCATGTGAAACGGGGAAACATATAATTACTCGAGTTTATACTTTTTTGCTTGTTTGAACGGGGGATTTAGGCATGCACAACAGCCATGGATGTGGTTTTACGAACGATTGGAATTTGGATTGTTTGTTGTTATCTTGTCTTTCTTGCAGGTAAGTTATATTTTCATCAATAGAGGCTAATCAGATTTTATTAGCTTTTTATATGTTCAGACATAAACATTACTGCAAAATCTGTCGATTTAACATTCTGGTTAAATGCTCCTGCAGTCTGATCATGTCGTGCACTTTAGTGTAGGGCTAACAGTTAGTATTGAAGAATAGACTGACTTAGACTAACATTTTCCAATCCTTTTCCCCGGAATACCGCTGCAATGGGTGACTTGAAAACAGTTTGAAAAGAAAAGAAATTAATGTCTCATTTTACCACAATGATTTCTATATTTTTTCTTCAAATTGTATGTTCATTTGTGCACAATGTTTTCATATATTTTGTTACTTGGAAGATATCAGGTCATCACTTGTAAATGTTGAATTATATATTTACAAAATAAGGTCGCGTCTAATGTGAATATTTTATATTGTTTCAACTAGTTTGAATTGACTGATGTCAACAAATATTGACATTTTTGACGATAACACCACTGATGTCATTCAATATTCACATTCGTGATGATAACATCACTGATTCCAATCAATATTCATGTTCGTGATGATAACATCACTGATTCCAATCAATATTCATGTTCGTGATGATAACATCACTGATTCCAATCAATATTCATGTTCGTGATGATAACAACACTGATGTCAATCAATATTCATGTTCGTGACGATAACACTACTGATGTCAATGAATTTTGTCTTTCGTGACGATAACACCACTGATGTCAATAAATATTGATGTTCCTGACAATAACACTACTGATGTCAATCAATGTTGTCTTTCATGACGATAACACCACTGATGTCAATCAGTTTTGTCTTTCGTGACGATAACACCACTGATGTCAATCAATATTGATGTTCGTGACAATAACACCACTGATGTCAATCAATGTTATCTTTAATGACGATAACACCACTGATGTCAAACAATTTTGTCTTTCGTGACGATAACACTACTGATGTCAATCAATTTTGTCTTTCGTGACGATAACACCACTGATGTCAAACAATTTTGTCTTTCGTGACGATAACACCACTGATGTCAATCAATTTTGTCTTTCGTGACGATAACACCACTGATGTCAATCAATTTTGTCTTTCGTGACGATAACACCACTGATGTCAATCAATATTGATGTTCGTGACGATAACACCAATGATGTCAATCAATGTTGTCTTTCGTGACGATAACACCACTGATGTCAATAAATTTTGTCTTTCGTGACGATTACACCACTGATGTCAATCAATTTTGTCTTTCGTGACGATAACACTACTGATGTCAATCAATTTTGTCTTTCGTGACGATAACACCACTGATGTCAATCAATTTTGACTTTCGTGACGATAACACCACTGATGTCAATCAATTTTGACTTTCATGACGATAACACCACTGATGTCAATCAATATTGATGTTCGTGACGATAACACCACTGATGTCAATCAATGTTGATGTTCGTGAAGATAACACCACTGATGTTAGTCAATGTTGTCTTTCATGACGATAACACCACTGATGTCAATCAATGTTGTCTTTCGTGACGATAACAGCACTGATGTCAATCAATATTGATGTTCGTGACGATAACACCACTGATGTCAATCAATTTTGTCTTTCATGACGATAACACCACTGATGTCAATCAATATTGATGTTCGTGACGATAACACCACTGATGTCAATCAATATTGATGTTCGTGACGATAACAATACTGATGTCAATCAATTTTGTCTTTCGTGACGATAACACCACTGATGTCAATCAATATTGATGTTCGTGACGATAATACCACTGATGTCAATCAATGTTGTCTGTCATGACGATAACACCACTGATGTCAATAAATGTTGTCTTTCGTGACGATAACACCACTGATGTCAATCAATATTGATGTTCATGACGATAACACAACTGATGTCAATCAATGTTGTCTTTCGTGACGATAACACCACTGATGTCAATCAATTTTGTCTTTCGTGACGATAACACCACTGATGTCAATCAATATTGATGTTTGTGACGATAACACCTCTGATGTCAATTAATGTTGTCTGTCATGACGATAACACCACTGATGTCAATCTAGTTTGTCTTTCGTGACGATAATACCACTGATGTCAATCAATGTTGATGTTCATGACGATGATACCACTGATGTCAATCAATGTTGATGTTTGTGACTATGATACCACTGATGTCAATCAATGTTGATGTTCGTGACGATAACACTACTAATGTTGTCTTTTATGACGATAACACCACTGATGTCAATGCATTTTGTCTTTCGTGACGATAACACCACTGATGTCAATCAATATTGATGTTCATGACATTAACACCACTGATGTCAATCAATGTTTATCTTTCATGACGATAACACAACTGATGTCAATCAATATTGATGTTCGTGACATTAACACCACTGATGTCAATCAATGTTGTCTTTCTTGCCGATAACACCACGGATGTCAATCAATTTTGTCTTTCGTGACAATAACACCACTGATGTCAATCGATTTTTTCTTTCGTGACGATTACACCAGTGAAAATGGCGTTAAACCCAAATAAATCAATCAACACGAGTTCGTCGCCATATTGGTTTATGCCTGACATGTTAAAGTGCTGGTGGAGGCGGGTAACTCTAGGCTATATAATAAGCTGGAACCGGTAATCGGTACATGTCTGTATACTCGAAATAATTCATATTTAATACAGAATTCAATTCCTTTCTGTTCATTTATCAATTTCATTAAAATACTGTTTAAAGCACAATTGTGGAATACAAATAGACATAGTACATGTATATTAAAACCATCTGTCAATCCATATTAATTTGTTGAAAATATTGGCCACCTGACGGCATACAAGTGGCGGCTGGGTAGTGTTTTAATAACACATCTTAAAAATCCCTTCTACTCCGATTGCTCTCCTGACTTCAAGATAATGGGACAGAACAGTCCCTTATCTGGCCTTCTACTGACATTGTCCAAGATAAATTGATTGATTCAAAGAAATAATAACATAACAAAACTTAAGAATTCTTCGAAGTATGTCTAATATGACCCTCTAATAAAACTGTTCAAGCCATATTATGGTTGATAACAGTGACCACCAGGTGGCACCAGAACGGGGGTAAACGACATAATTTCAAAATCCTTCTTCTCTGCTTGCCGTAAGATGAATGGATCAGTATAAATACATTTCCTGTCTGTGTCAATATAGATATTGTCATAACGGGCATCTATATATACTGATATATTCTCAGGTGATCAAGGGCCTCATTTCACTTTTGTTTCTTAAACAGTCTCCTGCTAAAATCATATGAGCAGGGAGTGTCTTCTCAAAATGGTACAGATCAGCCGGGGCAGCATCGTCTTACAGAGCCCTTCACTGTCTGTTCTGTAGATAATCCCCCAGATACCAATCAAAGGCTGTTAATCTGCAAACCCGAATTTATCGCAACGCAGCTCATAATAAAATCAACCAGATAGAGGGAATTTAAGCAATCTAAACTTCACTTTTCACAATAATGGTGAGAATACTCGGTACAATATTCAGTAATTTATAGCCTCGTTTTTTGGTAAATATATAGGTCCGTAGCTTGTAAACATGATCATACATTAAAGAAGTATGTTTGAGCATAAGTTTTATGAGATAAGATATCATACATTTGTTCAAGGAATAATATCATTTAATATAAATCATTTCATTATCTGCTGAGATATTAATACAACAACAGGTTTTAAGCTAATTTCTTCGGCCATGTATTAGATTATGAAGTATCATTTTGTTACTTTTTATTCACCCTCTGTAAAGTTTGTTAACTTTTTACCACAGACATATCTAGGGCGGTTAAAATGTCTTTAAATAAATTAACTCTTATATTAAATAGAGTTGAAAACATTGGACAAAAGGGGAAATTGCTCATAATGTATCAAAAGTCGTCATGTATTTTCTTATTAAACATAACATGTGGTCTGATATATAGAGAATAACTAACTGCATGTTTTTGATATAGAATTTATGTCACAAGGGAAAAAAGGGGTAATTTGGTTAAAATCACGAAACCGTAGGTTGAGTGATTTTACACCAAATTACCCCTTTGTTCCCGAGTGACATAAATTCGATATCAAAAACATGCAGTTAGTTATTCTATTTATTATATATCTGGAATAAATCTCCCCTTTATGTTAAAGAAACGTAAAAAAAAAATATGACTTGGCCTTAGGCGTATGAATGTTACGTAACCAAATACTGCTGCTTCTATTTGGCGCCAAATGACTAGCGTTATGACGTCAAAACCGCTGACGTGACGTCATTTTCCTAGTATTCGGTCTCAGTTTTTTTTAAATTCCTAGAATTAAACCCACTTTAAATTCCAAAGATGTTCCAGATCTAAAAAAAGTAGTTCCGGCAAAAATTATATCATCACTAGTGATGATATAAAAAAACTAAAAGTGTTATCGTCACAGTGTTAGTTATCATTTTTTTAAAAATTGATATTGATTTTATGTCACTTAAATTTCAATGCAAAATTTGGATAGGTATGTAATAAAAAGAAATACGTAATGGGTATATTACATCGGATACAAGCATTGTCATGTGATAAAAGAATATAACTTCATATTTTTATATCTCATCACTTCCTTCTTGCTTGAGAGTAGAACAAATACACAACAAATACACAACCACTATACAATTAAAAATCACAAAGTATGAATACATTTCTTAACCCTTTCAAACATACAACAAGTCCGCAGCAGACGACTTTAAAATCTATTTTTAAACTATAATGGAAAGTTTAATTACTGAAAAGAGTTGAAAACCTTTCCGGAAAAATTAGAAATTGCCCTTTATAAACCTATTCTCCTTTTGCCACAACCATTTGAAGAGTTGTATGCCGCAGAGGCGTCAGAAGGCGTCTGCATGTGGGAAAAAGTTAAGCAGGAACATAGAGACTGAATTTTCTTATCATTCCACAAAATTAAACATGTACCGGTCAGAATAACATCTTGGCTAATTTTTTAAGGTCAAATGACCCATGGGTAATTGATACATGCTTAATGGCTTAAATTCTAACTGTTTCTTATTCCTCGGATTTGAGGAAATGTCTGGCATAATGTGGAAGACTGAATCGTCGAACAGAACTAATGTCTGATTCGGAACTCAAACTAACGACTCCTTGCTAAACGGTAACCATGTTAATGACTGAGCTATCGCTATTACAAATACAAAACTACCTTGAGAGTCCGTTTTTGGTATGACAAGTTGAACATTGGGCGGGGACTCGTTTTATGAACCTGATATTTAACCCTTTCCCACATACAATAACTCTGCAGCAGACGACTTTGAAATTATCAAGTCCAAAATATAGAAAATCTATAAATGATAGTATGATAATGAACATAGTTGAAATCATTGTGACAAATGGAGAAATTGCTCATTATGAGCAATTTCTCCATTTGTCACTATGATTTCAAAAGTCGTCTGCTTCATAAAGCGTCTATATGTGGGAAAGTGTTAATAGTTCATTGAAATTGAACGATGACTTGCGATTTACTCTTTCCCACGTGTAGGTAGATCTATGCCTTTTGACACATCTACAGCAGACGACTTTTGATAACACATTTCTCCCTTCGCCATACTAATGTTTTCAACTGTACTCATGTATATTCTACTTTCATTATCACAAAAGTTTGCCTTGGTGTTTTTTTTTTTTTTTTCAAAGTCGTCTGCTGCAGAAAGGGTTACCGTGTTACGTCGACGTTATAACTTGTATTGCATAACATTGTTTACCTTATAGTTGATTCGTCGTCTACTTTGAAAACAACTGAAGAAAATGGACAAATTTGGAAAACATTGTGGGGGAAGAAGAAATTGCTCGTTTTTTTATCAATTTCTCCTCTTTACCGATATTTTCTGCTGCATATTGCTTGTAACGTTTTATGCACCCGGGAAGGGTTAACCTTGGTTGAATTTGGTCGTCTGCTTTGAAAACAACCGAAAGAATCGTAAACATCTGAAAACTTTGACTAGAATGTATGATTTTGAAAATGACTTGAAAACAATGTCACAAGAAAGAATAAGGAAAGTTTTGAAAACCTTTCACCCAACGGAAGGTTTGTTGTATCTGCCAAAGAGGCCTTTAGGCTCGTCTGCGTCAGAGAAGGGACTAAACATATGAGCCGTCCCGCGAGAACATCTGCGTAATGTATCGACCCAGATCAGCCTGCGCAGTCCGCGCAGACTGATCCGGGCCGACACATTCCCTCTCAGGGAGATAGAGGTATAGAGTAATGATTCCTGAAACAAAAATCCACAGGACGCGAAAAGTGTCTATCCGGGTAAACCTGCGCGGCATGCTTAGGGTCGATACTTTACGCAGAGTCCACACTGTTGGTTTTCTTGCGGGCTTGCTCATATTGCGATGTAGGGCGTCGGGCTATGATATGATTTCGTTATTCTTAGATTGCCTTTGAGATCAGTAATTGTAATAATGAAAATAATAATAGTCACTTTATTTATGAAGTTCATACGTTAACCCTTTAACAATTGCAGACGCATTTTGAAAACATTGTGACAAACTTTGTAGAGTTAGTGCTCATATTAAGAAATTATCTCATTCTGCATCAATGTTAACATGCTCCAGTAGTTATGTATATTTTTAAACGTACTAATTTTAAAATTAAGTAAAATATATGAGCCGTTCCACGAGAAAACCAACATTGTTGACTCTGCGTAAAGTATCGACCCGTATCAGCTTAAGCATGCCGCGCAGGCTAATCCTGACAGACACTGTTCCCCTCCTGTGGAGTTTCTGTTTCAGGAATCATTACTTTATCCCCCTGAGACGGAATGTGTCGGCCCGGATTAGACTGCGCGGACTGCATGTGTCTGCATGTGTGAAAATGTTAAATTCACAGCTTCACTGCAAAACCGGATATCTTACTGAAGCATATCATATTCACCTAATTTTACTCACCAGTGCGCACTCTCTTACTAGTAAATAGTCCACACATCTTTTTGAAGAAAAGGGAAATACATTTAGTTTCTAACGTTAGATTCTTTGGTGTTTTACGCCATTTTTAACAATTATTCAGTTATAACATGGCGTTTCCCGGGTGAGTTACCAGTACTACCGGTCCATCCTGACACCAGCCAGTCAGTCGTTATGACAGCTCCGCAACCTTGAGCGCCAATGAGGGCAGCCATTACTACTATTTTAACGATAGTAAAAAAACACCTTTGGTCCTTTTCGATAATCGTTATTACATTAGAAATAACCGTTTGGTCCTCTCCCCTCTTCGATAATGATGTTCCGCGAGAAAACCAACATTATGGCCTCTGCGTAATGTATCGACCCACATCAGCAGTCCGCGCAGACTGATACGGACCGACACATTCCGTCTCAGAGAGATAGAGGTTTAGAATAGTGATTCCTGAAACAGATAATCCAAAGGAGGCGGAAAGTGTCTATCTGGGTTAGCCTGCGCGACATGCTTAGGCTGATCTGGGTCGATACATTACGCAGAGGCCATAATGTTGGTTTTCTCGAGGAACGGCTCATATGTAATTTTAACTAAAGCCATATTTTAACCTTTCCCATATATACAGCGCATCGGCAACATACTTCTTTAGCAACATCAAAACAACAATATAGTCAACTACCATGACTGAAGGTATAGTTTTTTACGGTTGAGTTGAAAACATTGTTGTAAAAAGGAGGAACTGTCGCATTGTTTAAAAAAGATCGTATACTTGCATATGCGTCTAAACACATCTGCATGTGGGGAAATTAAAGCGCCCCACTGACATGCTCTAAAGACTTTAACCCTTTCCCTCATACGACAGTTCTGCAGCAGACGACTTTGAACGTATTTTGTCAAAACATAGAAAATCTCCATAATTGAATGGATAACCTATGACAAAAAGTGGAAAACATTGTGGCAAAAGGAGAAATTGCATGTTGTGTGCAATTTCTTCTTTTGTCACTATGTTTTCAAAAAGCCTTCTGCTGCAAAGGCGTCCGTGAGAAAGCGTCTATATGAGGGAAAGGGTTAACCGGTCGCGTGGAAAGTATCACTGATATATGCAGCTATTGCACGGTTTAATAATCATTTAACTTGTATCATCACAACGCCCATTCGGGTGTTAATTGATTATAATTGTATGCCGTTTTCAACGGTATTTCAGTTATATCACTGCGATCAGTTCACATAACTTGGGATTCTTGGCTATATGGCATCTGTAGTCTACGCACCATTCTTCGCAAGCAAATGGCTACCTTCACATAGACTATTTAGCCTATTGGTGGAAGACGCATGATGCAATCTAAAATGCTTTTTGACAATCATCTGAATGAACGAATTGACAAGCCGCAGTTCGGATTCACGATCCCTGGATTGATAGCCCTTGTTAGTTTAGTTTAAACTTAGGCAGACTTATCTATTTTAAATCGATTGCGATATTAATCACGCTCGATGTCTGCTTCCCAAAGACAGAACGCGGACTCGAACCCGAGACATTTTGTACGAGAGGCCGACGCTCTACCTCTGCACCACTGCCTTCTGAGCAATCAGAACTGCTGCTTTGCTGATTTTCAAAATTAAATCCGTTCCAGAATTGTATTCGAGTTAAACGATATATTCGAATTATCTCGACTCCATTTCGTATTCGTGGGGGACAATGGCTTAAAGGTTTAGCGATTGCCTAATTATTACATATACGAGAAATGCGCTGGTTGTTCTCCTTCTACACTGCTAGTACATGTCATATGCGTGATTTTGAAGAGCATGTCTCAACTATTGCATATCAAAACCTAATTATTTTAGAAATATAAATATTGCATCGCACGAAAGACGACCTTCCGGACTTCACGTCCAGCAAAGCATCAAGATTCTAATGCATCTACGCAAGCCAATGGTAAATTGTCAATTACATTACCTTATTTACTTATGGGAATGCTTATGTACGAAGTAGCTTTGGCTAGCGAAGATGTGACTAATGAGGATCTCCCAAGTTTTGCATCTGGCAGTAAAAGCATCCTTGAATCCCACAGAGAAAGATTAAGATTGAAATTTTGGAGATCGTGAAATACGGGAGATAAACCGGAAGTCTCGTTAAATTCAAGCAACATCGTGAGAATTTCAGGATATATCGCTGTGAGAAAAAAATCAGTTTGTGCGTGGATTATTACAGAAGAAGAAGAAAAGAAATATTTCAATATTGGTTTGAACACATAGGTTCATCACCTTTGTACAATATACACAATGACATGCGTGCCAACATAACAATTCTAACAATATTGACAATTTATCTTCTATACGCAAAGGGCGATTTAAGTAAACTTCTGGAACTTTGTTTGGCTTTTGCAATTCTCTTCTAGGTATTTTTCATACAACGTTTCAATGTGCGCATGCGTTACTACGCTGGGCGTGGCATTTTTTACAAATGAAATCACGTGATGCAAACAGATTGTTGACATCACTTCCCCACCCATTGCCACTGACTGTGTTTATAATTGAAACACGGTTAATGAATGCTCCAGAGCATGAAGCAGTTATGAACATGTTCACTGGAACTAAACTGCACCATCAACGTAAATATGTATTAGAAGTAGACAATGGTTAAAATGGTCCAAAACTTTTATTTCCTTCACTAGCGATTAAAGACCGATCTCTGCGTTGTCACAGAAAAGCAAAGAATGGAACAATCATTTAAAGGGGGTATTTCACGTGTAGGCATTTTCATTAGGTATACAAACTTCGCGAAGGAAAACAAAGTACTATTAGGATAAGTTAGGTAAAGTTGAAAAGGATAAGCAGCATCATTGTTATAACAATTCATTTACAGTAATTTATGCAATCAGAGTGTTCAATACTTGTTTTCTTATGGTCATCGATTCATTTATATATTTTGATAGTTTCAATAATTTTGTGGTATTTCTAAAAGCCATTTTGTCAACAACAAAAAATTCAGTGAGGGCCATGCAATATTAACAATGTATTTGTTACGTAATGAAGGGAAGCAATGTCACATCAGAACATACCATAGTTTCCCCTTTAGTTGCATCCCTTTCAGTTATAACGTATTAGAATGGAAATACATTTCACTTTTGAGTGATATAGCGGATCTTATATCACTCAAAAGAGAAATCTATTTCCTAATTATATAACACTTACAAATACATGTATAAGAAAATATGTAAAATCATCGTAAAAGCAAGAGAAAATACGGAAGTGCAAATATCACCACATTTCATTTACGAATACAAACAACAGTGTTAATTTTCCTAAGAATGATCCCTGAGTCTTTTTCTGTTTTCAAATGATTTAATCCAATATAAGGCCAACAATTATTCAACCGTTTAATACTTGAGTTCTTCAAAAGAGATATGAATTTAAACATATCTGGAGTATTGTTAAAATATTTATCTATTTATTTTATCTATTGTGTTTCCAGTGAAAATAAAGTACGAGCAAATCAGTACAATTTATTTATGATCAGACAATCAAAAGTGTGTTTTTATACATCTATACAAACTAAGAGACGATTTTCCATTTATATCTCTACACCGGTCATTTATATACAAATATTTCAATCTATTAAGTAATAAAGGTAAACAATAACTAACACTTCAATTCAATTCAATCCTTTATTGACAAATATCGACAACATTTGTCTATGGCCATTTACTAAGTAGAAGAATATGGCTTAGACAAAAGTGAATAAATATATAACTATACACTATGTTTGATCAATACTATTTGGTATATCCAATGAAAAAGGTACACAGTAAGAAAAGGTTAGGGACCAGCAACAAGCTTTATAACGTCATCGTGAATAGAATAACCTTCCGAAATATATATATACATAGATTTATTAATACTTTTTGACATGAACTTGAGAGTAATTTATTAAATTTACAAATATTGGGCCATTGCATATTACCAAGATGATTTTGTCTGATAAATGAATATTTTGGACAACATAAGTGAAAATGATATTCATTTTCGATTAGGTTGGAACAGCAAACTTTGCAATGCCTCTGTTCTCTTGGAGTACAATTACAACGACCAGATTCAATTTCTAACTTATGAGAGCTCAATCTAAAACAGGCAAAAAGTTTAAGCCATTTGTTATTCGAATAATATCTGAATATGTTTCATAAGAGAATTATTTTTTGAACAATAATATGCCAACTTTTGCGAGTTATTAATTGACATGTTAACGGTTAATTATCTAATTGTTATTCGAGCCGTCCCACGAGAAAACCAATAATGTGGCCTCTGCGTAATGTATCGACCCAGATCAGCCTGAAACAAAAAGTCTATAGGAGGCGAAAAGCGTCTGTCCGGGTGAGTATGCGCGGACTTCGCATGCTGATCTGGGTAGATACTTTACGCAGAGTCCACACTGTTGGTTTTCTCGCGGGACGGCTTATTTATGATAACTTATCCTTGCATGGTGATAAGCTATGTCCGTTTTTATTTTTATTTTGGGAGGGGGGGGGGGGGGGGGGGGGGGGGGTGTATAAACCATTGGTACTATTAGCATCATGACTTGTGAATATAACTTTTCGAATTTGAAGAAAAGATCTGTTGATCAATCAAATTGATCATCAAACTGTGACTAATATTAACTATTCTATTTATTTCAGGAGTAGGTGCACAAATCGATGCAGATTTCTGTAATGTAAACCAAACTGTGCGTAAGTTTACCTTTCCAACATACTTTAAATCTGCAGCAGACGGCTGTGGAAACATCGAGGCAAAACTATGGAATATCTCTTTAGATGATATCATTAGTGTAAAGAGATGAACACATTGTAACAAAAGGAGAAATGGGTCATAATGAGGCCATTTCTCCTTTTGCGACAGTTTTTTCAAGAGTCATCTGCTGCAGATGCGACACAGAGATAAGCCGTTTGCATGTTGTGTGCGTATACTAATAGTCTGTTTTCAAAGAATATATTTTTGAGATTAATAAAGTGCGATTCAGTTTATGAAAATAACTTTGAGATATTAATAACATAACACTATTTCTATAAAAGGGCTTGCAAAAATGGTTCCCACCAACACTTGGCATACTACAATGGGGTGGTTTAACACTTATGCAATAGTTGACTGACCACTGCTTTATGACATATCCAATAAGACTGTGTTGATTACCAATGTAATACTACTACTAATAATAACAAGACGGATGTTTAATGCAAAGCATCAAAGAGAAGCCGCAATATTTCGTTTCACATGAAAAAATAAGAAAAAAGATCATTTAAATCCACAAACATTAGAACAATTTAATCTGTAGTCAGTAATGCTGATATCGATTATTGAAGATATAAGTTTTATGTAGGATATTTAACCTGGCAGGGTCTGTGTTTTAAGTGAATGAGATAATTTAGAGTTAAGCTGATCATAAAAAGTGACATATAATACTAAAGATAAATGGACAAGAGGTTATGATAAATTTAAATTAGTACCAAAAAACTATCAACTATTTGTATTGAACACACGCCCTGTTATGATAATGTTTTATCAAATAATGCTGACACACAGAAAATCTGTTTTTCGTTTGTATCGGTAAGTCATGATAATGGATAAGGGTTTCCCACATAAAACAAATCTGCAGTAGACGACTTTGAAATTATCAAGTAAAAAAAAAATCTCTATAAATGATCGTATGATAATTGAAAAGTGTTGAATTATTGTGGCAAATGCAGATATTGCTCATTCATGAGCAATTTCTCATTTTTCCACAATGATTTCAATGATGTTTACTCTGACAGACTTTAAAATCATCAAGTACAAAACATAGAAAATCTCTATAAATGATAGTAAGATAATTGAAAAGAGTTGAAATTATTGTGGCAAATTGAGCAATTGAAACTATGATCAAAGCTGTCGGATTACAAACGCACACTCTAGAGTTGACGAAACTGTTGTGAACTCGTGTCGTGATTAGCATTCAGAAAATTAAGTAAACGTATTTCTATGTACACGTAATCCGAAAGACTGACAATAGCTGCAACGACTTTTGAAAACATTGTGACAAAAAGAGAAATTGGCCACGAGGAATTTATCCTTTTGCTACAATGTTTTCTACTTTATGTCCATGAATTATACCTTCATTTAGCAAGATGTTCCAATTTTTACTTAATGTGCTACGTATAAGGGAAA
This sequence comes from Serripes groenlandicus, assembly GCA_031761405.1. Classification (NCBI taxonomy): domain Eukaryota; kingdom Metazoa; phylum Mollusca; class Bivalvia; order Cardiida; family Cardiidae; genus Serripes; species Serripes groenlandicus. Next base: position 74,475,246 of record JASEVX010000005.1, read on the forward strand.
GGCTTAACATAGGAACTAGTTTCATTTTTTTTTTAAAACGTTAAACCAGTGCTTGAAAATTTACTTGAATTTATTTCTCAAACCGTAAATTTACCAGTTGATATAAGAGTTGAAATGCTGTCTACATTTACAGTGATAAGTTAAATACAGTTCAGTTAATCAGATCACACTTTGTTTGTAAGAACCAGAAGATTTCATTTCATTTAAGTATTCTGGATGTTCACATCGCATCCGTGATAAAACATGTTGTTGGCTAGGCAAAATACACCGATATCGTGTTTACCGCGATATTCATGAAATATGGAACTGCAACAGCGAAAAAGAACGAAATTGATCTTGAAACAGATATTTCTGGGGTTTAAATCTTTTCATGTCTGCATTATGCGATGACAATTGTACTCAAAGTTAACTTTGAATCCAGTATGTACTGAACATGAAAGTCAGATTATTAAAAGCAAAGCAAATGAAAAATGTATGTGAAATTGTGATAAAAATGAAAATCTATAAATAGACTATAAATGAATGGTACTGTCTTTTATTTTAGCTCTTAACTTGATTCGGGCCGCTTACGACATTTACACACTAGACCAAATTGAGATCGGTTTAAAACGCGTTGGTGAAGACGGGTTAAATCTAAAACGTGGACTAAATATTAAGATTTAGATTTAGACAAATATCTAAATTGAAACGTTTAGTGAATACGGACGAGGCTTCTTCGTCTAATTACTGCGTAATATATCATAGCATGTAATTTTAAGGAACCAGACAACATTTACAAATTCAATAGAATTCTATTTTACTGTCTAGAGTAGATACAGTATGAATTTCGCTTAAATAAAAATGTACATACATTCAATTAATATACTGGCCTTTGTCTTTTTGTTTTTAATTTGTAAAACTCACACATGTATATAGAGTGTAAAAGGGATGTGTTAAAAGTCATTACCTTAAATTAATGTGCTTAGAAAGGACAAAGAGAAATCAAGATATGTGGTCAGGCTGGCAGGTCTAGATATTCTCCTTGACCGAAATTAAAAGCATCCCTACAGGAAGCCGCCTACTGGCGGCTTCCAATTTAGATGTACAAAAAAATAAAATAATCTTGTCTAGCATATGGCATTCAACTTTATATATCTCTTATATTCGTTCAAGCACACCCACAAACATACGTACATCCATATACACACATACATACACATATAATTATATACAGACACGCATACTTAACCGTTATCGTATACATGTATGGATAGGAAAATATATCTATATGCAAACAAGCATACTGATTTAACTTGTTATCAACTTCGCGACAGACACTCGGCAGCTTATATATACTTTATTTAAAACAATTTTTATAACAATCAACAGTGATATATAGTTTTAATAGGTTATACTCAAGACTGCACGAATATAATTCAATTTTGTTTATTCAACTGCGAATGTACTTTTATGTTTTAGAAAAAGTTATTTCATTTTACGGGAGACTTATACCTGAGATAACCGCACGCATCCGGTGTGTTTGAGTCGAGCCTCGATCAACCCAGGGTCGTGAGTTCGGAGCTTGGCTCGGTCATTCATTATTTTTCGGTAATTGTGATTTGCGCGTCGTTCGT